>CM055644.1:18279794-18755384 GCA_029378325.1 Elaeagnus macrophylla | reverse complement strand
AAGCTTCCTTTGTATTAGGAATTGAGAAACACCGAGATCGCTCTCGGGGTATATTGGGACTGTCACAAAGGAATTATATTGAGAAAGTTCTCAATAGGTTTGGCATGCAAAATTGCAAACCAGGTGAAACCCCAGTCTCTAAGGGAGACAAATTTTGTCTCAGCCAATGCCCAAAGAATAGCCTTGAAATTAAAGAAATGCAGAAGATTCCTTATGCTTCGGCTGTAGGGAGTCTAATGTATGCCCAAGTATGTACGCGTCCGGATATTGCGTTCATAGTTGGCATGTTAGGCAGATATTTAAGTAACCCAGGCATGGATCATTGGAAAGCAGCCAAACGGGTTATGAGATACTTACAGAGAACAAAGGAGTATATGCTCACATATAGAAGATCAGATCGGTTAGAGATCATTGGGTACTCCGACTCTGATTTTGCTGGATGCCAAGACAGCAAGAGATCCACATCAGGTTATGTTTATCTGTTGGCTGGTGGGGCAGTTTCTTGGCGGTCTGCCAAGCAAACGCTTGTGGCTTCATCCACCATGGCCGCAGAATTTGTGGCTTGTTATGAGGCATCAAATCATGGAATATGGCTGCGAAATTTTGTCACTGGGCTGCGTATTTTAGAGGGTGTTGAAAGACCACTCAAATTATTTTGTGACAATAAATCAGCGGTTTTATATTCTAACAACAACAGAAGCTCAACGAAGTCAAAGCATATTGACATCAAGTTTCTGGTTGTGAAAGAAAGAGTGCAGAGTGGTCAGATTTTTATAGAGCACATTGGAACAAACTCCATGATAGCGGATCCGCTCACAAAGGGACTACCACCCAAGGTCTTTCACGAGCATACTGCTCATATGGGTGTTATCCTGTTTGAGGATACTTTAGTTTAGTGGGAGTTTGAATTTGATTTGTTGCTTTATGTTGAACTTCAGATTTGTTATATACATATATTATTCAGTTTACTTTCTGCAGAAGTAAAGTTTTGGTTTAACACACTCTGTTAAGTAATGTGGTAATACTGATCTCAATAAAGAATAAAGTAGGACTAGTTGAAAATAGACATGTTTGGATCACATTACATGTAATTTTCATGCTACATATCCATGATTGATCTATGTCATTTGGTTGTATTGGTATATGTGACCATTGATAGATTTAGTCACGATAAATGTGACGAAGATCGCTTTGATCCTGTATCAGTATGATTAATGGACGAGATTGTTCGGAAGTACCCTAATTGTGATGGCAATTTCATGAGCTCATAAGGTTATGCACATTTACAAAGTTACATATGTGGCCCAGTGGGAGATTGTTGGAAAAATATTATTAATCTGTGGGGCCACACATGTAATTTTAATTGTGCTATGCTATCTTATAGTTTGGCCAAATAAAAGGTGATCTATAAAGTTTAATTTTGGCTATCGGGTATTAAATTATCGTGGAATTAATGTGTAGAGACCGGACTTGTATTTTTAAGTTGATGAGGGGCCAATTTAAAAATACCAATAATTGGTAACCGCCTTTGGCAGTTATCTATATAAAGGGGTCATGGTCCCCATTTGAGCGTAGTGCTTGTAGAACATAAGTTTTCTCTGTATCCCCATCAACAGAGAAAATCCATTGAGACAACTACGCATCAATTGGAAGATCTGAACCCGTTCGACAGAAGAACGCTATGGATTCCGGTACGTTTCCGCTATAATCTCTTCTCGTTCTCTTGATTCAACATGGGATCTAGAAAACATGATTTTCAATTTGGTAAACAAATTTCTAACATATGATACTATAAAAAACCATGCCTGATATAAACCAAACAGTTCCAATATTCAACGCCTGATTTTATCTTTTGTCTTCATCGTCGATAAAGACAAACTTAAAAACTTCCTCCAATGTTTCTCTTAATTTTCAAGCTCAACCAGAAATTATGAGGCTTGAAGTTTCTGAAAAGTTTACCTTTAGGTTTTATGTTCTTCTATGCATTCCACCATCCCCAACAAACTACCCAATTTTCAAATCAAAATACAACTTGCTATCCAAGCTATTGTTGTAATATGTGCAAGTGATTCAAAAAATTTCTTTACGAGTTCAAGGATCAACACCTTCTCCATAATCTGAATCTATGGTTATATTTCTGCATCCTCACCGTGATTCTCTCTCAGGTACAAAGTCTCTTTCATAATCTATGGTCCTAAATAATTTCAACACAATTATAACTTTATAATGAGTCCAATATCCAAGAATGTAAAATTTGTTCAAGAATTTTATTGCCTTGCTAATATGACCAAGCAATAAATTGGACAACTAAAGAGAATAAAATAAGAAAGAAAAAAAATTAAAGGCAAATAATCCTCTGCAATGATAAAAGAACAAATAGTCACCAGTCATTTCCAAGTCAATCAACACAAGAGGCATCTTGTACTCTTCTGGGGACTCTTCTATCCTTTTCTCATCATGTATCGCTATGCCTACCTGCAACATGCTATTGGAGTTGTTGTTGCCTGTGTCAAAGAGTTCAAAATCAGTAAAATAAATCTCACAAAGTAACAGAGTCCATGCAGAATAATGCATGTGTCTCTACTCCACAAAAGGAATAACAAAAAAATAAGGAAAACAAAATACAGGTAAGCAAACTGAAGGGAAGGAGAGAGAAAGAGATAGAGAGAGGATACATAAAAGCATCATAAATTAATAAACAATTAAAATAATTCACAAAGCTTGTTAAATAGGAAAGAATTAAAAATTGAATGTTAAAAAAGAGTAATGCTAAGGGCAGACAAACTTGCGCACAAACCAAAGTATGTTGTGCCATAGCAAATAGTTAATAAATTTTTTCCCCACTAATGGAAAGCAGCACTAGAATTTAATAAAATTACAACAACTGATTTAATAAAAGTTCTATTTTTTCTTTCAGCTTTGCCATTCATTTTAGGAGAATAAGGTGCAATTTTTTCATGAATAATTCCATGAGTTTTATAAAAATCATTGAAAATATTGGAATCATATACAGTGCTTCTATCACTTCAAAATCTTTCTATTTTTCTATTAAGTTGATTTTTAATTTCAGTTATAAATGTTTTAAACATGTCAAACGCTTTACTTTTATTTTTCATCAGATATACATAAGTATAGTCTGAACAATCATCAATAAAAATTATAAAATAGCATTTTTTATTTCTTGTTAAAATACCATCAAATTCACATATCAGAATGTATTAAATCTAATGGTTCATATTCTCTAATTACTGATTTATGTGAAGTTTTTGTTATTTTAACTTGACTGTAAAAATCACATTTTTCAAAACCATTCAATGATAATTTAGGAATTAGTTCTAAATTACTCATGTTCTTTATATGCGTTTATTAATATGACAAAGTATAGTATGCCAAACATAAAAGAACACAACATATAAGCAGAAGAATAAGCTTTATTAATTTCAACATTCAACTTAAACATGCTATCAGTGGCATACTCTTTCCCAACAAATACATTATTCTTTGTTATTGTATACAAATCAGCCCCTTTAGATTGAGTAAACTCAGCCTTGTTGAGAAGATAGCTCGAAACTAAGTTCTTTCTCATCTCTGGAGTATGCAGGATATCCTTCAAGATGACAGTCTTTCCAAAGATAAACTTCAATTCCACCTCACTAGTACTAGCAACTTTACTAGAGTGGGAGTCGTTCAGCAGAACTTTCTTATCCTCAGACATAAAATAGGACTTGAACATGTCACGGTCATAGCAAATATGGTGAGAAGTACCGGTGTCCACCCACCACCCCTTGAATCCACCAACAAAGTTAATTTCAGATATCATAGCTATAAGCTAATCTTTGGTAAGGTTCGCCTGTGGGACAGGACGATTCCTGTTTCGACAGTTCTTAGCCAAATGGTCAATGGTCATTGGTCAGGCCTGTTACAACTATAACACATGAATGTGTTATACCTAAGGGGGGTTGAGGTCTAGGTCCATTCTGTAAAGGATTTTTGTTTCTGTTTTGGTTGTTATGATTCTGGTTATTATTGCGATTATGAGTTTTCATGTTTCTTCCTTTAGGTTTCAGAATCACAAAGGAGGATTTATTATTAGTACTGTTATTTGAGACAACGAGTACTTCTTCTTTTTGATCTTTTATTCAGACTTCTTTTTCTATTCTTAGACGAGTTATAAGACTTTTTAGGAAAAATTTCTTAGTTTTATATCTAAATACATTCTTAAAGTATTTCCATGCAGGGGTAATTTATCTATAATAACATCAACTTGAAATTGTTCATCTAAAACCATACCTTCAGAAGTTATTTCATGTGCTATTTTCTGCAGTTCATGTGGGTGAGCTTCCACAGATTTGTCGTCTGTCATTTGGTACTTCAAGTATTTGCTGACAACATACTTTTTGGTTCCAGCTTCCTCAGTGTCATACTTTTTTTGAAGTGCATCCCAATTTTCCTTAGCTGACTTATCAGAATTATAGTAGTCATACAAATCATCAGCTAAATCATTAAGAATAAATTTTTTATAGAGAATTATTTTCCATCTAGGTGTTTAAATCCTTAGTTGTAGCTTCAGTAGAAGGATTAGACAGTGTTAGTTTTTCAGTAGTAAGAACAGAGACAACTTTTTTCATGATTAAGAAAAATAACATTTTTTGCCTCCATCTCTTAAAGTGTAATCCCTCAAAATGAAAAGGTTTGTTGAGATCAGCAGTTAACATTTCAGTAGACATGGCAAATAAAGATCGTCTTAAAATTGTTGCTGCAAATATTAAAAATAGATAGGAACGAAGTTAACAATAAATCAAAAACACACTGCTTGGGTTGGCAGACTAGGTCGCTCTCTTTAAGACATTTTGCGGCTCTACCTAAAATTGTGCAAGCAATCATAACCTCGTCGTCCCCAGAATAAAACAGCCTAGAACCTTTTTCTGTCTTGAAGCTTCACTACACTAATGAAGACCAGATTACACCTATAAATTAATGTTACTCGAAAACTAAAAATAATATTAATTTTGTATTCTGGAAAATATTTCTGAGTTTATGATTTTTTCTGGGTTTCTGTTTTGCTTTTCTAGATTTCTATATTACTCGATAGTAAGAGTGGAGAAGAGAGGAGAGGAGAGAGATATGAGTGGTGAGAGGTGTGGAAAAATTTGAGAGCTCAAGGGCTCTATTTATAGCTAAAATTAAAAAAACGAAAGAATCGATCAGATCGAGCAACGTTTGCAAACATTTTGAGGCACGGCACGGTCGAAGGCTGTGGCGCGAGCGTGTGTGAGTAGATCCAGTTCCTTTCCCCTTCCACAAAAGTGGGTGCCCCTTGGGGCCTAATCCCATTAATAAATTTTTTTCTATATAAACACCTCCAAAGAAATATAGAATAGCAATGTAGGACAAATATTTTTATCTTTTTAAGAGAGTAACTCATAGTACTTTTTCACTTCATTTTTGTTTTAAAATTCATACACAATTTCCAATAGGAACATATTGTTTGGTGTGTGGGTTGCATTTATAATAAGAGGTTGTGTCATTGCATAGAAGCAAGTCATTCTAACTAAGTTGCTAAGACAACTCTAATTGTTGGCCCTTCTTCTCCACTTTTTCAAGACTGTTTTGTTTCGCTAGTTTTGAAAGGGGGAAGAAAGTCTAATGAAAATTTAGGGTTTGGACGATGTTGAGATAATATGCGCAATTCTTCTTCGTATGGTTCGCCTGCATACTTGTAGACTTTTTGATCCATTATAAAAGCAGTAGGAACTTGTTTAGGAAATTGATCTTGAAGACTTATAAAGTGAGGAACAAAAGAGGGATGAGATATGAAATTGAACATCATTTAGAAACATTGAATCACAAATTTGCATGTGGGTAATTGACTAAGTATTTTTAAGAAACCACCAAAGAAATTAAACAATAATGAGTACGCAAAAGGTAAGTTCCCCTCAAAATTTGAGATACGGTTTAGGGGGGAAAAATATATTTATAAAAGCATTCCATCGGAATTAAAATTCCAATTGAAAAAAAAAAACAAATGCGTGCTGCTCTATATATATATATATACATGTATGTATATATTACCTTTTTTTTTTTAATTTGAATTTAAATTATGATCCGATTTTTATAACTTAGCTTTTATTTTATTTTTATATATTACATGTATAGATAATATGTGTACATATATACATATACGTATATATAGGCATATAAATATATATTACTTTTTTTATAATTTGAATTTGAATTCTGATCGGATTTTTATAATTTAGCTTCTTTTTTTTTTTTCCCTACTATACTGTATTATAACTAAAATAGAATCTAGACAAGTTCAATTTAAATATGCATTTTTTTTATTTTTATTCTAAATTTACAAGGATTTTTTTTTTCTATTATAATGTTTGATTTTTTTTTTAATTTTCATTTTTAATTTTAAAAATAAAATATATATTTGATAATTCATGAGAGCTACACGGTTGAAAACTTAACCTAAAAATCCATTCACTTTTTTAGAAACAAGAATGAGATTAACTTCAACGATGTTCATATTATACCGGTCAAAATACAAATACATATTGTTCATAATAATATCAAACAAAATATTGATGTCAAAAAAATATCAATAGGTTATTAATTAATAATATAAGTATTGTCCGTAAAATTTCAACTAATATTGTTATGCATGTTTAATTTTATTTTTAAAAAATAATTTACGGTTAAATATATTTATCTCTTTCATTCTCTCCTCTTTTAGGTTTAGGGTTTAGTTGAAAATAAATAAGAAAGAATTTTATGCAAATAGATAGAGGAGTGAGAAAGAGAGAAGGAAAAAATAAAGAAATAAATTAAATGCCTAAATTATGATTATTAGGGTACGCTCCCCTCAAATTTGAGATACAATTTAGGAAAGAAAAATCTTATCAAAAAGAAAAAAGAAGTTAATTTATTAAAGCATTCTACCGGAATTAAAATTTCAATTGAATAATCCTATATATATTTAGGATAATACTGCCTTGAACCACCAGATTGTCTTCAATCATGGAAATTCAAGATCTTCCTGATGGTCTAATTCTTGAAATAGTTGGTCGATTACCCACATGCAAATTTGTGATTCAATGTAAAATTGTCTGTAAAAGTTGGCTGAATATCATTTCTCATCCCTCCTTTGTTCCTCACTTTATAAGTCTCCATGATCAATTTCCTCCTACTGCTCTTATAATGGATCAAAAAGTCTACAAGTATTCAGGCGAACCATATGAACCAGAATTGCGCATATTATCTCAACACCTTCCAAACCCTAAATTTTCTTTAGACTTTCTTCCCCCTTTCAAAACAAAAGAGTCTTGTAGAATTGGAGAAGAAGGGCCAACAGCTAGAGTTGTTTTAGCAACTTACAATGACTTGCTTCTATGCAATGACAAAAACTCTTATTATATATGCAACCCACACACCAAACAATATATTCCAGTTCCCCATCCACCAACCAAGTTATCAAAATCTTCGATCGGATTTATCTGCGAACACAAAGGTACAAATTATATCAATGATGGTAAGTACAAGTTTTGCATTGTACATGTACTTCATTTCAAAGGAATTTCATACAAATTTGAGGTACAAGTTTTTTCATCTGAATCATGTAAATGGGAAAAATCAACTTTGTCATGCCCACAAGGACTTAGAAACTATAGAGCCTTAACTCGAAATCCGGGTGTTGTTTATAATGGAATGTTATATTGGTATAATGTAGGTAGAGGCTTTATTGGGTTTGATCCATTCAAATCTACTACTTGTTATATTGATCTGCCTGCAGAGAATTTAACTAGTATTGATGATGATGATGATGATTTTTATTTCTTTGGAGTGTGTAAAGGGAATCTAAGATACATGAATGGGAACATAGGCGAAGTTATAGATATTTGGGAGTTGCAACAAGTTGATGAAGATAATAATATTGGTCAAAGAAAATATTGGAGTTTGGTACATAATGTTGGTTGTGAAGAAATCAAGATTTTGGATAATTATTTACCCATGAATACTGGTAATGATTATAAGGAGTGGTGGTATTGGGCAATTGTTTATGGTTTACATCCAAACAATGATGATATTATTTATGTGGAATTCCCTTCTAGTCGTGTTATGGCCATTTTGAATCTTTGTGACAAAACCTTGGGCTTTCAAATGAAACTTAAATCTACAAGGTATGTTGTAGATGACCGGTGGTCATGGAGAAGAAATTGGCCTTTTGTTGTTCAACCTTTGTGGCCTACTCCTATTCCTCATGTGCCAACCATACAATCTCAACTACAACTATTGCAGCAATAATATGCATGTCTCTCCTTTTTATGTAATGTTTTTTTTTAGACCTAGTTAGTGGTCATTCGAAGCTATGATTTGAAATTAATAATTGTAAGTGCTATTGATAAACTATCAGGTAAATTAGACCTATATATTTTTAGCAAAAGAGCTTCTTTGCTCTAGGAAAAAAGTTGCAACCATTTGTATTCTATGAGCTCTTAATAAGCTCCAAAAATTGTTATCTTAATCTAAATTATGTTATTATTTTCAATATTTTGCTTATATGTTTGATTTTTATTTATTTTCCTATTTACCTTCCCCCAACCTCAAACACCAATTAAAAGGTTTTCTTATTCAAAATATTTTCAAAATAGGGTAAATCAATATGTAACATTTTGCCTCCCAAATGTGACAAATTTGCAACTCTTTCATTAAAAATAAAATTTATTTTTGAGAGCATGTAAAAAATATAGCATATGAAAAAAAGATTGCACCAACATGGCATTGTTCCAAATTGGAACTCAAGTGGCACATGTTTGGCCATTGCTCATATAAAATTGTGCGTGTGTGTGTATGCATGTGTAATAATTTATTTTTATATAATTCCCACATGAAAAAAACAACAACAATAACCAATCACGCTATCTTTTGCATGACCGAAAAAGAGACCTTTGTTGCATAAGATATTGAGTTTTGTCTATATTAACCGGATGTTAGTGATATTTGTGACACAGTAAAGTAATACAATAAATTTGTAATTAAATCCTTAAATTTTAACTCCATTTATCTTCGAATCTTTAAATTTTATAATTTAATCCTCAAACTTTTAAAATTTCACATATGAATTCCTAAGCAATAGTCTTATTGTTACATCTCCCATTGTATCCAAAATGACTCCGGTGACTCTGTGAACCAAACACATTCCCTAACCCCGATGGCCATAATCAGAAAGATGGTTGAGATTTATGAGAAAATTATTCCATGAAATCTCAACCAGTGAAATAAGGGGTAAAAAAAATTGTGTACGAAACATTAGCAACTGATCATATCCCTATATAAATAAGATTTAATTCAATTTATGACACAAAAATAACTGGATTAATAAATCTCCGTAAAGAAGTTAAATTGATAAAACAAAAAAAAATGCTTTTTTTAATCACTTGGTAGACTTTGATGCTTTGAATATGTTGTTCTTATAATATTTGAGTTCTCTGATGCTTTCTCGGATGTCATCCATGGCTCTGTGATTCTGTTTTTTAGAAGGGGCTCCCCTATGATCTGCACAAATAATCAAAATTTTAATTATAAACTAATCTGCCTTGGGCCAATAATGTAAGTTAAATGAGATATAGACAAATTTAAAATGCAAAATACAAGCAGGTTTAGAAAGCCTCAAGGCAAGTCAGGACCATTACAAGCAAGTAAATTGGATATGCAAATCACCATAAATTAGTTTCACTTTAACCGACTATGAATATTGTAGCTTCTTTTGCTAGTGTCCTTAGTGTTCAACATTCAAATTATCTAGCAACTTTCTTGATGTCTATTTCAGAGATACAAACACATAAAGTAATTACAGAATCTGATAAGAAGAAAAAAAAAATTTATTTTAATTCAATACATTACATTACAATTCAGTCCAATTAGATACAACATGCCAAACGCTCCCTTAATGTAATGCACTTATGGTTTATAAGTTTTACCTTTAGGATACCAACGACGGCACAAAACATTGATACTGCTGACATCTACAAGCACGTGAGAGAAAAGGCTACCTAAATCTGGCATATATTTCTGCAAAAAAAGAAAAAGGAAATGCAAGTAAACTAAAATGATAAGAATGGATTCAATTATTGCAGGAGGAAAAACGTGTGGGACGGTACTTTTTAAGTCCTAAAGGATTATAATTGTAGAAATGTAAATCATGTATGATTTAGAGGGCAAAACGAAGACAAACAATGCAATATCAGTAACTAGAAACAATGCACAAACGACATCTATAATTATCAGGTATAAGTCAATGGTGAAGAATATAGCAGGTGCAATTCAAGTTACCTTAATAAAAAGAAAATCTACATAAACTGAGTTTCCTGCAAGCAGAGGTGCATGTGTGCCCACATTTCTCTTCACAAAATCTATAACCTGCACAAGTCAAATTAGTATAACATGAGTATTTGATTTCGAAACAAATAAGATGCAACTAAAGGCTTTCTAAATAACATAAATATGTACTTATTCACCTACGCCATACACATGCATTGTATTCAGAACTCATTATTCAAGAAAAGTAAAATGCCATTACATGATAACATGATAAATCTCGCTAAATAATATTTTATTATTATTTTACATGACTAAACCGACAAGAACACGACATGAGCAGTATGAATTCAATTAGTGACTTTCTGATTAAAATAATGTATTTTTACTGATTATTTTTCGAGTCACGACATGCAAACACGTGACCACGGCTCGACATAATTAGATCCGCAAATAAATGGGCTGAAATGACATGGCAAGTTTATTAAATGAGTCGACACAACTTTTCTATCCCTAATATCAACCTTCTTATCTTAATGTTCTGTTGCAAACATATCAGGTACATATTTGGGAAAGAGCTAGACAGAGAATATAATGATTAACCATCCTTTATCTTGCCCTACTGCTTCCCAATTAAGATCATCGTATCATTTTCAGTCTATTTGGCACTACTACGAGAATCCTCAGCATGGCAAGTCAAATTCAAGACCATCAAAACTCACACCAAGAAAAAAAATAATAAGCCTTACTCCACAAAGAGGTCCTCACAAACCTTTTTTTCAGCTTCTCTTTCAGTAATAGTACTTTGTAGCACTTTCTTTGTCAACCCTATATCCTTTCCAAATTTGTTAGTCATGAAACCAAATAAATAATTTGCATCCACAATGCATAAATATAAATATGGGGAGAATGTATACGCTACAAAGTAGATGTAACAATGTGCAAAAATAAATTATATATCGATGCTTACCACTTGCTGCATGATGTGTCTGGCACCATTCTCCCATCCTGTCTAAGCACTCTTTCGTTTGGTGAATAACCAAATCAGGACCCTAAAAAGGTGAAATCATAAAATGAATTAAATGCCAAAAAAATAAAATAAATGAAAAATCACACATCATACAGCAAATCAGTTCCAGCACATGCAAAAGAGTTTGTACAAAATTGATTGCATCACGTAATCAAAAAATCACCACCCACTGCATATAGGTTTCGAAAAGTCATGCAATCAAAAAGGCGGTAATCCATTCTAATCATGGATGAAAAAATCCGGAAATATCCCGATATTTTTTGTGGAAATTTTCATAAAATTAAAGTATGGATATCGATATGGAGTTTAAATCAATTTCATCTAAATTATCAAAAATATAGATAAAAATATCAAAATATTGATGTCAATATTTTTGCTTTGTTGTTTTTTGAAATGTCGACGAATACTTCAATAATATTGTGTAAAAATATCGGTAAATATCAATAAATATTGGTAAAAAAGTAATTAAAAACAATTGCAAAAAAACTTACTATGTAAAAGCAAGATTTTTTTGTTTGTTTGTAATTGAAATTTTTAGCAAGAATCTAATTATGAAAAATCCAATTATGATGACTTTCGACATAAACAACATTGACATTCATTTTGGAATGAATATCCTTAGTATTATAAGAATTAGATTAATCTATAATTTCTTTTATATGGTGATACTGTTAGAAGAGATCAACCAACCTATACATGGCACATTAATAATTACAAGCAAAACTATTATCATTTAATATCATGGTATGATTTGATAATTCCTCAAAGGCAACGTTGTTTTAATTAAGCATTTATGTATATTTATATTGCATGTAACTTAATATATTTAGAATTTTATTATAGAACTCATATTTATATTTGTTAAATAAGGATTGAATTTATGTTTTGCTATTATTATATGTTCATTATGTGTATTATATATGTCTTAAATATGTTATTTTAATGAAAAAAATTAGTTAAACTAGTGAATCATTGTTTATTTTAATTATTATTGAAATTTTATAAAATATTTCAAAACATTTTCACAATTTTCGTAAATTTTCTTCAAATATGCTAGATATTTTTGTAAAATTAAAGTTTTGATATTTTCTTCGATATCGATATTTCCATCCATGATTATAATACAATATTCACCAAGGAAAATGCAATATTTAAAAGATTATGGCTCTGAATTTTATAGTTAAATAGATTTGTCATAGATTGGTTCGGGCAACCAACACTTTTATTTTGGTTTTTTTAGGGGGGTAACCACTAGAACTTGTTGGCTGCCTAAATCAAACTAAGAAGATTCGTTACCTACATAATTAACAACTCTCTCTTCACTATTGTTTTGGTTAATTCTAATGAAACTATAATTGGAAAGAAAAGAAAAAAATTGTTAGGACCCGCTTGAAAATCTTTCATGAGAAATGGAAACTCATGCAATGACAAAATCTTTCAACTCAAGTAAAACCCATAAAATATAAAGCCAAACTCTGAGACCACATAAGACGCAAAATTTATGACATGTTAATTAGCTTGGAAAGAAATAAAATGCTTGTTTTCTCATTAATTAAATAGGGTATTTATATACACGTATGATTCATAATTAAAGCAAGGTAATAAATACATAATATTTACAAAACAATGATAATAAGGAAAAAAATATTTTGACATAAATTTATATTCCAACTATGTTCCATTTCCCAACATCTATCCGCCCCACCACTTCAAACATCATCTTATCATCAAATTTCTAAAATCATTTTCCCTAAGTCCAAATCACTTGAAGGAAAAATTCAATTTCTTCCTTGCCAATTTTGGTTGTCTAAGAGGGAAATATTCTGAAATATGACAATTTTCTTAAATTAGTCCATGAAAAAGAAAAATTGAAACATGAAAGAGACAGATGTAACATTGATGCATAAAGTAGGTAACAAACAGAACAAACATGAATTCATCGTTGCGCAAGGGAGGCCCAACAAAAACATATAACAACAATATTTAAAAGCAGCCCTGCTAAACAAAACAAAATGAAGCAAGAGTGCAATGACAAAAGAAGCAAATACCTCCAATTGTTTGGACAATTTTCCATCAGTTATTATACAAGCGATCTCTAAAATTCGATCAACTTCGACATTTAAACCTGATTAAGTGATTATGGAGAAGTAAATTAGAAATGATTCTCAGCAAAATTTCAATTTCTTTTTCTTTATAAAAAGCATTAGAGTTCTATTTTAAGGAGAAAAAGTGAGGAAGTCCATTAGTATGGAATTTCATGTCATAACATGACTACACAATGAAACACTCAAATGCCTAGTTGGCATGGGATACATAATAATCTCACTAAATGTACTTCAATGCTTGGAATTTTCAAAAGAAGAATTAATAAAGATGATTTTGAAAAATAAATTTCTAGCTTTTTGGGTAATATTATCCACAACGGGGAAGATGATTCACAGTAAAAACTTAAAAGCCAAAAATGATAACATCAAATTTTGTGCAAGTATAAGAAAACTAAATATTAATAATATTAATATCTAATATTCCAATTGTAATAAAGCAACTAAACGCAAGAATAAGAATCATTGCAAAATGCTTAGTAAGTGAAGATGTTTAGTTCTCAATACCAATCTGTAAACATGCTACAAGTGTATTTAGCTCCTAAAAATTGATTTTATTGAGAACACATCACTCTCTTATAGTCTAGACAGACAAAACTAATAGGAATAATATATCTGTGTGTCTATGTGAGGCACCATGTTCAACCTTATTCTAAGGCTTTTCCCCATACGTTTTGAGGAGTATGATACTATAAAAAACCATGCCTGATATAAACCAAACAGTTCCAATATTCAACGCCTGATTTTAACTTTCGTCTTCATCGTCGATAAAGATAAACTTAAAAACTTCCTCCAATGTTTCTCTTAATTTTCAAGCTCAACCAGAAATTATGAGGCTTGAAGTTTCTGAAAAGTTTACCTTTAGGTTTTATGTTCTTCTATGCATTCCACCATCCCCAACAAACTACCCAATTTTCAAATCAAAATACAACTTGCTATCCAAGCTATTGTTGTAATATGTGCAAGTGATTCAAAAAATTTATTTACGAGTTCAAGGATCAACACGTTCCCCATAATCTGAATCTATGGTTATATTTCTGCATCCTCACCGTGATTCTCTCTCAGGTACAAAGTCTCTTTCATAATCTATGGTCCTAAATAATTTCAACACAATTATAACTTTATAATGAGTCCAATATCCAAGAATGTAAAATTTGTTCAAGAATTTTATAGCCTTGCTAATATGACCAAGCAATAAATTGGACAACTAAAGAGAATAAAATAAGAAAGAAAAAAAATTAAAAGCAAATAATCCTCTGCAATGATAAAAGAACAAATAGTCACCAGTCATTTCCAAGTCAATCCACACAAGAGGCATCTTGTACTCTTCTGGGGACTCTTCTATCCTTTTCTCATCATGTATCGCTATGCCTACCTGCAACATGCTATTGGAGTTGTTGTTGCCTGTGTCAAAGAGTTCAAAATCAGTAAAATAAACCTCACAAAGTAACAGAGTCCATGCAGAATAATGCATGTGTCTCTACTCCACAAAAGGAATAACAAAAAAATAAGGAAAACAAAATACAGGTAAGCAAACTGAAGGGAAGGAGAGAGAGGTTACATAAAAGCATCATAAATTAATAAACAATTAAAATAATTCACAAAGCTTGTTAAATAAGAAAGAATTAAAAATTGAATGTTAAAAAAGAGTAATGCTAAGGGCAGACAAACTTGCGCACAAACCAAAGTATGTTGTGCCATGTGTCGGCATTAAATGAGTCATTTCTCCATTTTTTTTAAAATAATTCTAGTATGTACACCGATATAAGTGGTATGTTCTTGGCATTTTTCTTCAGATAAAACTCCTCACCACCTTTCAGAGGGTCATAGAAGCAAGATGTACCTAATTTTTTAAAATGAATCTTTTAGCATGTAAAAAATATATTGTTCTGTCAAAGTTGGGATTTTATCTAACATGAGCTCTAGGTGTACCCAAAGTTTAAAATGACCAAAAAATTAGAAATAGGCTCTTAAAAACGACAACCTTCTTATCACTAGTTATAGATTGTGGTCAGTTTTGGTTGAGTCTTGTCGATTATGTTGCAAACTGAGCTTAACACATAGTATGGACTACAATTTTGGTCGTTTCCATAGGTCGATTTTATCGCAAACCAAACTTGATACCACAACAATTCTGAACTGAAACTTTTGTTGATTTGGTCGTTCCAGTCGATTTGAAAGATTTTGGTTGTGCCCGTTCGATTTTGGTAAGTACGTGATCGTTTTGTTGGGAACTAATCTTGACATCATAATCGGCTCAAAACTGAGTAAAGGTTGTCTGGTCGGAAAGCGGAAGGAACCTGGACTGGATGAACGAGGGTAGTGCTGATCATGGGTGCTGGTGACGGCGTTGGTGACCATTTTGAGTTCATGGTTTGGGGAAGAAGAAAAAGGAAATAAAACATAAAAAATAAACAAAGATAGAAACGGCTCTCCCGTTTGATGGGAACCAATTGCCCCATTTGTTCATTTCTAATCTTTAACCAATCAAGAGCCTAAAATAGAATAAATCCCAAAGTTCAAAGTTCTTACTCTTATTTTGCAGATGCGAAAAATTAATCTATAGCTGGAACCACAAGTGCTGATAGGTTGATAAAATAAATGAACATCTATCTAAAGGAGACAATGAACTATTGAAAAAGGTCACCCTCATCATTGAAATAAAATTTAAAAAAAAAAAAATTCGCCTTTTGGCTACCGAATTTCCATTCAAATGTTAAGGGATAGTATCCAAAAGCTCTTATAGAACGGAGAAAAAGCTATAAAATTTGCAAATAAACTAAAATTTTAACCTGAGTTGCTCTCTTTGGCTTTGAAGTTATCGGAGTACTTTCGCGCCTGATCATCGTCATCAGCGTCTAGCTCTAGTACAGAGAAGGCGTTCACAATACGCTCCATAGCTTTTGGGGCTTTGGTGCAAATCAGAACTGAAATATCAGGTCAATTTAAGTCACCTTTTATGAGAAAAATTGTAGTAAGCTTATCAGTGACACTGTTAGTTTCTTTTGTTTTTTTCCTATCGAAATTGACACTGTCTACTTGCTTGTGTACTTTTTATTAACAAAAGTGCTTTTGTCATAATGTAATAATGTATACAGTCACCGCAATTTAATTGACATTATAAATATTTGTTATGTCACGTATTTAATTCTATATTTAATCAATAATTAATACATCACTCTATATATATTATAATTCAATACATATAACATTATCTTTTTATTAAATAATTTAAAATTAAAGATATATAAAAAAAAATTACCAAAAATTTATTAATTATGATTAAAATGTATAAAAATATATTAAATTTTGAATAGATTATTAAAAATTCAATTTTAAAATTTTTAAAATTATCATAAATTTATCTACATGGTATACAACAAGTAAAATCATATAGACAAAATTATAATTATTTTAAAAATTTTAAACTTTTAATATTTCATTCAAAAATTTGTAAATTTTTATATTTTTTAATCATAATTAATAAATTTTTGGGGTCATTTACTTTTAGAAAAAAAAAAAAAAGTAAAATATGTTTTTAGCCATACAAAAGTTTTGAACAATTTTTTTTCTTCACATTTAATCCTTAATCGTTTTTCTCTATCAAAAGCACTTTTATATAATCTTTGAAGTAAAAATAAATACATAATTAATTTTAATTAAATTTATAAAAATTTTAAGTATTTAGTACAAATAAAAATATAAACTTAATCGAATCAAGCTAATTTTAATTTAAAATTTTGGATTTGAGCTAAACTCTATAAACCCAAGTATACTTTCAAGGTGGGCAAGACTTTTTAAATTAAATAAAAATCACTTGGATTTGACTTAATTAAATTTTAATTTAACTTTAACTAATGTGTTAATTTAAATAATATGATAAATTATAAAATAATTTAATAAAATTGTCAAATGCATATATTTTATAAAAATTAAACTAAAATGAAATGAGTTTAAATCGAATTCATAAATATTTGTCAACAAATTTAACTCAAAATTATTAAATAGGATCTAGTCAGACTTCTTCAGCCTAATCAAAATTCAAGTCAAGTTAATTCATGTCATATCATTTGTGCTTTAAGCAAGTTGGAAATATCAATCAAAATTCAAATACACTACAAATATAACACAAATTATTTTTAGTTAAAATTAATTGTTAATTATTTTATTTTTTAAAATATACTTGTCAATCTAACTTAAAAATAACATAACTAAAAATAATTTAAATAATATATAAATTTTTTTTAATATTGGCAATAAACGTTATCAAAATCAGACCAAATTAATTCAATTCATACAAACCAACCCAACTTATATTACACAATTTTGACATTGTAATTAAATTGATTTGAATTTAAATTTTACAAAATCAATCGATTGGTTCTTGAATAAAAAAAATTATAATAATGGTTAAACCCATACATATAATATATTATAATTTTTTATATTTTATTTTATTATAATAAAATTATGTGATAAAAAATTAGAAAAATATATAAATTAAATTCTCTTACTCTTTCAAATTATTATTTTTATTAAATTTTATTTAAACTTGTCAAAATAGCAATCCATAAAATATTTACATTAGTATATATATAGCTTTATTACTTGTGATTGTGAGGTATTTAAAAGTGAGTACGTAATCTTTATTTATTTATTGTTTGAAAAAAATCAAAATTTTTTAGATACTAATTTTAATTATTGTTAAAATATATAATTCAATTCAATAATTATTTAGCTATTAAAAATAAATAATTTTAAAAAAAATTTAAGAAACAACAACAAAAAAAAATTAAAATATAAAATTCAATCTATCCAATACAATCTAAAAAATTTAATTTAAATTAATTTTATAAATTTTATTAGATCAAATGCCTCTAATTTTTTAGAAACTAATATTATTAATTTAATTCTAATTTTAGCTTTAATCCGAATGGTACGGTATGCTCACCCTTAATAGGTAATGAAAATAAATCTTTTATAACTTATTTTTTACCTTGGAAAACTCATCTCTCTTTACTTTCTTATTTTTAAATAACAATTACACCCTCACACCCCACATTAGGCTACAATGCAAAGAAACAATAACAAAAAAAAATTATATTTCAGTGTCTTATCCAAATCTCATTCAGATTACTTTACCCTTGATCCAAAACTCATTCAGATTAATATGAGCATTGAGCACCATACCTATATCATCTCAATAGTTTCAAGAAAATGCACTTTAATCCTACTTACTCCTGGGATATTTATCACAATAAATAATGTTGATGAGAACTCTGTCTCCATAATTTGGCAGGAATAAATATAAACCTAAGGAATAAAATGATAGATAATTAGGAACAAATAAAAGGCCATGCTAATATAATCAAATAAGATTATTTTACAACAATACATTAAATAGCCCTGTCTAACTTCCCCACCAATCTCAGTCAGACTGATCTCTTTCGAATCATAAATCAAGGGGAACAAACAAAGTGCAATATCCAATACATATTCTTACACGGCTATGCTAAAATTATTACCTTCAGTACATGGCAATGGCTTCCATGAAAAGGGTATTATTTTCAGTAACAGTAGGAACCTTTTGTAACACTATTTTCTCGTTCACTATAGAAAACGTGTTATATTCTTCAACCAATATGATGAGCTGAATACCTACAAACTCCGGTAGTCGATCACAGTAACTTCATCATCAGGTGCATCCAAGTCTTGATAACTGCATACATTGAATTTGTAAGTGTTGTCATGTCTATGTGCATCATAATTACAGGAAATACAAATGATTAAAGAAGATGCATTTTATTAAGTACATAAGACACTGAGAAAGACCATCAATAAAAGATTTGTATAATTAGGTGTCTCTAAACTATTTGAAATCACCACAACCTGGACGCTCCATAATCAGTAAACTTCAATAGGGTATACGGAGTATAAGCATGAGTTATCCAAACAATCATGCCTTTGGCCTTTCCATAGGGGAGAAATGGGAAACCATTTAGACCAAAAAGACTTATTCCTAAACCTAAATACTAAGGCCAGCCAACCATTTTACAAAGAATTGGTTGACAATTATGAGGAAAGTGGGGCGGCCAATAAAGAGTGTCTCAAAAATAGTACCTTCTTATGTGTCGTGGATCCTGCCTTACAGCTGGAGACAATGCTATAATAGGGGCTGGCCCACTGATCTGGGGTCCGGGCCTCCCACTTCTGCCACCTTCAAATGGGGGAGGACCACCCTGTTCCCGGAACATTCTCATTGCAACTTCAGGCGGAGCTGGAACAAATGGTCCTAGTGGACTGCAACGCCAACAATACAGATCAAATTCTCATGAGCAAATTAAGGTTTTGTTTGCTAGCACTTCTCTTAATCGTGGCCGTTTCAAGAAAAAGTACACATTGCAACCAAAAAGAAAACTGTATTGTCCACAAAATTTATTTATGGGTCTGAAAAGTAGAAGCAAACACCAATTCAAGAAATATGTGATATCATGACACATACCCAGCGCCTGGAACAGGCATCAATACAGGAGGGGGCATGTCGGAAGGGTAAGGAGGAGCAACACCACGCATTCCTTGTCCTCCAAAAGTATCATACATTGGCTCATCAGTATTTCCTCCATCAGGACCATCTTCACCTGGCTGAAGGTTCTCCAATGTATCATATCTTTCCCCACCACTAACACGATTGCCCATTCTTTGGTTACCCCTTTCATCTTTCAATCTAGCACTCATACCTATTCTACGTCTCAGTGGCCTGTCTCTCTACCAAGTGAAAAATAAATCTATCAATAATAATATTATTATCACTATATTAGTTAAAATAATATAAAGAAAGTACAAGAATCATCGTACAAAGAAAATAATGATATATGGCTCAATGGAGAGAGAGGATGCAGGAAAATAATGATATGTGGATCATTGGATAACTTAAGTCCTTGTTTACATGTGTTGTTGTGTCAGGTAGCTCAAGCTTAAAAGTTATTAAAAATGTTGGACACCAACATAAACATGAAAAATAAATAACAAATGCAATCATGAAGCTGTCTCAAAACTTTATGCACCCACATGCAAGACACTTCACTTCCCTTAAAATTCTCACTGCACGGACCTTCAAACCTGAACGACCAAATTTCAGCTATAATTTCTATACCAGTGGACCAGTTTCTCTTTGGTCCCACTACTCCAAAAATGTAAATTTAGTATCCAAACTATTTGAAAACTGCAGTAGAAGAACAGCACTTGATGTTAATCTAATTTTTCCATAAAAGTGAGCCATGTGTTCATCACATAACTTTGATTTCACGCTAGGACTTCGCAGCATATATGTCCCAACATTAAGGAATGTGGATAGTTTGGGCACACAAATGCAAGGAGGTATTGATGTATTATATCAGTTTTAGCAATCTATAAATTGCACAATGAACAATCCATTCCTAATCGTATACCATCTCTCAACTACATCAAAAGCCCAATACTGACTTGAGACTGCTGCTGCTTCAACTTGTTAGATTTGAATTATGACCAAATTGAAATTCTAGGCATTCTATCCAACAGCAAATATGGAACCAAAGATGTAAATTGCCAAGGCTAGCTCGAAGGACGCAGTAGATAATGAAGAATCAACGCTCAACAAAATACATGAATCACTTTTCTTCTTCTTTTTTTCTTTCTTTTTTTTGTGCCATCAGTATTTAGTTGAAACACTATAAATATATCTAGGACCATTGTAGCCACACAAAAAAAAATTTATCTAGGACCAGTTTAAAATACGCATGCGCCCATGTCACAAGTCTCTAAAACTGGAGAAACTGGTTAGCTAAACCAAGTTGAAATCTTTATCATATATTTGCACTCACTTTTGCACCTACACCCCTTATATAATGCCATGTGTCATAATTATTTTAGACATTGGAAAAGATTCATTTTTCTGGATAATGATGACATGTGACATACCACAAGGGGTGTAAGTGCAAAAGCAGATGCAAATTTGAATATCAACACCAATACCATCATGTTCCGGCACATCAGGTCCATTAAAACTCAGAAACCAGTTATCTTTCATTACTAGTTTCAAATGTTCATAACTTTAAACCACAATACACTGGAACGAGTCCCCAAAGGCATGACTGCAATTTGTAACAGATATAGGTTTATCTCTTGTTCATCCAAGAAAGAAATGGGGAGAAAGGGCCGTGACTACTTGTCATATTTCCATCTCAAAGTCAAGAGTGACATTCAAATATTTACAAATATTCTAAAGGCATTATTGACTAAATTACATATTTACAAAGTGACATGTCATTATTTTAGTGACTCATACCTGTCCAGATTGCTGCATAATAGGAGTTCCTCCAGGTGCATCTGCATCACTGTGAATGGGTTAAAAAATTTGGCATCGTAAATGAACATATCCTATTTTGGAAGAAGAGAGGAGAGAAGGCGATTACTGACTGGGATACTTACTTCATGTAGTTCTGGAAATACAGTTCTTCTCGCACTTTTGCAGTCAGCTCCAACACAAGTTCTGGATGTTTCAATTTAAGATGCTTGTGCACAAACTCAGTAGCATGAAATAGCTTTGTACAACCCTTTGCTCCACAACCATACTTCCACCCGTACTTTTCATCTCTGATTTTCCTGACAAAGGGATCTATGGATTCGACAGCAGTAGCATCTATCTTCTCCTTAGCAGCCATTATTTCTAAGGGATCTTGACTGTGAAGCCTCTGTTGCCAATGTGAGTCAAGTTTCTTTTCCCATTCACTACCATTTACATCGGTATTCTTCCCATCCACTCTTACATGACGGAGACCCTTAGCTTCACATGTCTCAATCATCCCATAATAATCTATGCCATGGATGCGCCAAAGATATGTAAGAAGAGTGTCCAGTAACTCAACACCCTCAAGGCCCTTGACAGAGGTTAAACCTCGAATGATAATAACTGGGCCTGTGGTTCCAGAGTGAGATCTCTCTCTATGCATTTTGTCAATATCTGCTCCACATAAAATATTTTCCTCAATTCCTTTTTCAGAGTCGAGTTTGTAGACTAGAGCCTGTGCTTGTTGAATGTCAATTTGTATTCTTCTGGGTTCAGAGCTGACAGGGTGAGCCTTAGGAGCAGCAGAAAGATCAGATTCTTTACTTGGTGCTCTAACATGCCGTCTTCTTTTTCCACCAACATCAACATCATCTTCAGAATTTGGATCAGTAGTCTGTCCTGATTTCTTTGAAGATGAGGCACTTACACCAGGACCTCTTCATCAACAGTATGAAACAGTTAATTATCTATGAGTGATAAACAAGCACAAATGAACATGTATGGAAAATCATTCTTACAAATCCAATGTTCCACTTTGTAGATCAAGCAGGAGAGTATTTGCAACCTTTTTTGCATGTTCATTCCTCCTAGAAAAATTTAATGTCATTAGTTATGTCAGAAGTAAAAGGAACAAATTGAATATCCATACACCAGAACAACATTTTAATGAAATAGATGATTTCCTAGTAGACTTCAGCTAAAAGAAAACTATTAAGAATGATTTAATGTAGCCAGGCAAACCTTTCTATGACAGCAACTAAATTTGTAGGATGATATTTGTCTTTCAACCTGCATACAAAAGCAAGTTCAGTCAGAATTCAACCAATGAACAGAGGGAAATAATAAATGGATTCAGGACCTCCCAAGTCCCCTTATTGAAAAGGCACAGCCATCCATTTATTTTAACTAGTACACCATTAGTCCCTAGTTTTTCAAAAGGCCCTCATAAGGTCAATTTTCATTGTCTATTTGAGAACAGTCAATTTTTTTGCATGTGGATATATGACTTGTTAAGTCGGGTAAATGTGTGTCATTTCTACTATTTCCAGCAAAGTGAACAGTATATAATTTTTTATTGCCATTTTTGTTCTTTTTTCCTCTCTCTCCTATGGTCATTCTTTCTCTTGCCTCTTTTTTCCTCAGTCAAGAAGACAGTGCCTTCTTTTCTCCCTCTTCATCTCAATTTTCCATTGCAAAAAAAAAAAATTTGGCCCATTTGAATTCCCAATACTAGTGAACCAATGAACCAAGCTGCAAATGTTTCTGAGAAACTCATAATCTACAAAAGTGAATACAAAAACATGGGTATATGGGCTTGTCTCCTTTTTAGTAGCATTAGACAAGAAAATAGACTAATGAGATGAGATCAATAGTGATCTTATGTTTCCTTCACATTCTCTTTCATATCAGATAGGATTCTTTGGTCTTGCAAATCTGAAAGTCCAACTCAGGAGAGTGAATATTGATTTTAACTTGAGATATTACACATTAATGGCCAAAATAAAATCAGATATAGTAATTATATTTACTTAAAAATCTAGTAGTCAGCGTTCAAATAAAACTCACATATCTATGACCATGTTTAGTTTTTTTTCTCTCTATTTACTATTAACTAAATCAGATACGAAAGGATGATGATAGACTTCCAACAACGACAGCAAACACAATGAAAGAAAACTTAGATTAGACTTAATTTCTGAAATGGGGAGAGAGAGAGAGATTTTTATTTTTCTGTAAAAAGACGTACTTATCCCTCATGAGTTCAAGAGTTCATGCATGTTTTATCAAACTTTTTTGACGACGTCACCAAGATTGAGCTTATTTATACCTTTTTATTAGTTAAGGGGCCTAACATGTATCAGTGAATAAGAAAGGAACTTAAGTGCACCTTAAAAACAAGGAGACCCGTGGGATACAATAATAAACAAATCTTCAACATAAGACTTACCATTCCTCATTTTTATGAGCATTGAAATAAGCTCTTTTCTGAGTTGAAATGTACTCAGATTTGTATTCTCGATATCTGCGCGGATAAAATATCAAACACAACCAGTCATCTTTTCTCAAATATAAATAAACTCCATTTTTAATAAAATCGACTCTGTTTATAAATGAATCTTTAAAGCAATTAAATGCTAACCATTCCATACCTGCGTTCAGCTTCTGCTGGTAGTATTTCATCTTCCAGCTCCTGAATGAATTGTTTATATGACATTAAACCTTCCCTGAAAACATATGAGTGTCACATTGCTTACTAAGATGAACCTATCCCCAGGAAGCAAACTACATACTCCCTTAGTATAAACAAAAATAATCACTAATCAAGTCTTTTCATTTGAGGTTGCATTAATTGGGCTGGATAAGATAAAAACATTCATAAAGCCAAGCATATGAAAAGTGAAGAAATGTCACCACATCCTAAGTTCCAGTAGTGCACGTTTACTATGACAAACTAAGTAAAATACTACCCAGTTATGCTTTCCAAAGCTTAAAGAGAAACGGTTGTCAGGTAAATGAAGCGTGATTCAGAGCTACCAGAAACTTCAAGGACAATCATAACTCAAATCAACCAAACATTCATAAAAAAAATTGAAATAAGAAACATATCACATTTTAAAGGGTCTGCTTTAAATACTTTGCATGCGCATCTGGTTTGTGCAATATATTATTAGCAAATCATGACCTTATTATATGCAGCACAATTCAGAAAAATGTTATCATTGACAACATGATACTTTTAAGATTTAATGATTTGAAACAGATAAATTAGATCGGAGAGGAAACAAACATTTAAAATCAATCAAAAATTCCCTGAAGAAGACATTAACATAAATATAATTAGTAAAAAATTAATAATGATAACCTTTGAGTAGGCCCTGTGTTAGAAACGTCAGTGGAACCACCACGACCAGAATCCCATTCTGCAAGAAAAAAAAAGAATCACTCAGGCTAAACAGATGAAAGCAACAAAATTTGGATCTTATATGATAATAAAAATTAATAGAGTAGCAAATAAACAAATTGGGGGAAGAAATGAGGCCTTCAATATAGTTGACATACTAGAGACAGCTGATGTGCACAACAGTTCCAACGAATACTGAAAAGAGTTGCAAAAAGTAACTCCAAGGTAAAATCAAAACAGTAGGTTTTATTTCAGTGAAGAACGTGTCAGATGTTGTCCCACCTAAAACTATGCCACTTGCAAAATTAAGAAGGCTCTGAGTGCCATCCATATGATTATAAGTTCAAAACTTATTTCTTCTTTTGGAAAGTTGTTTATTTATTATTTTTACAATACAGCCAAGATCAAAGCAATTAAAGCTTCAACATACAGGTAATAAAATTTCATTAATCCCGAACTAGGTTAAATAATCTAGTTCAAAGAAACAAGGCTACATAGTAGACAATATCAATCCATCCAAATTATGTAGGAATCCAGTTCATTTCTACTACAAACAAGGTTCCACACAAGTGGAAACATTAAGGACATTTACTCTTGGTCAAAACTATCTGCATTTACTTGTTACAAAAAAAGAAAAAATAATTGGAAAAGGGCAACATTAACTAATTCATAGTAAATGGAATGAGCTACCTGAAATTTTTGGAAAAAGGCAATAAGGTCTAGTATTTAAGTCTTAACTCTCAAGTAGAATTTTGGTTCCTAAAGTTTGCTTCAGTTAAGAATTTGGTCCCCAAGCTTTAATATGGTCAAATTTAGTCCTTCAACTATTCAGATTAAAAAATTTTAGTCCTTCAACTATTAAGATTGGTAAAACTTAGTCACACTGTTAATTTTTGTTTAATTAATTAACAGATAGGTCGTAGAACAAACACATAACACCATTAAAAGGGCTGAAAATCTGTAATTTTATAAAATACTTTCTCACAATGGCATGTGTTCGTCATGTGACTATTTTTTGTTAACTAATTTTATGGAGTTTAATGAAGGGAATAAAATTTTATTAATTCAAATAAGTTAGGAAGTAAATTTTACTAAATTAAAGTTCAGTGACCAGATTATAAACAAAAGAAAGTTTGGATGCTTAATCATATTTAACCCTTTCAGATACACTGCCTTACCATAAAATCTTTCCTAATTTATATTAACTACTAAGGGAGGACCTGTATATCTAAGCCAATCAAAAAAGGAAATTAGTACTCTTGAAGGCTGCATAGTTACCAGAAGGACCATAGCCACCTGATGCACGTCCACCATACCGACCATGGGGCCTCTCATCACCATGCCCAAGTCGGCCACCCATCTCACGTTCGTACCCACCAACATAATCATGTCCAAATCTAAAACGTCAAAATTTATAGCAACAATAGTCAAGCAACTTTAGCACAACAGGAGACTTATATTCTAAAATACAAGGCAAAATTTCAATATATAAACATCACGGATAAATACAATCAGATAAAACAGTCAATTCTACAGGTCTGATCAATAAGAGTAAGCAAACTGCAAATTTAATACAGAAGATGCTTTCAAGCTAGTTAAACTCATTACCGGTCCTTTTTTGCCTTACATGAAACAAAACTCTTTCATTTAATAAATTCGGTGTTCCACCTTATGTTAAATTATCAGGGAATTATGAGAAACAACCTAGCTCTGTTTTTTCTTCCCGATGATGTACAATGTGTAAAAGAAGAGAGAAATCTTTAATTATTTATTCACTGTAAAGGACTAGGGGATCATTTACTAGAGCACATTAATACGCTTTGGTTACTCTTAACTCCCATTCAACATAAATCTGAAGTTTTGGTGGTGCCAAAAGATGAAAAACTCCCATGCAATTATGATCATTGGGTTTGGGTGGAGTTGAACATAGAAAAGTTACCTAATTCGTAAGTAAATCAAACAGAATCAGAATGAAGATCATCCATTATTTTCAAGGCCATTACACATTATTCAGAATTGGCATGAAAACAATTAAATTTAAAATGTGAAAAAAAAAAAAAAAAAAAAAAGTAAAGATAATAGACTGTAAAAGCGACTAGTTCACTGAATCATCACAAATACATTTTGTGGCCATATGTTAATGTTAAAGCAAAAAACAATGCAAAACTCAAAACCCCATTGCCTGAAATCAAATAGCTCAAATTTATATTTTAATTCCCTCCCACCAAACTATCCAACCACAAAGCCTAAACCATGAAACTTTCTCAGAGTAAAACCTTTTGCTTCTCCATCCTCCATTTCCTCCACTCTTTCCCGGTAAGCAAAAGAATTGAAAACTATTTCAAATCAAACCACATTTACCTTCTATTCCCAGGTCCATGCCCTCCTCGGGGACTCCCTCTCCTACCATCATAACCTCCATCGTCCCTCCTAAACCGTTTATACGGTGGGGGCGGCGACCTTCTTGGCGGCGAATGCCTTCGATCCCTATAAATAGGCGGTGGTGGAGGACTAATGCTGATCCGCCGCTTGTACTGCCTCTCTCTGTCTCTATCCCTCTCCCTTAACGGCGGCAGAGGCGGAGGAGACCTGTTACGATCGTAGTAGTCGCCACGGCGACTCTGGGGTGGTCGGTCGATATCTCCATCGTCTCGTCGTTCTCTTTCATCTCT
Organism: Elaeagnus macrophylla; assembly: GCA_029378325.1. Taxonomy (NCBI): domain Eukaryota; kingdom Viridiplantae; phylum Streptophyta; class Magnoliopsida; order Rosales; family Elaeagnaceae; genus Elaeagnus; species Elaeagnus macrophylla. The sequence continues at coordinate 18,727,531 of CM055644.1, read as the reverse complement.
TTCGCGTCTTCTAGGAGGTGGTAGGGGTGGTGGCGGGGATGATGATTGTAGACGATCTTCGGTTGAATTCTCTTTGCGATCCCGGCCACCGTCTAATGACTCATTCACCGGCAAGTTCAAAACCTCTGCCATGGTCGCTGATTTTCGAGCTGGTGATTGACTAAACCCTAGAGAAAAGTGTACGTACTACGGGAATTGGAAAAGACAAAATGAGACTGGTGAAGGCGTGAAGCCTTGAGTAACCTGTAAAGATACAACGAAACTTGGATATGGGTAGAATTAGAAATTGAGCCGGTAATTTTTAACAGTATTTGCAAAACCCGACACGATTTAAACACAAAATAATCAAGTTTAAGTTAAATTTATACGGATGATATATATGATAACCTATTTAATCCATTTAAAAATTTATATAACAATAAATTAATTTAAATAAATAACTAAAATTATTAAAATATACAAATAATTATTTTTAATTTAATTAATCAAGTCATAATTTAAATAATTCATGATTAATGTAAGCAATCTAAATAAATAATTAAAATATGTAAGTAATTATTTCTAATTTAATTATTTTATAAGTTTATATTTTAAACATTCCTTGAATGACATTCAACTTTATTTTATTTTTTATTTTCTTATTTTTATTAATTTATAATAATATGTTGTTTAATTTAATTTTATATATTTTAATTATTGATTATTTTAAACTTAAAATAAGTTTGTACTTAAAAAAATTATGATATATATATTTTATTAAATTTTTTTATTGGTGTTTGAAACTTTAACACTCTGATTTTGATGCACAATACTTATAATTATTATATTATTTTTATTTATATTAATTAATATTTTAATTTTTTTTAAATAATACTTAAATTAATTTAATTTTTAGAGTCTAATTAGAATTTATTATGTTAAAAATTACATAAATATATATTGATATTTAATATAATATGTTTATATTACTTCTAAAAATTGTATTACTTGTTTTTTTCATTATTTATTGAATATTTATATTTTTTTTAAAAAAATTATACTAATTTTCATTATTATGCAATACTACATTATCACTTATTACAAAAAAAAAATGTATAATTTTTAATATTCTACAAATATATAAATAAAAGCATAGTTATTAATTAGTATTGCTAGTGATGCAACAAAAATGATACACCGTAAGTCCTTATTTTTGTTAATAGAGAATATAAAATATATATTTAGATATTAGTGACAGAAAGTTGAGAAATTACGTGATATCAAAGTTTAGTTAGTTGAATAAAAAAAATATCATCAATTTTCCTAAAAGAGATATGACAAAGAAAGTTAATTTATGCCAATGAAATTTTCAGGAAAAAAAAAACACTATTAGAATGTTCATTGTAATGAAATGACACTTTTTCTTTTATCTATTACAAATATGGACTTGATTTATAGCATAATTACTTTGGATACATATTGAATTTCAAAGGTAAGTTGAGAATAAATGTATAGTAATTAAATAAATAATTTTGACAATATTACGTCATTTTTATTTTCAATTATAAAAATATTAGTAGAACGTTAAAGTCATATAAAAAAAAAATAGCAAAAGGCAATTAGAATTATTTTTTTAGTTAAATTTCCTAAGTAATAGTGAACTGAAAATAAGTTTTTGAAATTTTTTAGTTTCATTGTTTTAGTAAATAGTTGCGAGGGTTATTATCTTCATAAATTCTAAGGGTGATAATTTTTGCATGTTTGTTGATCATGTTGAACTGCATAATCATGTTTTTTGGCCCAAATTTTTATTTTTAATAAATATAAAAAAAATTAATCAATTTATTCATTATTATAGAAAAGTTAATCTTTACAAAACATAAAAGAACTAATATTTAAATTCTAACTAGAAAATAGTGAATTACAATAGCCATCATACTATTATACTAACACAAATACTTTAGGGGAATGTCAAATTTGAATGGACTTTATTGTCCAATTTATTAAAAGACTAAAATGTTAATTTTGTATATTATTATTTTTCGTTTGTGATTTTGTAATTTATTAGGGACTTCAATTATATTGATCGATAATTGTAAAAAGTAACTCCAACATGGATTGCTTAACTAGCTTTGATTTCTTGACTTTCTCCAATGATCTGGACTACCCTATTTCTCTATACTCTTTAGGTCAAATCAACAACTAGCACTTGTTTCTTTTAAGGAAAATTTGAGGGAAAAATAAAAGCAAATGCATACAGAATGGAAAAAGATTTAAAACCCTGATCCATGAGCTAATAACATTAGAGACAAGTTACAAACAAGTACAATATACATTTTACAGTATCAAAAATTAAACATCATTCTCCTTCCATTTTTTGGATGAGTTTCCATGTTCAAATCACCCCCGCCGGTTGAGAAAATGGAGTTACAGAGCTAGCGTTGCTTATCAACAAACTTTGTCTTCTACATAGTGCTGTATACTTCAGTGGGAACAAGAACAACCAGCCTCTCTGCTACCACCAGATGCCAGTTTATGACTACGTTCCCATTCATCAACACTGGGTGCTTGTGCATGAGGGACGTGACGGGGATGTTTTTCTCTTTTGTCACCCTTTATTTGCTTCAATGCATGCTTAAGGGCAGGCAACAAAGCCTCTAGACACTCAACAGCAGCATTTGGATTCCCAGGCATGTTAACAATCTGCAAAGATTGTACGAACAAATAAACATGCATCACGATAATGAAATCAACATGTAAATTGATCAACAACTTACAATCTTGGCATTATTGGTACAAGTATAAAGTAAGGACATATACATCACAGTATTTAGGCCCTCTAATTCTTTAAGAGGCTTATCTAAATTATTCGCAATATAACTAGGAAGATGTTTCAAATACCATACAACCGGGATGCCAGTTTGATGTGCTACATTTATGAAGCTGAGGTGATGAAAAAGAATTCAAGACATCTGGGTAAAAGGATGACATGAGCAACATTTCATGTAAATAGTTGTGACTGTATTTAACAGTTAATGTTAGCCGATTATTGCTGGAATTCAAAGAGATTCTGTTGCATATAATTTTTCACTTACAATTTTTGGAGAGTAATGCAGTTACTTGATGTTGTAGGCATCATGTGATAAATCATCATAAATCATGGTAGTTGAGTCGCTGATTTGATGTAGCAAATAAAGAGAGCCTTTGTCTAGTGATCCTATACTTTACTCTATGGTTTGTTGTATCTTGTAAAACTTACTAGATTGAGAAACTATTTTTATGCTTAAATAGATTGTTCTTCTTTGTTGTTCAACTTCCTCTTTCTTTTCTGATCAAACTTTTACCATCTACAAGTATTATGCCATCCATGAGCATTCTTTTTTAATACAAGGAAAAGAAGAAGAAAAAAAAAAAGACTACCAAGAATGACTAGAAATCAGCCTAACTGTGACTACAAAAGATGTCCATTAAAAAAATTGACTTTACCAATGTGGATCCTCTTATCCCGGCTGCAGAGCGTGAAAGCATAGCAAATGGTGTCACCTGAAAAGAAGAGGGATATATTTAATTTATATTACTAGTAAGCACCTGAAATCTTCAGAGCACAAGATAAATAAAAAATGCATTTTAAAATACCACTTGAAATTATCAAGTTGCTATAAAAAACACATTAATGAATAAAGCACTGAGCCAAATATTATATAATTCATAAATTTCTCTGAGAGCAATTAGCTTCTCTGGAACTCGTCTTCTAGCTTTGTGCTAGTTTTTTCTTCTCTTCAATAATTAGAGATCGTAAAAACCCTAGCTATAATGAAATCTCCTCTGAGAGCTTATAATCTCTTTGGATTTTCTTTCAGGCCATTGTGTGTTGGAAATTTCTCACCGGCTAGTGTGTGCTGTAAATTTCTCCCTCATTGTTTTGATCGGTTTCTTACTGTCAATCTAATCTTGCTGCTCTCCATTGGATCTCTTCATCTTTTTACATCTAAGATCCAGATCTAGTTGATATTTCTTTCTCTTTGTTTGTTTCTGATATGTTTTCCTGAAATCTTTCTATCTCTTGCTCTGTACTTTGCGATAGTTGTTCTATAATTCTAGTGTTTTGTTGTCTCAATTCAAGGAATGAGAAGTTTGATTGTAGAATTGGATTTACTTTCGAATCTAGAAGCGAACCAGAACCTAATATCTTATGATGTTACTCTATTTTTTTGATTGGTGTCTGATCAGTCTATGAAATGCTATACGTTAGTGAAGCTATATAGGGATAAGAGGTTTTGAATAGTGAATATGTTTTTTTGCAGTGAGGATTTGAAGGTTTTGTTAACTGCTAGAGATTTACAAATTGATAACACTATTAATGATGAAGTGTGTGCTAGTCTTGAGTCTTTCAGTCTTGGAATCTATGCACCTTCTATGTGGTTTTATGCACGTATGTTTTCTATATGTTCTTCCTTCCTTGAAGTGGAACGTGAGACTATTACTTTGGAGGATTTATGGTGGGTCTGTATTTTGGATGGGTATTGGACTGTTGTTTATAGATTTCATCTACAAGCACTTGGAGAATTATTGGTCAAACTCCAATATAAGACAAGGAATATGAATATTGGTCTTAATCTCTACATGAGGGTCTATGATGATGTTCATGTAATTTTTTATGCTGCTTTGATGTTTGTTCCTTGGTTTGTTTTGCTATTTGGAGTGGAGAATGAGATTTTGACTCTGGTGAAGCTGCACAAGATACTTTTGTTGGATGAGAATTGGCTTTTTGATTGTGAATGGTATTCTTGTGTATTGGGGTTAATGTTTGATGCTCATGGATCGTTTGGTTTGAGTTTTGCACTTAAGAGCTTTAAGGTTTTGATAACTGGTGTTGGTAATGAAGGAAAGGTATGGGATCTAGGCAAATTTTTTTGGACAAGGGCTATCTTTAGAATTATGAGTATATTGGTTTTGGTTTTATCTTGCTTAGTACTGGTTTTTGCTAAAAGATAAATCTCATGTATAATCATGGCTTCCAACTGGATTGTTGGATTTTAGTTGTGGTATCGTCATTGGGTTTCATCTTGGATGATAATGTTCGTATTAACATTGAAGCATTTGAATGTTGTTTACTAATGCTCTTTACCACGATGGATTACATTAGTGAGTTTTGTAAACTTCTTTTAAAGCATTTGTTACTAGCTCTTATTGCTAGAAATCTCATTCCTGGAATCCTTGGATGCCCATGGTTGTTACCGAAGATGGAGTCCCTGTTTTTTTTTTTTTGTTATAGTTTGTTTTCTTGTTTTGTTTTTCTAGTTATATTTGTTGAAAATGAACTGAGTTTGTATTGTTTTAATTTTGTTTAATGAAAGTTTCTTCTCCTTTGACCAAATATATATATATATATATATATATAATTCATGTTACTCAAACAATTATAGTTTCAATGATTAATTGAATGTCACACACCTAATCCACATAGGGAAGATTACAACCTGAGATGAACTGGTAGTTAGAATCCTGCCAGATGGTCCTAATGCTCCAGCAGTAACGCTCAGAACAAGATGGAGAGAAAGTCCAGAAAATAGATAAAAGATTGTTAAGAAATGAAGCTTACCTTCAGACTCTCTTGCATCATGACGTGCAGAAGACCAGGTGTTTCTTTCTCTATTATCATCTTGGTCGCTTCAGGGGTTACATCACGTGGGCTGAACCCCGTACCACCTTATCAAGACGATTCAATTTACGAGGAAAAAATCAGAACACTGGAATGAAGAAGAAATGAAAAGGAAAAGAAGTAAAAACGAGCATAAAAATATTCAAAGTCCACCAAAAGAAACAGACAAATGGAAAAGCAAGAACCTTACCAAGGGTAAGGATGAGATCGATATTATCAATGTCACTCCATTTCTGCAGAATATTTTTTATTTGGCTTACTTCATCAGGTACCACAGCAGTTGAAACAACTCTAGCTCCGCCTAACCTTTCTGAAGAGGAATTTACAGCGGAAACTGCCCTAGGACCACTAAAATTTCAAAATGAAACAAAAGTATTATTTTTTTTCTTTATAACTGAATGCACAAAAACAAAAACTCAGGCATCTCATATAAATTTTTTAAAAGAACAATTAGAACAAAATAAAGAATAAAAAAATGAAAATTAGCAGATTTAAGGCTGTGTTTTCAGCCAAATAATAAAAAGGTCAATATGGACGTGCATCAACAATATATAAAACTGGCAAACTGAAAACCAAAACCTATCCAAGTAGTTTAAGTATATTGCTGAATTTTGGGCAAGATCATGTCAGCAAATCAGCATCTTTTATAATTTAAAAAAAGACTCTGGTGATAGGAATACATCGTGTTTGCCTCCAAAGAAGCCTCACTTAGGACTCTAAACCATCTATCACAACTATTAGGATGCTAAACATAGTAGGAAACTTTTTCTACAATGGCTACTAGGAATTCATGATTTTGGGAAGTAAAGAAGGGAAAATTAATAAATAATGTTGATGAAAAAAAAAACACATTATGATAATAGCTTCAGAATTTAGATAAATTATTGCAAAGTATTTAGTACTTTCCATGCTTTATTTTTGACAGAGCGCAATATCAACTTTGCCCTTTTTTATGCATCCATAAGTGACCTTTTCGAAACAACTATTCTCAAGGAGTATCCAGATGCAAAAAACGCTTAAGAAAATGACCTTTTAAACCTTGGAAAGACATAATCAGATAAATCACTACCACACTAGTATCTACTAGTGTAACACCAGAGTTAAGTATTGTAGTGCAGAGCATTATGCTTCATATCTAAACTTTGATATGAATGGTCATCAGCTCAACCCAATAAATTTAGCATCCACAATGACCCTTTTGAGATATTTAATCAAAGAGGTGTATCTGGATGCATATGCTCCAAAAAATCATGAAAGAAAGAAAGAAAGATTATCTTCATGCATTACAAAATAAATGTACCTTAATTGAATAGTGTTTGAATGTTTTAAAATGAACAAAGTTAAATTTCATTGTTTATCATATAGATATATTAAACAAGAAATCTACACAGTAACCAACCAAAAAATCAAAATGACCAGAGCCATAATTCTAAAATGTTGAGATTAAACAAGCAGCTTCAATTCCAAATGGAAAATAAAGAAAAAGACATATATGCTTTAAAAAATTATATTTACTTTTAAGCGGCAATGACAAAAAAAATTGCGAGATCAAACAGAATAGCAAGAACTAAATCCAGTCATGCCAAGAAACATACTGAGCCTGAGTTTATAAGCTTTAGAAGATGAAACTTGTATAGAATTCTCTATTCAGTACTTACTCATCTGTACATAATTTATTCGCAAATCCAATACTAATTGTTCTTATTAATTGAAAACGTGGACAGGCACACACAACAGAGAGTTCAAATATCTAATAGACATATTGATATAAAGATTGAAACTGCTGCACTTAAAGCAGAGAAAATAGGAGAGATTATAATTATATCAAGTGAGCATCATGAATATCACTTATAAATGATTCCATGACAAAACTAAGTATATACCTTCTATCAGGTCCAGCCCCTGATGCAACAGTATCACTCACTGTAAGAATAGATACTCTGAGTTCAGAGTCCATATAGTCATCAGCCCTTGTTTCTTGTTTTCTATCTTCTGGCAGATGAGAAATCAGATCTGACACCTTGGAACTAGTGCTTATAGCAGCATCTTGTAAATCAGAAATTATGATGGCTGGTACAGAAGCCCCAGCAGTCAGTATGCTGCCTGTCGCTGGCAACTCTAAAAGAGCATTAGCAGACTTCATACTTAGAAGCCGGCTGCTACGTTGATGACCGGTACTCTCAGCTACAAAACTGATCCAACAGGGGACATAAAATAGAATCAAGGAAAAAAAATGTCAAATAAGAGAGAGAAAACAAAAGGAAATGCAAAGCTATAGATCAAATTTAGAGGGTCCATAGTGCAAGGGGAAAACTTTTGTATGAGCCAAGAAGATATTATTAGCACTTACATAAAATGGGACCCCTATATGTAAGTAAATACATCCATGTAAAGCAATAAATGGAAAGATTCTCCACATCAACTATGAAATTTCTCAAGTTCAAGGACGGGGTAATACAAGAAAAGATTAAGTGGCATGAGAGACACTTGATCCCATGACTTAATCCAACAGGGTACAAAAGGGGAGGGAGAGTTCAGGATTCATGACCCCTTAACTTGGATGAGAAAATAAACATTGGCTAAGCAACTTACCCAGGGTGGCCCGATCCATCTTTAACCTCCCATCTAACAATAGCACGATGAAATTCTGGACGTACTGGGTCAGTCTTCATGGATTGGCTAAGACGAGCCTGCACTCTGTACGTACAAGAAAGGTGAAAAAATTAGGGCATGCTAAAAAAGTCCTGCATCTGATTTCTTCAAATGCAATTTGAGACTGAGAGAGAAATTTTTTGGAATTTTATTAACCTCAAAGGATGAGGGTCTGCCCATCCTGCAAGATAGCGAATGGTGGGTACTACAAAGATATTGAAGCAGACAAGACAACTAACTGGATTTCCTGGAAGCCCAAATGCAAGGATTTTATTCTCCATATATTCTCCTGATTTTAAACTGATTTCTGCAAACGTCAAAGGTTTCCCTGGTTTCATGTTAACCTGAAGAATGCATCAAATACTAATGAATATGTCAAATAATTTTTTCACTTTAACACTATCCTATTATCAGAGTTCATAGTTCAATATTCCTATTGTCATTGTATAAATACATCGAAAGCAGTTTCAGTCAAAAAGAAAAAACAAAAACACAGACAAAAATAGATGGCAACAAGTAACCTTGTTAAAATACACTATCCCTCTCTTCTCAAGGAGAGGCTTTACAAAATCCTTGTCACCCATTGAAACACCCCCAGAGGTTAGAAGAATATCAATCCCAGCAGAAAATGCAGTATTTAATGCCGTCTCAAGCTCGTCTTTATCATCTCTAGCAATGCCGAGGTCAAGAATTCTGCACTGCTGCTGTGCTGCAGCTGCTATTATCATAGCCCGATTGGAGTCTCTGATCTGCAGAAAACCTGAATCAGCTGTAGGGGCAAACAAGGGAAATAAAGACAAATTTGAGGATAACTCAACACATACAGAAAAAACTGAGAAAAAGTGAAGGTAAAGGATAAACCAATATGGACTTGAAAGTAATATATTTATTTTCCTACAGGCCTTAGATAGTCAAATGGACAAAGTAAATAGTCAAGATTAGTGCAATAAATGACCCAAAGAACAACAGGATAAACAATGGGGGAAGAATATAGAAACTTCAAACCCTATATAAGAGTAGAAGTGATAATTCAGTTTATGCTTTCAGCTTACCAAGAAAGGTCTAAACTCGCTATATTAAAGAACTAAAGCTGCACTAACGTGATATCATTTTTGTTATTTCTTTTTATCCAAAAGCACCTTAATATGCTCAGACCTCCTCTCTTCAAATAGAACAAAGATTGCAGATGAAACAACTCCCAAACTTGGGGTAAATGAAATAAGAGGGTGAAAGAAAGAAAACAGAACAAAATTTAACATTTCAAGCTTCCCCAATAGAAAATACAAATAAAAATTCTGGAATAATACAATTGACAAGTCGTCTGACTTACAATGATTGCAAATTTGAAAGTCAAATACTGCCTACAGCTAAGAGTAGAAATGTCAAGGGGTACATTAAAAATTACTCTCCCATAGCCCGTAAAAAAACTACCTGACCACGACTTAAACACCCAGTTTTTGGCTCTACAAGTTCATCTCCAGTGGAAAGCACAGCAATATTTGGAGTACGATATACCTAGCACGAAAACATTAGAATTAGTCGTAATTATTTTCTAACAAGCACAAAATAGAGACAGCAGAATACCTTTAAGGTTATCACTCCTACAGTTGCAAGTAGTCCAATTTCAGAAGCACCAATTTTTTCTCCAGATTTCAATACAACAGTGCCCTTCTCAATGTCACAGCCCTGGCATTAAAATGACTGATTGAGCTCATACAAAGATTGAAATGTAAGTAGTAAGCTAGTAAAGGTATTATATGGTGCTAAAAAACTTGGAAAAGGTCTAAAAAGTAGTAGAGAGGGGCATATGTCACTTCAGAATAAATGCAGCGAGAGCATAAATATCCAGAATGATAATGGTCGGTGGCTTTTGTGGTGAGTCAAAGCTTAAAATGATGTTATTAGCTAGCAAAAAATATATGTCCAAGAGTTAGGAGCTCCATGAAGTCAAAACAGAGTCTTTAGCAAAAACACAATAATAAGTTTAAGATTTTAGTTGCGAAAAATATGGCTGGATCATGCTTAAAGGTGAAAAAGGGTTAATGTATGTGGTGATAGTCTTGAGCATGGATAAAGCAGGGCATATTGGTTAGGGTTTCAGATCTGGAATTATGGATATTACACTTACAAGAAAAAGATGGCTCGTTTGAACCGTTTAAGGGTGAAAAACAGTTAAAGCAGGTGATGGATGTATCCTGTTGAGCTTAAAAAGCGAAATTTCGGATATGGTGTCTTGTATGGACTTTTAGGGTTTTGAGGGAAGAAGACAAGAAATAGCCTTGCACAAAAAGTGAGCACATATCCAAGTCTATGCCCTTCTGTCTTCTCTCTCTGGTTTAAGTTAGTTTCAGCACAAATATTGAAACATCTAGCTTATAGTTATATATGAATCGACCCATATCCAAACACCTAACAAACAGGAAAAATAACATGCAAGGTCACAACAGCAAATCTACATAAAATAGCATACATTGAGGTTTATAAAATACATTTGCACATATATGCTAAAGTCCAATGAACAGCTATTGTGAAGGGTATATAGAATCACACTAAATTATAAGGTTTGGGAAAAGGCTTGAAAGGAGGAAGAGAAGATTGAATTGAGGATGGCGTTCATGGTTTGAGAATTAGCAGTATCATACCACTGGGCGGATGTCTGCTCCTTTGCTTGTTTTCACCAGTATTCTAACTCTTTTTGATCCAAGTGAAGGGTCTTGAATTTCTTCAGTGTCTTCAACTTGTACAACTGCATCAGCACCATCAGGTATTGGTCCTGAGGGAAAACCACATCCAGAAACGACAGGGAAAATCGCACAAGTCAAAAAATCAATGTGCAAAAATGGAATATCACTAACAAGATAAATTTGGAAAAAGTTTGAACTAATTTTACCAGACAACAAGAAGATTTTCTTATAAAATAAACTAATCATGAGTAAGAAACTCGTTCCATGGAGGGATACAATTCAAATAACTTAATTCATGACAATGCATTAAATGCATAGGTAATAGATTATCAACCTAAACTAACAAAACTTAACATGCTTCACCACCGTAAAGTATTTTTCACAGGATTCCCCACTTTACCAGGTAAATTTTAAGATTATGAATTCTGGATAGCTACTGCCACAATCATTACCATTCTATAACTATAAGATATATAACCATTAAAGAAAAGGCTTCAGAATTTTGAACAATTTCAGCCCCAAGAATGGGGAAGCACTAATAAAGGAGGTCTAGATTCCAATTAAAACAACAAACAGGCACAATCCTTAAAATCAGAAGTCACAAATCATGTTTTAGCATTAAGAAAAGTTTAATTGAATCAATAATCAGAAATTTGCGAATAAATTAAGTGACATAGCACTTGGACGATATTTATGCGATAAATTTACCAATGCCAGTAGAAACAAACTATAAAATTTAACAAATAGAAGGACAAATGAATTAGTAAGTCACCTCCGGTTGTAACATAAGCAACAGTTCCAGGAGTCACAGTCACCCCAAGTCCATCATTTCCAGCTCTTGCTTCAGCTATTACAGGATACACACCTGACCCATCTGAAGCAACCACGGCATATCCATCCTAAAGAAAATTGAAGAACAAAAACAATACATAAACACCATATTAATTTTAAAATATCAAATACACGACAAGACCATCGATTTTCAACAAATATAATTGAAAACTATAAAACCCAAAATTAGAAGACACCCAAAAAAATCAAATCTAACTATGAAGTAAATAGTATAAGCTTTATATAGCGATTGATGACCTTGATGGAGGCTGGGTAAGGAGGCAAAGGGTCAGGAGCACGAATGTCCTCAGCTAAGATCTTCCCAAGAGCATCGTGAAGAGGAACAGTAACAGATGGCAGGCGCTGGGCAACTCTCAGCACGGTTTGAAGAGCATCGTTCACTGATATCATCGAGGGTTTGGTTCTACCATTGTTAACTACATCAGAATTTCCTCCGGTGGCCTCCATCGGCACTTCTGACCTCGCTTTTTGAAGTTGAGAGTTGAAAAGCTGTACGTATAGCTACTAGCTCTGTATTATACTATATATTAGAATGATAAGAAATTTCAAAAAAATCTCAAATTATTTAATATTTTAAATATAATAAAATAATAAATTTAATATTTTTATTAAAATTTAAAAAATATATCATATTCCTCACACCCATACCTTACATCCTACATCTTTCACATTTTATCTTCTTAATCTAATTTCATATATCACACCTTTTTTTCTTTACTCATCTCCACATCCATCCCTATATTCATTAATAACTCTAAATCCTAACACAAAATATTAAGAATGGAAGATACATATATGAATGATACAAAATATATGAAATTTTTTGAAAAAAATAGAGAAAAAAAACAATTAATACAGGTATATAATTTTTTTTTTCTGCAAATCGTGCAGTGGTTTGTTAAGCATTACCGAACATATCATATAGGTTAGGCAATTCCTACCGAACATGTATGATATATTCGGTAAACCATACCGAACCATTTTGAAAGTGACGCTGAAAACTTTGTACCGAACCTTTTGCAAATTTTTCATATTATCCTACCAAATCTTTTATAAAATTTTCACATTTCTCTACCGAACCTCTATGAGAAGAAGTAAAAAAAATTCAATTTTAATTTACAGAATTTAGCATATGAGTTACAAGATGGACAAAATATCGACTGCATCAAATTATTCAATACAGATAGAGTAAGATATGCTATATATTTTTAATAAATATTATATATTACGTAATTTAAATGTATTAATTTTTGTTATTTTACTACAGATATTTATTTCAAAATAAGAGTTGATCTCATAAATGAAGTCTAATGAGACTAGTAATGAGATAGTGGTTGTGATGAAGAAGTCTGACACTAGTTCAGATGGTAGGAGACCTGTGATTGATTTTGCATGTGAAAGAAATGGAATCTATCGTTCGAAAGCAAAACCGAAAAATTTCAAAGATAAAAAATAGGATGTGAAGGAAAAACGAATTGGAACAAGAAAATGTAATTGTTCATTTTCTTTAAAAGGAATGATGATCGAAAATAGTTCTCATTGAAAGTTGACAATTAGTTGTGGTACACATAATCACCGATTGACACGATATCTTGAGAGTCATCCACATGCCGAAAAACTTAATAATGAATAGATGAATTTGCTAGTTGATATGACAAAGTGTAACGTTAGGCCAAAACACATTTTGTATAGGATGAAGCAAAATAATGAACAAAATTGTAGTACAATGAAACATATATACAATGCTCGTAAAAAACATAGGCTTAAAGAACGAGATGGAATGTCAATTTTCCAATAATTGATGCATTTATTGGTTGTTCACAATTATATGGAATGACATAGGAGCAATAATGTTGATGAGGTTATTACAGATCTATTTTTTGCTTATTCAGTCTCCATTGATTTGTTAAGAGCTTTTCTTCGTGTGATTGTCATAGATTGCACCTACAAGACTAACAAGTACAAATTGCCACTTCTTGAGATTGTTGGGGTTACTTCTACAAATAGGTCTTAACAATTCACGATCAACCTAAAAATAAACAAAATTACAAACAGTTAAATAAAATTAATTAATTTTAAATCGATAATAACATTTCACAAATGAAATACTTACAGTCTTATTCCTGATTTTATATGCTATGTGAGTTTTAAAATTCTTCAGCACCGACAAATTCTTTTGACCAATTTGAGATGAGGAGGTGTCTTCGTGAACTTTATCATGTTCTACCTCATGCTCTACTAACGTCTCAAAGGTATGGTCATTTGGCTCATGTAAAATGTCGTCCACAAATCCAATCTGATCCTCTGTAATCTCTGTGAAATGATCTACAGCCGTTTGAACATTTGATGGCCCAACTGTAGACATTTATCTATGTTTTCTTCTTCTATATACCAGTCCTTTTAAAATTCTTCATTTCTTTTTCTATGTGAAGCCGTTTGAGGTTGTTTACTCATATTTAAAATAACAAATTAATTATTAAATAAATAAAGAAATCACACAAAAAAATAATAAAAAACGTCAAAAATAATTTCAAATAGGTAGGTTTGATAAAGAGTAACTGATAACACTATGATGTTCGGTAGGGGGTGCCCAAAAAAACAGTGAGATTCGGTATGCCACTACCGAACAAAACAGGTAGGTTTGGTAAGCCCCTACCGAACATCACAGTTTTGTTCGGCACCCCCTATCCAACATCACAGTGTTGTTCGACATCCCCTATCGAACATAATAGTTTGGTTCGATACCCCCTACTGAACATACTGTTCATCTTCTTCCCCCTCTGAACTCTTAGCACCAAAAACACTAGATTTTCACTATCTCCCTTTTAATCACCAAAATATACCCATATTAAACAATTAAATATGAATATAAATTCAACAAATTAAAACCATATCTAAAGATTTGAAATCCTGTGCGTGGCGCGCTGCAAGGTGATGGTGCTAGAGCTCTGACGGTGGTTGGGTGCTCGACGTTGGCGTGGTGCATGGATGATTAAGGTGGTCGGACGATGGTGGTAGTCAGGTGGTGGATGGGCAGCAGTAAGGCAGTTTGATAGATTGAAATTGAAGTAATAGTGAGATGTATAATAGTAATTTTTAGGATAATTTTCGTATTTTATGTATTACCCTATTTTTTATTACATTTTTGTATTTACTGGAATGTCTTGTAGTAAAATTCGGAATTTTTTCAAAATTTCCCTACAATGATATAACAAACACAATATATTTCTCACAATTTTATTTAATAAAATTTTGTAACTTAAAATAGACTATCCAATCAAACTTTAACATATTATTTAAAATTTATCACAAATTTATAATATTTTAAAAAAAATTTCATCATAATATAATTTTTTCTCATATTATTTTATAACCTACTCAATTTATTTTAACTCTCAACCTTATTCTTTTTTAATAAATGGCCATAAAGACCAAGTCATTAATTTTTATTTTTATTAAATAATTAAACATTGTTTCTTAATATTGACAAAATAATATATATTTTTTTATTAAATGATTAAAAATAAAATTAATTAAATAATTGATTCATTTATGAATTAGATAATATAAAATTTTCATTAATGCTTGAACAAATAAATTTGTACCAAATATTTAAATTAATTATATTATAATATATGTCAAAATTATTAATAAAAATAAACAATTTTTTCTATTTTTAGAAGAAAAAAATATGGCACAAGTCTCTTACATTAGCCAAATATGTTATTTAATTTTTTAAAAAAATAATAAAAAAATTGTCATTTGATGCTTTACTTTTGTAAAAAAAAAAAAAAAGCAAGGACAAAAATGTTTTTAATAAAATAATATTATTTATTTGTATTTTTTTATTTATAAAATAGAAGAATGTAAAATGAACTTTTTATAATTACTTTTTAAAACAAACAGAAAAAGGTCGCAGGCTGAGTTGTGACAACAAAAGGTAAGAACCGGTGACTGAAGAACTGTAGAGTGATGACGAATGGTAGAGATGGCTTTAATAATATATTTTATATCTTTAAATATATGTTTAAATTAAAACTATTAAATTTTTTTTATTCTTTTTAATAAATTTTAATTAAATTAAATAGGTGAAAAATAATTTAGATTATTATTTCAATAATTATTGTTTATTAATAATAAATTTATTTAATAATAACAACACTAAATTAAAATTAATTATAAAATATAAAATATAATTCATATATTTTTCTTATAAAAATAACAAAAATAATTACATATTAAATAATATACTGTCTTGCCTTGCAAGTGTTCCATACTTAGTAATTTTAATAAACACATAATTTTTCTTTTCATTTTTAATCCAATTTTAAATTGATTTTTAAACGCATGAACCGTGCATAGCACAGATTTAAAACTAGTATAACTTATTATAAATCTCGAGACAATTCGAAGAGCTTCCGACTTCCCTCATATTATTTTGATATTTTCTTCATTGTCCGTCCCTTTCCCGGTAAAAGAGGTAAGAAAATAGAGAGAAAAATTACAAGGGAGAATAAAAACGGGTGTGATTAATTATTTTGAAATCCCAAATCGAACACACATAAACCACATAATCACACCACGAAGCAAAGCCGTTTTATTCAGATCATCACAACTCAGAAATCAAACCTTCCAATTCCGCTCAAACCCTCGCATTTTCAATTTTGGATTCTTCGTTTCCAATGAATTTGGAGTTTTCACATACGTAGAAGCAAAGAGTTCTATCCATGGTAGGATCAACAACTCCCGATAAGAGTCCCTTGGTCTCGCCTACGAGCTCCAGGTCTGTGACCGAGACGTTGAATGGCTCGCACAAGTTTGTGATTCAAGGTTTTTCTTTGGCTAAGGGTATGGGAGTGGGAAAGCATATTGCGAGTAAAATTTTCACCGTTGGAGGGTATCAGTGGGTTATATACTTCTACCCAGATGGTAAGAATCCAGAGGACAACTCGGCGTATGTATCGGTCTTCATTGCGCTCGCTAGCGAGGGAACTGATGTTAGGGCTTTGTTTGAGCTCACCCTTGTTGATCAAAGTGGTAAAGGGAAGCACAAGGTTCATAGCCATTTCGATCGATCTCTTGAGAGTGGTCCTTACACTTTGAAGTATCGGGGCAGCATGTGGTAGGTGATGTTTATTGTCTCATGTAATCATTCATCGATGGTATTTCTAATTAGGATTTACGGTAAATTAAATTCAATTGATTTTAATTTCTTCATGTTTTAGGAGATAACTTTTACCATACATGTCATACTTTGTTGCTAGTTAGCTTAATTTTGCTGATTTGAAGATGATCTCATTTAGTTCCTCTTCGGCATCACTTTTGAGCTTTACTCCTTGTTAAATGCATTAGGAGATTTTTCTTTTAAGAATTTAGATGCTGCCAAAGTTTCTTTCACGTTGATAGATACTACTTGAGATATGGAAAATGATATTGACCTGATGTCTGGTAGCACGGAAAAAATAACTCTTAAGGGCAAAACGCTTTAGTTTTATGCGAATCAGTGTTTCTTGTGTAATTGTACTTTTGAAGTTTTAGGTTTTCTTGTGATTGTGGCAGGGATGTATTTTGTTGTTTGATTTTCTTTATATTTCTAATTTTAGGTACTAACTTTAGAATTCCTTTTGATGAAAGTGAACTGTTTCCTGCAAAGTAAAAAATCAAATGCTAATTTACCATTTATGCAATGCATGAGCCGATGATGACAAGAAGAAATAAATGGGGCACTTGCAATTTTAATCTTTTACATTTTTCTTTATTCTTCTGAAGCTGGTCTGTCTCGGATTCTATCGTCGTAGGATGAAAATTCAGTTGGCGGGAAAAAGGGAAAGCTTGTTGAAAATCATATAATTTGAGTCTCGTATGCCCTATCATGTCTATTTTAAGCTTTTATTTATTTATTATCAAGTTGCTTGCCAAAAGGCCAGTGCTGCTTCAAGGGAATTTCTTTTTTAATGTGATGTGAACAACTGAAAGAAGCATCGTGTTAGTTGAAAGTTGGTTTAGACTTCAGGTAGGGGCTCGAGTATTGTGAAGTTAGGATTTTAAGTCCTGGACAATGTAGATGTGAAGCATGTCAGGAATTGGTGGTACATAGATTTATGACAAATTTGGCACTATATTAAGTATTTCAAAATTATGAAATAAACATAAATGATATGGTAAAGAACCTAAGTTATGTAGATATAATTAAAATAAGAGATTATAAAAAGATAACAATGTTATTGGTGGTACATAGATTAATGACAAATTTGGAACTATATTAAGTATTTGAAAGTATATTAGAGAGAAAAAAGTGTAAAATGTTCTAAAAAGATAACAACGTAGATGAAATGTTCTATTTATTGAATTACATTTAATAATAAATAACTTGATTGCAATTAGGGGCAACACAAGGTTTTAAAAGGTGTTTATAAGCCTCGAGGCAAAATCGTTTCTCATGGCAAGGCGTAAGCCTCAAGGTGTATTGAGGAGTAAACCTCAAATTTCAATAAGAGAAAAATTTAAAAATGGTAAATAAGGAATAACATGAACGTAAATATGAATAGATAGTATGAAAAGCTATCCTCCTATTGTGGAGTAGAGGAGAGGAGAGGAGAGAGTAGAAAAAAAGAAAAAAGTCATAAAACAAAAGAAGAAAAGAAAAGAGCTGAGAGAAAACTTGTGAATTTGATGGATTTTTCTCTCAAGCCTTGAGGCAAAATCGTTTCTCATGGCAAGGCGTAAGCCTCAAGGTGTATTGAGGAGTAAACCTCAAATTTCAATAAGAAAAAAAATTAAAAAATGGTAAATAAGGAATAACATGAATGTAAATATGAATAGATAGTATGAAAAGCTATCCGCCTATTGTGGAGCAGAGCAGAGGAGAGAGAAGAAAAAAAGAAAAAAGTCATTAAACAAAAGAAGAAAAGAAAAGAGCTGAGAGAAAACTTGTGAATTTGATGGATTTTTCTCTCCCCATTTCACAGTATGTAATTATAATACTAATAAAACTAATATTATAAAATGCATAGTGATTTAGAAGCTCATAATCAATATTGAAAAAGAATTCAGAGTAGCTAAGCTTAAGAGCAAGAAAAGAAAAATTCTCATCGTAAAAGAGAAAGACATCCTCATATAAACAAATCTAAGGCATTATATATAAGTCAATATATAATAGAAGAAATATATTTTGTTAAGAGTAGTGACCGCAATAATTTTCTATTTGGCTCTTTTATTTGTTATCTTTCCCAACATAGTAGACATTAGTGTGATTTGATGAAACTTATCTTGATAAGTGCTACCTTAATGCTCTTGAGATGAATCTAAGGGATAAAATACCTCCAACTATAGGTTGGTTGCATAAGCAAGTGAACCCATTCATGAATCAGTTTTTATAGTCAGATAGTTGATAACACATAATCAAACAACACATTTTAAATGGAACATAAATTAAACCAGAAGCATAAGATGGGGATTTTCATGAAACATAAATAGTTTTGTTACAACAGGACGTTGTACCTGAACCGCTGATGAAGGCTGAATGTGTGCAACAACAGTGAAGGAGCCAAAAAGGAGATGTAGTACAATGGAAAAAATCTGCTTATTTTGTGTCAAAATAACCAGGGAGTTTTTTTACTTTGGGTTCTTCCCCCCCTCCTTCACTCCTCGGGCTGGTCTGAACTGAGAAACTGGCCCAGAAAACACAAAAAAAGTTACATTTGATGAGGCTTACACCTCGTAAGCCTTGAGGCGTATGTCTCGTGATTCACAAGGCATAAGCCTCGTTAAAAAGAGCCTCAATCCAATGCCTTAGGGCATATCCTATGTGCCTTTTGAGAAGGTGAGCTTTGAGGCGAGTGTTATGAAAGGCTTTTAAAATCTTGGGGCCAAATGTCTATTTTTTCCCTATAAAAATTTAATAGCAGAAATTTCTCAAAGACAGGAATGGCCCACCTCGATCCCCTTCTCTCCTCTATAAAAATTTAGTAGCAGAAATTTCTCAAAGATGGGCACGGCCCACCTTGATCCCTTTCCCTCCTTCCATGGATTCTTATCTCATGAAATCATTTTTGAAAACATATTATCATGTTAGGTCTCCTATAGTTATCAAATATTTTAGACGCTGTATTTGGAATGATGAATTAATGAAGTATTGAATACTGCATGCTCTCTTTTGTTGTTTTCATTCTCTACTTTCTCTTCTCAATTTCCATGATATGTCTATTTGGAAACTGAACCTCACTTTATACCCATTTCACCTTTCCTTATCAATCTCTATTTTCAAATTTATTTTTCCTATATAAAAACGGCTGGTTTATGTGTATTGTTATTTATGCTTTCACCACTTGATATGCCCTTTTGTCTAGTATATGCAGTATCTTTCCCAAATCTACCTGAATATTAAAAATCGGTAAAAGAGTTACTATATAAGAGGTTACTGTTTCTTACACCCAGTTGTCCATTATACTGTTTCTTAAACCCAGTTGTCAATTATGCTGTTTCATGCATTGCTGCAGTCATTTCCAGTAATTATTGCTCTAAGGTTTTCTGTCTTTAGTATTTGTATTTGGATATTTTCAGAGTCTACCTTCTCTTGGTCAGGAGAATGATATGAAACGATGACGATTATATTATCGGGCCAATTTGTAGTTAGTTTAGGATTATTAGGTTTTTATGTCAAAGAATGACAATTGTTTTTTATCAGGTTAACTTTACCATCATTAAGTTAGGATTTCAATTGTTCTGCTTTTGAAGCTGTATGTCTTCTTGCTCCTTTTTGTCTACATCAGTCTTTGTATTATGACAATCTCGTCCGTTAATAAACAATGAGCAACAGCATATGTATCTCCATATTAATAGAATATATATTTTTTATAATTTATTCTTAATATCTATTAAAACAAAACAACTATAATTTGGGCTTTTAATAAGTATACCAGTTTTTTAGATACCATGCACTTATTTTTTCTAGTTTTTCCAAATTGAATTTTGTTGTTTGTGGTATGTGGTATTCAGTGTGCAGAAATGCAAATTGAAAACTCATACTTGGTATCTATGCAGTATGTTAATTCATTTATTTTGCTTGACATGTTAGGGGATACAAGCGGTTTTACAGACGCGCTATGCTTGAAACGTCAGATTACCTCAAGGATGACTGCCTGAAAATCAATTGTACTGTTGGGGTGGTCGTTTCGGCAATTGATTGTCCTCAACTGCAGACTATTCAAATCCCTGAGTCTGATATTGGAGCGCATTTTGGTATGCTATTGGAAAATACGGAAAGTTCGGATGTTATATTTGATGTGTCTGGTGAAAAGTTTGATGCGCATAAGTTGGTATTGGCTGCTCGATCCCCCATGCTTCGGGCTGAATATTTTGATAAGCTAGAGGAGGATACAAAAGAAACCATTGTCACAGATTTAGAGCCCAAGGTTTTCAAGGTAAACTTAACATTCAGGGTCACTTTTTGTTCTAGATAATATTAAGACATAATTAATAATGCCTTCGGTTTTTATATTATCCAATTATTCACATGGTTTCACTTTTAACCTCCTGTTATAAGAAAAAACATACGTGCACTGCATTTTTGAACAGGTGAAAAACATATATTTTTTACTTTACCAAAAAAAAAAAAAAAAAAAAGCGCTGAATGGAGGGTTAAAAATGGAACATTTATGAAGGGGTTGTGCTATACAATAAAACCATTAATATTTATGCTATGTAGGTAACATCGTAGTGTTTGTTAATGCTATTATTAGTATTTACATTCTGAATTTCCTCCTATTTTCAATAGGCCATACTACATTTTATTTACAGAGACTGCCTCACAGACGATGTAGAGCAAGAAACATTAAATTCATCATCTGCATCCTCAGTATCTGATTCGTTAACAGCAAAATTGTTAGCAGCAGCAGACAAATATGGTCTTGATAGGCTTAGAATGATGTGTGAATCCCATCTGTGCAAGTATATAGCTGTGAAATCTGTTGTTGAAATTTTGGCCTTGGCTGACCGATGTAATGCATCTGATCTAAAAGCTGTCTGTCTAAGATTTGCTTCCGAGAACCTCGCAGGTAACTCCCACACTTTGGGTTTCTTATTAGTTATCATTTGAGAATATCAGTTTTTCATTACTTTCTTGAAAGTTAGACCATGATTTTATTTTACTTGTTGAAAAAAAGTAAGATATGGCTTAGCAGGAATATGCGAATAAGATATTAACAGATATTTTTTCATACGTACTATGTACATATTTGTGATGATAGTTTCAATTCAAATAGCCAATGGTAATTCCATCTTTCAATTATGCGTACAACTACTGGTGTTTTTTAAATATATTTAAATACTTTGTCAACTTTTAGAGTGAGGTAATGTACATGTAGGTGAATTCCATTGCTTGACTTTTGACACTTGTTTTGTATCCAATCAAAGTCTTAATATCAAAGTTTATCTAATATTTGTCCTTAATTATAGCATAAGCATCAAAGCATCTCTTTTTAAATTCTTATTTCGAACTTTAAGAAGTGTGATACAACCTGAAAATCAGCTCACAATTCTCATAAAAACCTGAATAGTTCAATCACAAATATAACAACCTCAAGGAGATTAGTCAGGAAAATTATTTATAAGTAATGAGGAGTGATACTATTATTCAATTCCAAACTGAAATTATAAAGAGATAACATCAAGCTTTCGAGAGGCTTGAGACTCTCCTAAGAACCAAAACTCACAGTAATTTTCAATACCCTCCACGCAGCTTGCAAGCTGTTTTTTAAAGAGCATTTCCTTCTCTCTCCTCTAACAGAAATCATAACAAAAAACATAACAGAATTACACCTCAGCACTTCCCATTTTACCCTTCCTCCTAGAATAGGTAAAATGGACTTGTGGCCTATCATTACCCGCCGCCCAAACATTCACCTTGTCCTCAAGGTGAAAATCTGGAAACTGCTTTTGAATCATGTAGAAATCCTCCCAAGTTGCTTCATATGTGGGTAAGGACTTCCATTTCAGTAAAACCTCAACATCACCAGGACGGCCCTGACTCTTAGGACGCACCCCCAACAAAAGCTCAGGTTCTACCAATAATTCTAACTCTGAAGTCAACTGTGGAGGAAGCACTGTGGAAGAGTGAGCAACGCCACGAGCTTGGCGCAATTGTGAAACATGAAAAACAGGATGGATAGTGGCAGTAGAGGGCAGTTCTAGCTTGTAGGCTACCTTTCCTATGCGGTGAAGAACCTTATAAGGGCCATAGAAACGGGCAGCCAGTTTCTCATACTTACGTTGGGATAAGGAGCGCTGTCGGTATGGTTTCAGCTTTAAGAACACCATATCCCCAACTGCAAACTCCAAATGGTGCCTTTTACAGTTAGCCTGAGATTTCATCTTCTGTTGGGCTCACAATAAGTGCATGCGTAGGTCATCTAAGATGGCATCTCGATCCTCC
This sequence comes from Elaeagnus macrophylla, assembly GCA_029378325.1. Classification (NCBI taxonomy): domain Eukaryota; kingdom Viridiplantae; phylum Streptophyta; class Magnoliopsida; order Rosales; family Elaeagnaceae; genus Elaeagnus; species Elaeagnus macrophylla. Next base: position 18,704,271 of record CM055644.1, on the reverse strand, counting down.
AACACTTGGTCAACCAAGGAGACTGCAGTCATGCCCCGTTCGTAGCGAATGAGCTAGGGAGGATCACGCCCATACAAAGCCCGAAATGGAGTACATCGGGTAGATGAATGGAATGAAGTATTATACTAATATTCAGCCCACGCTAACCAACGAGCCCAAGTACGTGGCTGTTCGGATGCAAAGCAACGCAAGTATGTTTCCAAACAACGATTAACAACTTCTGTTTGCCCATCGGTCTGTGGATGATAGGCAGTGCTCCGCTTAAGGGTTGTGCCATTTAGTCTAAACAACTCGCTCCAAAAATGACTGAGAAACACTCGATCTCTGTCAGATATAATAGATTGAGGAATACCATGGAGCCTTACAACCTCTTTGACAAAAATCCCAGCCACCGTTACTGCGGTAAAAGGGTGCTTTAGACCAATGAAATGGGCATATTTGCTTAGTCTATCGACCACAACCAATATGGTATCCATTCCGTCAGAACGAGGTAACCCTTCGATGAAATCCATGGTAAGTTCGTCCCAAACTTGCGCTGGAAGGGAGATAGGTTGTAGCAAACCTGCAGGTGTGGTGGCCAAATGTTTGTTCTGTTGGCATACGGTACAGTTTTGAACGAACCTTATAATGTCCTTACGCATACCGACCCAATACAACTCGGCTGCCATCCGCTGATAAGTTTTGGTTTCCCCTGAATGGCCACCAATTGGGGAGTTATGAAACTCACCAATAAGCAAAGTCAGTAGCTGTGAGTATTGTGGTATTACTAGGCGACCTTTGTAAAACAAAATGCCGTGCTCCACCGAAAACCCCACATGTAGTTGGTTGCCAGAACTAATGTCCTCTCGTAGCTTGGCAAGGAATTCATCTTGGTTTAGCTCAGTCTGTAACGACTCCCAATGTTGCCACTGCGGTACTGACACTGCACAACACTCCGTGTTCTCAGGAATACGTGAGAGTGCATCAGCCACTCTATTACTAGCCCCACTTCGGTACTGGATGTCAAAATTGTACCCCATTAGCTTGGTCACCCACTTCTGATACTCGTTGCCCACAATTCTCTGCTCCAAAAGAAATTTCAAGCTTTGTTGATCAGTCCGCACCTCAAATCTTCGACCTAACAAATAAGGTCGCCACTTCATTACTGCAAACACTATCGCCATCAGTTCTTTCTCATAAATGGACTTCAATCGTGCTTGCGGCCCAAGTGTGTGACTGAAAAATGCGACTGGGCGCTGCCCTTGTATAAGAACGGCCCCCAATCCAAACCCCGAGGCATCGGTCTCAATAATGAAAGGTTGTGTGAAATCAGGGATTGCCAACACTGGTACCTGAGTCATTGCATGTTTAAGCTCCACAAAAGCCTTTTCAGCCTCTTCATTCCACCCAAATTTGTCTTTCTTGAGTTGTTCGGTTATAGGTAAAGCAATTCGGGCGTATCCGGCTACAAACTTCCTGTAATAACCTGTCAACCCTAAAAATCCCCTCAATTCCCGTAGGTTGGTGGGTGTTGGCCATGAAATCATTGACTGGATCTTGCTAGGGTCGGTTGCTACTCCTTCGCCTGAGATTATATGCCCCAAATATGCCACTCGAGTTTTCCCGAACTCGCATTTCTTACGGTTGGCAAACGAATGGTTTTTTTGTAAAATACTTAATACTTGGGCCAAGTGTGATTGATGGTCCTCCTCATTTGCACTATAAATCAAGATATCATCAAAGAAGACCAAAACAAATTTCCTGAGATAGGGTCGGAATACATCATTCATAAGTGATTGGAAAGTGGCTGGGGCATTCGTGAGACCAAACGGCATCACCAGAAATTCATAGTGGCCGTCATGAGTTCTGAAAGCCGTTTTGTGAATGTCTGCATCCTTGACCCTAATTTGGTGATAACCTGACTTTAAATCAAGCTTTGAGAAAATACATGCACCCTTTAGTTCATCAAGTAGTTCATCAATGACCGGGATAGGATACTTATCTGGGATAGTGACTTTGTTGAGAGCACGGTAGTCTACGCAGAAACGCCAAGATCCATCCTTCTTCTTGACTAATAAAACTGGGCTGGAAAATGGACTATTGCTGACTTGTATGATACCGGCTGTGAGCATTTCCTTAATCAATCGCTCGATCTCATCCTTCTGAACATGAGGATATCGATATGGCCGTACACTAATAGGAGGGTTGCCCTCCTTCAGCATAATAGAATGTTCGTGACCCCGAAAAGGTGGTAACCCTTGTGGTATAGCGAATACTGCCTCATATTCAGTCAATATTGGCCTTAGAAATTGAGGCACCATATCCTGACCGTCATATTGTAGATCTATTCCATTAAGTTCAACCAAGATGCCTGTACCCTCATTCTTAATTGTTTTCATCATTGTTTTCAAGGATACTAATGATTTACCCAATGAAGGGTCTCCTCGCAAAGTTACTGTTTCTTGGCCTAAGCTGAATTTCATCACCTGAAGCTTCCAATTAGTATGAGTCATTCCCAACGTCTCGAGCCATTGTATTCCCAGAATTACATCAGAACTACCCAATCTTAGAGGCAAGAAATCATCCACAATATTAATGCCTTGCAATTGCAAGGATACTCCTTTGCAAATTCCCTCGCTGCGAACGGAATTTCCAGTACCCATCGTCACTCCATAAACATTTGTTTTAGAAATGGGTAATTTCAGCTGCTCAACTAATTCAAACGAAATAAAATTATGAGTAGCACCTGGGTCAATTAACGTCACTACTTCCTGCTGACCAATTAATCCCTTTAATTTCATAGTCTTAGGATTGGTTAACCCCACAACTGAATTAAGTGATACCTCTATTTCTTGATTGATTTCAGCCGCCTCCAACTCCATTTCTGTATCCACTGGCAGGTTGTCTGAAACATCATCTTCCTCCAAATCATGGGTGAGCAAAACGCTTAATTCTTTTTTCTGGCATTTGTGTCCCGGTCCCCATTTTTCATCGCAGCGAAAACAAAGTCCTCGTTCTCATTTGGCTTGAAGTTCTGAATCAGTGAGGCGCCGAACTTCACCCAGAAATTTCGAATTTGCTGCTGTTCCACCCCACGATGGCCGAGCACCACCCATCGCTGCTCCACCCAAAGCCGGCAGAGCAACACCCATCGCCGGGCGACCACCACCCACAGGCGCGAAAGGGTTTCGCGAGCTTCCCTGGTTGTCGCGATTATTAATTCCATTTCCGAAACCTCCCGTGTATCCACTTCTGTTATTGCGTTGGATATGGGTTTGGGTCATCAGCTTTTCTTCTATTTTCTGGGCTAATTCCATGGCCCGGCCCAAGTTATGAGGATCCATAATCCTTACCTCCACTCTTACTTCGGGCTTCAGCCCATTTATGAAATTTCCAAGTGCTACTTCCTCAGAGACGCCTTCTAGAGGAGTTGAGAGCTCAATAAACTTCCTTCGATAATCTCTCACGCTACCTTCCTGCTCCAACACCAACCATTGTTCGTAGATTGTTCCAATTTGGGTTGAACGAAATTGTTTGAGGATTAAAAGCTTCATTTCTTCCCATAGCACAAAGGTACGTTTCTTGTTTTCCCACTGGTACCATAGCAGTGCATCCCCTTCAAAGCAAAGCACAGCCACTTCTATTTTCTCCTCATTTGTGAATCGATGGAAGGAGAAATAGCGTTCTGCTTTCAACAACCACCCATCTGGATTACTACCATCAAATATGGGCATTTCAAGCTTCCTAAACCGAAAATCTGGTCGTGACCTTGAGAAGGTAGAATCACCACCGCTTGTCTGATACATTCCTACCATCGGACTAAGCACCATCCCTTCTTTAGCTTTTCCGTTAGACGATGAAGCATTCTGGGTAGTATTTTCTTGCAGTTTGATGAGTTGATCAAAACGTTTATTTATGTTCTGTAATTCTTCCCTTAAGCTTCCCATTTCTTGGTTTAGTTTTTCCTGCACCGAGTCCACTACTTCTTCAATTGCATCCATTCGTTGAGCCACATTCTTTGCTGCCATTTTCCCAGTTTCGTTGCTCTAATACCAACTTGATACAACCTGAAAATCAGCTCACAATTCTCACAAAAACCTGAATAGTTCAATCACAAATATAACAACCTCAAGGAGATTAGTCAGAAAAATTATTTATAAGTAATGAGGAGTGATACTATTATTCAATTCCAAACTGAAATTATAAAGAGATAACATCAAGCTTTCGAGAGGCTTGAGACTCTCCTAAGAACCAAAACTCACAGTAATTTTCAATACCCTCCACGCAGCTTGCAAGCTGTTTTTTAAAGAGCATTTCCTTCTCTCTCCTCTAACAGAAATCATAACAAAAAACATAACAGAATTACACCTCAGCACTTCCCATTTTACCCTTCCTCCTAGAATAGGTAAAATGGACTTGTGGCCTATCAAAGTGCTTCAGATATACAATGGGCTATTGGCAGTACTGAGACATAGGTTTGGCATATAGAAGTCATACACTGGCTTTAGTTGAATGTTTTCCAAATCTACTCAGCATAAATTTCCAAAATAAAATTGGAATACATGGGAACTGCAGTATCTCTTATGTGTGTGTGAAAAACCAGTAACCATGGCCAATATAGCTGGGATATCTTCAATTATATGGATATATTGAAAATGAACAAAAACTTCTTTTGATGTTGGCTAATCATGGGCGATATGTTGAAAATTAGATGACTAAACTATTTTTCTGTATTTACAAGCAATCATCTGATACCTGATTCAGAGAAGATATCGCCTATACTGAAGAAATGTTTAATTGTTAATAAACATTGGTGCTTTGTTGACCTTTATTGTCAGTCAGAATTTTGTTATTTTTTGTTGGTCTGAGGTTGAGAGGTTTAAGCTTCTCTGCAATTGTTAAGGCTCTTGTTTATCTCAGATCAAAAAGTCCTTTTAAAAATTTAGGAATCTGTCAAAAGCAAAAAGGCTTTTACAGATTTTCATTTTAGATTAAAAAGTCTTACAGATTATGGACCAAAGATGCATGAAAATTGGTGGAATGGTACTATGGCAGGAATCTTAAAAAAAAAAAAATAGTGAAGAGCCCAAAATTATTGGTTCTATGCATAACAAAAAAGAGAGAGAGAGAGAGAGGCTCTGTTCCTATACAAGCCAAAATAAAGGGGGTAGAGTAAAAGTTCTCTTGATTAAGAGCTCAGCAAGGATAAAACCTATCTATTTTGAGATGATGTGGAGACTGAAATTTTGGGTAGAAAATAATATGGCCGGGCAGGAAGTCTTCAGAGCACTGAGAAGAAGAGGCTTTTGACCAAGACAACTCGAAGAATGCCTGGAATCTAGTTGTTGAAGATAAGCAATAGAAAAAAGGAGAAAGGGTAGCAAGAGAGGAGGCAAGCATAAGAAAAGGCAGAAACAAAATAGCAAAGGAAAAGCACATATTAATCCCATTCCTGTCAAATGATCAAAGCTCATTAACAATCCTATTTAGGTCAGAAATTGAGGTCTTTGTGCATATCGCTTTGCATGATCAAAGGAGGAAACCTTCATTACCTAAGTGATAGTTTCTAGTCTAAAAATTCCTAAATAATGAAAGCAATCTGAAAATAGTGTCATAAAATTAAGAGTCCTCAGGATTACATGGTTAGATTCTAACATGATTGTCGATGAAACTTGTTCCTGACTTAATGTGTTTGGTTGACAAGACATCCCTCCTGGACCATGAAACTGATTTAAAATGGTAACGTTAAAGACTTAAATATTAATTTGGCTGTTTTGGCTACTGACAGTGGTTTCTTGTAAGGGAATTTGGAGTTAAAGAGATTTGACCGTTGTGATGAATTTGTTGAGGACATTGTGAAGGGAATAAAAAAGCAAAGAATAAAATTTAAGCAAACATGGCTTTAGAAAAACCAACAGAATAGTTTAACTATGATTGCTCTGAAGCTGATATTTACAAGAACGACTTATCTACTTTTTGAGATCACTCATAAGTTTACAAGTCGGCTTGTTATAAGTGCTGCTAAGTTTGTACAAGTCATTATAAAATTATCAGACCACTGTGTTGCAAGTTTCTGAACTTCTCATGCATTTCGAGAGTCTAATAGCAGAAACTTCTTAGTTTGTAAGATCACATTTTGTTTTTCATGTGATTTCTTCTCGTGTTTAAATAACTGGTGGCTTATCTTAACTTCCATTGTTGTTCATGTGGCAGCTGTTATGCAATCAGATGGTTTTAAGCACCTCAAAGAACAATCTCCGTCATTGCAATCAGAACTCCTGAAGACAATTGCCGGCCGTGAGGAAGATTGCAACAGTGGAGGGGGAAAATCCAGGAGCATCTGGGCCGAACTTTCAGATGGTGGTGATACCAATGGTCGGAGAGTCCGGCAAAGAACCTGATCTATGAATAATTTATCTATTTTTATTCTTGAGTTGCAATCGATTGTGCCAAGAAATTGTAAACAGAAACAGAAACTTTTACCTTCATGTAATCTTTTTTCAAGAGAGAAAGGAAGGGAAAAAAAAAAAAGGTTACTAAAACGGTAAAAAGTTGTTGAATTTCCGGATCTCTGTTGAAGAATTGCCCTCTTGTTTGGTTCTAGTACTAGCTAGATAGGGGATTTCTTATATGTAGTTATTTGCTTGTTGAAATTCAACTATATTAGTATGTCTTCTGAAATAGACATATAGAGGTCCATTTATTTGTTTGTTCTATTATTTTTATGTTGATGTAGATCAGAATATAAACATTCTCGTTTTCTGGAAATGCTGCTACACCAGTTGATGCAGATAAAATCGCCGCACGAGCAGAACTGCAGAAGGGAGGACCAATTTTAACTTTCGATTAATTGTTATAAATTAACCCTCTATATAGAGTCCTTATGCTTTCTTTCTGAGCTAATATATATATTTATAAATGCAACATTAATACTTAAATTGATGAATAAAAATAGACTGACCTACAATTCTCTTTTTGAAGACTTTTGGTTCTTAGTTTCCTAAGAAGTATTGCAACCCTTAAACCAACGGTAATTTTTTAATTTTTTTTTTTATTTTTGAAAAAAGATGAACAAACTATATTAAATATAATGAGGGGTACAAAATGTACCACGTTTTCTTAAAATTGACACTAAAATATGGTTTTTTTTTTTAGATAAGACACTAATAGTTCTAATATTATAAAAAGTGAATACATTTAGTTCCATAATTTTTAAAAAATGAGTACTAAAAGTCCTATAAGTGCTATAATTATTCAAAACAATGCATTTTAGTCATAAGATTAGAGTGCATTATCCAAATTGAAGTTTTCTAGGATATACTAAGTTTGGAATGTTTTTGAAGGATTGGTCTATAATGATTAATTTATACATATGATTGCTAAACAAAACTTTACTTGATAAACTTATTTAGTAAAAAAATTAAAACAATAAACACATACATGTTCTCAAGTTAACAAAGTCTTACACAATATTAGTGTATAATAAGAACTTAATAACATAACGTTATTAAATGTTTATCACAAACTTTTCTCAAAACAGGAATAAAAAGTATGTAATTGGTCATTGTTGCTGTAGTGCATAAAACATGACATGCTTGTTGGTGCAGCAATCACTTTTTCATTTTCTATAAATATATTTTATATGTTTCAAATACTAGATCTTTTTATTGAAAAGAATTGCAAATGAATTTGTCACACTATATAGGTCAAAAGGAAAAAATAGAAAGGAAAAAAAAAAAAAAGAGCAAACAATTGCAAATAAGATAATAATTTAAATTAAAATGATAATTTTTTTTGGTGGTTATTTAAACACTCATAGAATATAAATGGATGCGCCTTTTGTCCTAAAGCCAAAAGGCTAGTTCCAATAATTCCTATTCTTAAATAAATCTAGGCTTAGTTTAGCTGTTAGTTTTATTTTCAAATCATACATAGCTTCATTGTATGTTTGGCACATGAGGAATAGGTGTTGCCAACAAAAGGCCAATTTCTTCTCCAGTAGTAGTCATCAATAACAGCCTTTGTAGATTTAATTTTCTATTCAAAGCCCACGGTTTTGTCACTAAGATTACAAATGGCCATAACACGGTCTACAACAAACATGATGTACCAAACTCCAATATTTTCTTTGACCACCATTAATATCTTCTGCTTCTTTCATCTCCCAAACATCTATATCTTCTTCTATATCATGAATACCAGTTATCTTCACTGCTGCAGGCAAATCAATATAACAAGTAGTAGATTTGAATGGATGAAACCCAATAAAACCTCTCCTTATATTGCGCCAATATAACATTCCATTATAAGCAACACCCGAATTTCCAGTTAGGGTTTCATGATCTCCAAGTCCTTGTGGGCATGAACATGTTAAGTTTTTCCAATTACAACAAGATTCAGATGAAAAAACATGTACATCAAATTTGAATGAAATTCCTTTCAAAGGAAGCACATGTACAATGCAAAACTTGTACCTACCACCTTCATTGATATTTGTACCTTTGTGTTCCCAGATAAATCCGATCGAAGATTTTGACATATCGTTTGGTGTGTGGGTTTCGTATATAATAAGATCGATCTTGTGTCATTGCAAAGAAGCAAGTCATTATAAGCTCTACTAGAACAACTCTTAACTGTTGGCCCCGACTCTTCTTCTGTTTTAAAAGGGGGAAGAAAGTCTATAGAAAATTAATTTAGGGTTTGGACGATGTTGAGATAATATGCACAATTCTGGTTCATATGGTTCCCCTCGATAGACTTTTTGATCCATCATAAGAGCAGTAGGAACTTGATAAGATAATTGATCATCAAGACTTATAAAGTGAGGAACAAATGAGGGATGAGATATAATATTCAACCATCTTTTAGAAACAATCTTACACTGAATCACAAATTTGCTAAGTAATTCAAGAATCACATCATCAGAAAGATCTCCATAAAACTCTAATGGAAGAAGATATTACTTGGGAGGTGACTATATATTTATACATAAAAAAAAATATTTAAAAGTTTCTAAAAATTTTCAAAAGTATTTAATTAAATAAAATTTTTAAAAATTATTTACATTTTGAATACCCTAATATTTTTATAAATTTTTAAAATGTAACAAGTGAATACACATAAATATTTATAAACTTTTAAAAAAGTTTTAAATTTTTTTAATTGAATACAACTAATTTTTTTTATAAATTTTTAAAAAATCATAAGTAAATAAATCTAAATTTTTAAAATAAATCATTAAAAATCTCAATTACACTCGTGTTACTTGAGAATTAAACAATGGTCTATCTAATAGACAAATTATTATATTTTAAGACTTTTAACTAAAAAATAATATTTATTATGTTCAAATCATAAATTGCGATAATTTAGACTCATTTAATGTTAAAAATATTAGATACTATTTAATATTATTTAAATACTATTTTTATAATTATAAATTTAAATAGCATTATTTTTTTTTTTCAATAACTTTATATTTTCTCGTTTGGGGCCGGGGGACAATTATCAAGATCTATAAAAAAAAAAAAAATTGCTGCACACGGAAGATTTCTACAACATATTTAGTTTGGAATGTTTTTTAACATAATACAATCAGTTCAAGGAAAATCTAATAAAGATTGGTCTATAATGATGATTCATACATACGATTACTTAATGAAACTTTTTTTTCTTTTTTTCTAAGATAAAAGAAACTTTACTTGAGAAACTTAATTAATAATAAATAAAAAAACAGACATTCTGAAATTAATAAATCTATAATATATATAAAAGTCTGAATCATACTTAATATAATTTTAGATAAAATTGTTCATATATTTTAAATTAATGACATTAGTTTATATTTAAATAAAAACTTTAAGCATGATTACATTCAATAAAATTTTAATTATATGATGATTATTACATCTAATAAAGACTCTAAATATGATAATATAATAAGGATCATATTTAGTAAGGACTCTAATCAAATGATGATTATCATATTCAATTCAATAAGGACTCTAAATATTAATTTACTTTCACCAATAATTTAAAAATATGAAAAATTTAATTTTATATTTATTTCAAATATTGTATATAAAATTAATCAAAAAAATTAAAATAAGTAAATTAATTTACGTACAATATACATATTTACGCCCCCATATGTTAAAGAGCATCTTTCCAAATACTTAAGTGTAAAAATTGATGAATACAACAAATCTATCATTGAAGACTTCAAATTCTAAGTCTCCTAATAAATATTGGTATCCTATAACCAGTGAAATGTCATGTGTGCTGTGCGTATTTTTTTTATTCTTTTTTTCTGTGAATGTTGACACATGTGCTCTACTTCTTCCACATATGCCATCAACCCTCTGCGATGGCATTAGCAAAAGAGAGGAAATCAAGTAGAGGAAGTTGAAACAGAGCATAAGCAAAAGGGAGGAGGAGCAAGGCATCAATGATGCCTTCTAATGTCCAAGCAGGCATTGTAAAGAGTTATGAGTCAGTTAGTATTGCTTTTTATTTAAGCTATCTTTGAGCAAAGCTCAACGTATTCTTATAACCCTTGGTAAAATTAAAGATAACATATCAAAATAAAATTAATTTTTAATGTTGTTAACTAAAATATTTTCTAAATATTAAAAAAAAAAAAAAAGGACATCAAAAATTATATTCTGATATTTTTTGAAAAAGATATTAAAAAAAAAAAACATTTGAGAACTATTTAGGCAACTCTTATCGCCTCTAGCACCATTTATTCAAAGAAAAATCAAACACCACAACTATATAGCAGCGTAATATGAACAGAATAGTTAAAAACCAGAGTATCATAAGCATGCTTATCAAAACCTAACTATCAGCCTGGTGACTAGAGAGAGATATATACGGAACATAAATACCAAAAGCAGAGTGTTGTTACTGAGTACAGGCAAAATATCCACATCACCAAGGCACTATACCACAACATTCTATATATACAAGTCTTTCAAGGTGAGTCATACGTTACACCTAAAATCTTCAACAGAAGAACATAGTGTTGCAAACGGTCTCCTCCAATCGAGGCAGTTGAGCAACGGAAACAGATCCACCAGAACGCCCGCCATGGCTCGAGGAGGTTTCAGACACGTCTTCAAATTTTACAAATTGTCCAACTTGAGATGCAGCTAGATGGGCGTAACAAATAGGAGCAACTGCAATGGGAATCGGATAAAAAAATCAACTCAGGAGTCAAGATAGTTACGAACAAATTTAAGATACTGATTGTGAATACAAGGCAATTAAGCCACACTTCTAACAACAGTGATTGTGAAATGACAATTAAGATGCTGATTATGAAATACATTAAACCACACTTCTAACAACAGTGACTTAAAAATAAAAAATCACAACATTACCTATTGAAATGGCTGTAGTACTTCTCTGGTACCTGCAATGATACCAATTATGATGATTGATAAATTGTAGACAAACTATTCAACCTTTTAAAGATACAAGGCATGGTTCAAGATTCACTTACACATAAGACAGTGAATGCACAAGTTCCTGTAGGTCATCCGGAGGAAGTTTAATTTCATCGTAGAGAGTGTGATAATGAGTTGGCCTCGTAGTCCCCTAGGTAGAAAACAAAAAAGAAAGTCAACACCCAACCATAAAGGAAAAGAACAGCAAGATTATGTTTGCTGAAATTACAAAGGATTAGGAATGGAGTATCTTTCCAAAAAATTACAAGTCCACAATGATGTGAAATACCCATACCAAGAATATCAACGGACTGAAAGTGAAGCAAAAGATTCATTTTAGACAAATATCCCTTAGAAATGAAATATTAGTACTTACTATCATTCCAGCATGAGCACACAGATAAAAGTCATTGTTCTTCGGATGGCAGATTTTGTTGTCTATAATGGTTCCTGCAAAAACATTTTTTTTTTATTTGATTAAGGTTTTTACTTAATAAAAGTCAGGTTTGACACCTTAAAGCTCAACAAATAAGTACCTGGTGGAACATTATCAGGAGAATTAGGCTGGAAGAATTTTGTGTGATGGTTCTTCTGAGCCACAATCACCACAAACTTAGGTGACCATTTCTCATCGAGAAATTTGCACGCCTGTGAAAACACAGAGAGAAATTAAATATATCTAAACAGAAAAAATCAAAGGCAACAACAGTAGGATGCCAAACCTCAACGATCTGATCCAGCTCAATGTTAAGAACTTGATTGAACTGTGACTCACTGACTCCATCCCTAAGTTCAGATTCACAACATAAGTCTCAGAAATTATAACTGAAATAAACAACTACACCTTTCTTACTAATTTTTCCAAAAACTTGTATATATAAATAAGAACTGTTCTTTGAGCAAATCTTGTATAAAAACAGAATATGCTAATCACGACACACACACACATAAAGGTTCATCAACTTCACCCAGCACAAAACATAGGCTTATAGGCTTGCCTCCTTTTTCACAAATATAAAATCAAACCAAAAATCAACAAAGCACAAAAAAAAAAAAAAAAAAAAAAAACCTATTTTCAATGGTGGTCTGCAATCTCATGGTTTAAAATTTTAAAAAACTTGGAACACTTTTAAGTTATATATACCTGAATATAATTATCTGGTCAGGTTTCCGTTTTCCTGAACTAGTATAGAACTCCAACAGAAGCTCCCTGAATAACAAAAACGTGTCAACAGTTTATAGATAAAACAAGATCAAGTAATAAATCTAAAGCCAAAATCAAACTAGAATAAATGAAATTGAACACTTGTCTCTATAACAAATTACAATACGTGAAATTGAAGCCTTGCGCTTAAAAGATGTCTTCAGGCAAGGCTCATCTTAAGATGGAACGGAGGAAAACACACATAATACACGCATAAAACAGAACCAATTTATATATTGTTCTTGCAAAAGCAAACATCATACCTTATTATACCTTCATCTTCGTCGCCTTCCTGCTTAAATAGGGAATCTATCATCTCCGTTCTAGGAGATTGAGTGCGGACAGATGCTCTATATCGGGAAATCAAAGGCCATTGGCGGGAGCTGACAACCTATTGATTTAGATTGTCATACAGGAATAGCAATTAAAAAAAATGTTAAAAAAACTTTCAGAATCAAAGACTAAATTGTTACAAGATCTTAAATTTACCGCAGCAATGGATGGTATTGACATCCCAGGAGAACCATGGGAGACATCCATTCCAAGGATCATGGTTGGAGCCTTGGAAACCACAGGGATGGAAGGAGATCTTTCAATAGCTAACAGAGAATTTAGCCCACCATTCTGGAAGAATAAGGAGACCAACATGCACAACAGCATAATAAAATATAAACATCTCAATTTCAGAGAATGAGAACATGACATAGTCATTTACTAGTACCTCCCTCCAAGTTTGCTGACATAGCAACGGAAAAAAAACAAGTTTGAAAAATAACAATTACATACCTTTTAATAACTTGTTATAGACTATCTCAGGTGCAATAGTTGCAAAATATTGATAAAAAAGGCAAAGGGAGAATTCAAGAATGCGTGATGTAATTGCTTAAAACCTGGAGGGCATTGGTATTAATTTTGCCAGCATAAAATCATGTACCTTTGCGTTGATCTTCAATAGAAGATTAGTGAGATATTGATCATTGATTCTTGTAGGAGCCATGCATTGAGTCACTATACCAAACTCAGCTAGATTTTTCCGTTTCCATGGGCCTGGAAAGTTAAACACGAGTTATAACTTATATTAATAAAAAGCTGTAATTAAAAAAAGAAAATGCAATGAAAAAGTCAAGAAAGAGTTTAAATATTTCAACCATATATATCACAATTTTTTCTCTCAGGCAGCAAACAAAGCAAGAATTGTGGTTTCCCGGGAAGTTTAGATTGTATTTGCTCAAACATTTTCTCCACTCGGACCATAGGTGGTGCCCGTCTAAACTGGGAACTCTCCTCAAGCACCTCAAAAGGGGTGTCTATGAGCTTCAAAAGGGCAAGCAAAAAAAAAATAAGTCAGTGACTTAACTATCTGAGTCAGAAAACGTGTGAAAAAATGTGACTTACAACTCCTTTAGAATCTCCAAGTCTGATGAGATCACGAATAAGACCTTGAATATCACAACGTGCAGAGAAATTAACAACAGCCCACTTTCCGATTTTGGTTGGTTCCACAAATTTCTACAATAGAGTAAATCAACAAAATTGATTAATTAAATTGAGACAAAAATGGGATTAGAAGGAAAGCTACTAGATTCCCACCTTATTGTTAAAGTTCCATCTCCCATTTCGAGGAAAGAAATCCTCACCATTGCCCCCTTTCAACTGTTGAGAAAAGAATAGTCTCCAAAAAAAATAAGGATTCTCCTCATACATTTCAAAATATATTTACACAGGAAGGATTATCAGAAACACTAATATAATAAATACCCGGGGAGCTGGAAGAACACGTCCTTCCACCTGAGTGAAGCCTGTACTGATTGAAATACCGCAAGTGCGTAATATGGGATCAGCATCATAATTGTTGTTTTTCAGAGCCTGAAATGAAACTCTATTAACTCAAGTGTTATTCTAGATAATGAATCAAAAGATTGGGTAAGACACCTACACCAGACAGAATGCTCATCCGCTCCTGTGGTTTCTGCCTTGATTTTTCTACGAGTGATGCTCTTTGTTGAGGGGACAATGACTTTGTGTATCGTTGTAAAGATACCAGATCACAAAGCTGAAACAAAAAGGATTCCAGTAGATAAATGCTCACCAAAAAGATTACTAGTACTAACCAATTTTGTTTCATATATTAAGGTAAGCTTACCTCCAGTGGAATGTAAGTTGGGCGCTTAGGCTTCCCAACATTAATGCATGGAAAATCACCAGAATACCGCAACTCTATATTGCGATGTTGCAGAAAATAATCATAAACAGTCATTTCCATAGGTTCACCATCTCCATCCCCTCCATTTCTTTGTTTCAGTGGAAACCTAATTCATTAAGATATCATCAAATAAGGACTAAAATCAGAGACAAATTAGCTTGTGAAGAAGAACAAGTGAAAAGAAACATGTGAGAGTGAGAGATAACGTTTGCTCCTTGCATGGCTTCTCACTCAGCCCGTTTATTTTATACTCAATGTTGGCAGGACTTGTTTTGATCCTCAAATTCTTCAGCATTCGTTTTGCCTGATGAGAGGACATAAATGAGATTATGAAGCCACTAACTAAAATAAATAACAATACAGATGGTAGTTACCTTCGCCCAGTCTATTTGATATGGATCCCTGACGTTTTGGTTTTCAATTAAAAAGTCTATCAATGGTCCTGGCCTAACTATCATAGTAGTGGATACATCTGGAGAAAAAAGAGATACATAAGGAAACAGAACATGAACATTCCCAGAACACAAAAACAGAAAAAGGTGAAGATTATTACCAATATTTAAAGATAAGCCACCCTGAGTGGCTCTAAAGCTTGAATGGAATCCTCTACAGCCAAGAACACCACCACCCACATCTGCGAAGCTTTTTGGATCATTATGAAAGAAGGACTGGCGAACTAGGAGGCATCCCCTGAGACATTTCTTACACAATTAGGACTTGTTTACCATCCATCCAAACATTACATTAAAAAGAACAATACTCACATGTAGAACACAAACATAAAAGATAAGAAAATAATATATTCCACTCACTGCTTTGATGCATGTTGCCTTAAAATGATATCCAGCACTCTTAAGGCTTCTTGTGAGTTCTCTGATTCTTGACCTCGAAGGGCACTACCAATGGCCTGTATGGGAATTTTTGCAGCATAGTTGAGCTCCACCTTAAATGTCTTGGACCGGGGCTGACGCCGAAATCTCTTTTTATCATTCTGATTTGGGCTTTCATGACCGTCAGGGCTTACATTGCCATTGTTTCTAAGGCACCCAGACAATCAATTTGGTAAGAGAAGGGGAAATTCAAACAAAAAGGGCAACAACTAACTCGTGTATTCACCTGTTTGTGGAACTATCCTCCAACAAAACAGTAAACTCATGCTTGTTGTGAGGGAGAGCTCCAACCGTGAATAAACTCTTCTCTCCATCATAGGCAAAGTCCTTGCCAGCCAAATCATCCCGATATGTTTCAAGAACCCTATCAAGGACTCTTCTTCCCACACCCTTCCCATCAACAGGGCGGCCATCTTCATATGAAAGGGACACCTATTTTGCCAAAAAAATGACTTGAAAAAGAAAAGGAAAAAAAAAAAGAACCTCAAGAAAAAAGCCAAAATTTAAGATAAGTTCACTGTACATACACTATAATGGTAGAAGTGACCCTCAACACTGGTAACATTAACTTTGAAGTGATTCGTAAGCAGAGCTATTTTTTGGCCTTTAGAGCCAAAGCCGTGCCTAGCTGCTGGAAGCCTAACAGGTTTCTTTTTAACAGGCTGCTCAGGCACTGGCTCTGCACGCAACGGGACAACATCCGGAGGAATAATAGGAGGTGGGGGAGGCAAAGAATCCTCTGCTCCATTTCCATTCTTATCAGACGAATCCACATCATTATTGGCAGAAGATTCCACGCCATTCTTCTCAGACAAATCCACACCATTCTTCTCAGAAGAATCCATAACTCTGAATAATACAATATCAGCAAACTTATGTGTCAACATAACCATAAAATTGCTATTTGAGATGCCTATAAAAAACACACCAAAACTCAGGGGAAAACACCAAAATGACTACAAAAGTCGAATAAAAAACTAAGCCACCCAAAACAGAGAAATTTCTAATAGAAAAACTTAGCAACATTGATAAACTAAAGGTTAAAAAAAGTACATAACAGAAAGTCAGGCAGCATAGAAAAGAAACAAATACAAAAATTGAAAGAGAAAACAGAATAACAGAGGCCAAAGCAAAGATCTTCGGCAGAGGAGAAAACACATGCAAAGATCAAAACCCAGAAAGAAAAACCCGCTTAGTACAACTGAACAAGACCCACAAAGAAAACATCTCAAAATGCCTTTACAGTATCCAATATATGCCTAAATCTCGTTTTACTACAGAAAACCAAAAACCCAAAATACGACTATGGAAAAACCAAGTAACAGAAAAGACAAACGGAAAATAAGTACATAATTTTTTTTTAAAATAAAAATAAAAGAAAAGTGTTTCAGGAAAAAAAAAAAAACCTTGAAAAAGAAAATAGGGTCACCATCACCAAATAAATCAACATGCAAATGAAAAATAAAATAAGAAAAATGCAAGTGAAATGAGGAGATGACTCAACAAAACCCATTTAAAGGGTGTGATAAACAAGAAAAAACACGCAGAGAATTTCACAAACATAATTCAGCAAGACATTAACCTCAAAGAAGGCAACAACCAAGAGAAATGCAACATGCATTCGTAAATAAATGTTAAATAAAGCCAAAACAGAGAACCTAACAATGACAAGTCTCGGATACTCTCAATATCCGAAAGAAAAATGAAAACCCAAATGTCAATAAACCCAAAGTTTTCACATAAAAACACCAAAACGCTACGCAAGTTACAAATAAATCTCAGAAATTGAACAAAAAAGAACTACATTGCTAAAAATAGACACAAAAAATGCTTTAAAATTTCTAACAAACACAGAATAGAAGTATTAAGAGCTGAACCAGGATTAAAAGACAAGGTGGAAGACTTGAGTAGATCTTACGAAAACTGAGAATTGGAGAAGAACTCACAGCCAAACTCGTAAACCCTAATTTGAACTCCGAACTGTACTTGTCAACGCTCTGATTTCACTGAACTGAAAATTAACACAAACTGAGCAAATGAAGATCCAAAAAAAATATACCTACCCTTTTATTTTGCCTTTGCTCTGCAAGACAGCATAGTGTACGGTGTTACTAGTTATAGTTGCTACTATGGAGTAAATCTAGCCGTTAAAATAATTGATGATTAACAGAGTTAATGTTATGATTAAATTTGAACAGTCAAGATTATTAAAGGTTTTAAGCTTTAAGTGCTGATGCTATCCGTTTCGTACATTTTCGCTTTCAACTTTTACTCTCTCTCATATGCACCACCAAAACGCACGCCTTAAAGGGTTGAATGGGTTTGTCACCTCGTGTTCCTAACGTTTGAATTGACGAATACAGCCCTAGTTTATGAAACGAGTACCGTTTCAAAGTACGGTTCCTTTCGTTTTGAGATATAAATGGATAAGGGACACCATGGTAATTTAAAAATCTAAGAAACAAATAAAGGTAGATGATGTACCAAGTGTTTTCCACTTGACACGAATACACGATCTTCAAATTCAATGAGGTGGCAATTGTCAAAAGGAGTAAGAGAAAGGCTTAAAAAATGATTTGTTTTTTTTTATTTTCACACAAGTCACGTAATAATTAGTATAAATATAAATTGATATATTTTTAATACTAATTAAATTAATAATGTTAAGAAATATTATTTAAATGGATAATAATTTTTACCATAATTTTTATGTAAAATAATAATTAAGAAAAATATAAATTATGTAATAAATATAAAACAAAATTTATTAATATATTTTTATTTAAATTTTATTAGTAAATATTAATAACATTGTGATTAAATTTAGTATCGATAAGAAATATTTTCCGTTGTCAAAAGGTAATATTAATAATTTTTGTAGGATTTTTAAGTTATATTTCATACTATTATTTAATTTAATTCATTAAAATAAAAAAAATTAAACAATAAAATTAAAGGTCATAATGTAGTAATATAGTAGCGGTGTAAAAATTACTCTACAAATCGTGTTCTATAATATTTTTCTTTTAGGTGCTTTGAATACTTTCGTTGTATATATTATTTATATGTCATTTTAATTAAAATTATTACATATATAGTTTTATTTACTTTAAACAACTTCAACTTATAATTAAAAATTTTAAATTTAAATTTAAATTTTTTCATTTTTAATTAAAAGACGTTTGAAGTTAACGAAAATATACATAATAAGTTAATTAATATAAAGAATAATTATTTGACATAAAAAAAATACATGTAATAATTTTAAATTAAAGGTATTGAAGTAAAAAAAAGATTATTTAGAACAAAAGATCTAGTCCATGCATTCCATATGTTGGGTTGGTACAATCTAAACTAAAAATTATTCATTTAAATATATTAATAATTAAAATTGTTAAATAAAAATCAAAAACTTTCTTTAACACAAATTTTTTTTTTTTTGTTTTTATGTTTCGCTCTATTACATACTTTGAGAGAATTTAAGACTCGATACACAATTATTTTTAAGTGATATGAACACATTACGACTCAAATCTCTTGTAAACATAACCAAAACAACAAGTAAATAAAAGAACAAGAAGCATGTAATCATAGGTAAAAAATAAATAATCAAACTAATAGTTTATTTTTCAAACAATTACTAACATGTAATAAAGGAAAAGCAATAAAATAATAAATGTTTTCCACTCACTTAGGAATTCTTATATGTAAGAACATATTTGAATAATTCAATGATTATACTAACTTAACAGCAGATATATCAGCACAACAAATAATGTATTAAATTCTCTTAAGTATCGTCCTTAAATAGGTTCACGATTAGTTTAAGGTAATCACTCAGCAGTAACCAATTTACTATATAAGTAAATCAACAGTTTTACAACTTAAAAATATATGATAATATTTCTATCAATTAAAGTCGTGCTCAACTGTGCCTAAGTTACCATTGTCTGGTATCTCTACAACAATTGTGATTCAAAGTTTGAAGCTGACTTTCTTATAGAGCTCACCATTAATTAGTGTGGTACAATCATATATGATCAACATAGTGAAAATTTAAGATAATGATAAATATTATGCACATGTACCTAGCATACAAATCTATATCTTGGTATTTAGTTCCTTTTAATTAGCCCATCAAAAAATAAATTTTTTTACTAAAATCGTTTTATGTATCATTGATACGAAACACTCACAATAATCATAAATCACCAATACAGAAATGCACTTAACGTTTTAACGATTTTGAAGTTAGAAAAATAATTTTTCTCACTAAAATTATCAAGTTTGCAAATGTATAGCATTTTTTTGACTTTTTCTTTGCTAAAAAAATCATATTTCAACTCTTGAATTTTCGGTGAGCTCATTGACCCCTCACTAGAGGCCTTTACCCTCACTGGATGTCTGGTGAGTCATCAATGAACCCTTGATGAATACATCAGCGAAGATAATAGCCGCCATAGTAAGGTTAAAGGCCGCCAATTTTGCTAACCAATCGCCATCACCTTGCTGATACTTTATTGACTCCTCAACAAGCATCCAACGAGCACACTAAAAATAGATGTTTTAATTTTAAAAACTGCTCAAGTCATTTTTCTTAATAAAGTTTTAGTGAAAAAACAAATATAAGTAAAAAAAACCTTAACATGCAAACTACATGCTCCCCACCACCCCATGATTATGTATTATGCAAACATTGAAAATGTTAAGTTCTATATGAGTGTGTGCAATATTGAATCGACGGCAATTGATCTTATATAAAGGAAGACAGGACACTAAGTAAAATAAATAGACTCTATATATTACACATGAGAATATCAATAAAAACACAAAAAACTTAAAAGACTTACAATCTTTTCCTTTAACTTTATGTGAAAAAACATCGCACATCTTATACAAACACGCATCAAACATAAAGAAAATTTATTTTTGTAAATAAACTCTGAAACAACTCAAACACCCCCAACAAACCTATTTTAAGTGCATCTATTTTATTGTGATCCATTCACCTTTATAATCAACATATATGTCTTGATGCAAACTCTAAACAGCATGTTTGAACTTTAGCTTCGCCTGAGCTAGTCTATAGCTACAATTGTATCCTGCACACAAGAAACAACACATATCCGTGAAAGTATCATGCAAACCTATGTTTAGTCTAATCAAATATTATTATGTTATCCCCACACAGGTACACACCGATAGTCTAAGCACAAATAAATATACAAACTCCCTTCGACTGCATACAACACTTCTCCTAAATGTATGCAAGTCAAATAACTAAATGCAAAACAACCTACACTCACATTGTCATGTAGTGCAGTAAATATGTTGTGTAACACAAATATTTTTTCTTTTTTAACACAGAAAGTCAAAGAAATATCCTTATATAAGGAAGAGAAGGCAAACAAATATGCAATAATCCTATACATTCATGCAATACAGCAGAGAAGAATTAAAACATACAACAAACAATAATGCAACTAAGCAAACATAAATACAACATAAGAAGACTGAACAAAAAAAAAACTTTTTTAAATAAAGTTTTGGAAAAACAATCAATTAATAAAAATTAAATATATGATAGAAAACGTAAAAAGATAAAGAATCAGCTCCATCCTCTCACTCATCTTGAGTAGCTCTATTGACTACAACTTCAACTTTAGGGTTAGGAGAAAAGAGAAATCAAAGCATTTAGAGTCAATAGGAACATCATCAAATAAACACAAAAAAGAATCGGTGTTTTCTGTGCTAGGTACGTTAAGATGAGCTCTAAAACCTCCTCCTTTATGTTGAGGTCTAATGGAGGGTCTAGAATAAAGGACCTCTGAATCATATATGGTAGGAAGGCGCTTTAGGTTAAAGATCTTGTTGTTAATCTGTAGAATGGTTTGCCTGATGAACCCAAACTCTTGTCAAAGCTTATTGAGTTGAGTTTGAACAATAGTCAACCCCTAACGTATAGAAACAACCTCTTGTCTGATCAAAGCAACATCATTTACAAACTAATGACTGGGAGGAGAAGATACAACAATAGCATGAGTGTCTGTAGAAGTAAAGGCACTATGAGAAGACTGGGTAGAAGGTCTAGTTCAAGTAGGGCGAGTAAGTCTAAAATGAAAGCCAAGAAGAGGATCTCTACAATCTACAGAGAAAGATACACAAAAAAAAATAACAACACCCCACCAAGAAATAAGGTTAAGACAGTGGAGAGTAGATGAGCGTGCTTTAAGGGATCTAAACATAATCATCTTGAAAACCATGTTAGGAACATTTATAGTCTCATTGTTGAAAATTGCCATAGAAAGTAATCGCAAAAGATTAGGTTGGAAGAAGCATGAGAAATAGAGTGAACACTGTTGAAATAGTTTAATATTATCTAGTTGGATATTAGATAATTATTATAATATTTTTTTATTAGTTTAGGAGTCTTATTTAGAGTTATATTAGGATTAGGATTTTAGTTTATTATCACTATAAATATCAGTGTAATCTTTCAATAATATATGAATGAGAATAAGATGTCTCTCTTTATTTTTCTTATTCTCCTCTATACCTATTTTGATTATCTCTATATAATTATTTTCGCTTCATAATTTAACTTGGTATCAGAGCGATGTTCGATCATAAACACTAGCAAACAATTTTCTAAACTCTAGCTTTATCTTCTCTCATGTTTCTCTTTGATTTAAAAAAAAAAAAAAAAAAAGATCAGTTTTCTATGTTGAAGAAAACCTAGCCGCCACCCTCATATACAGTTACTATTCATCATCACCATCCAAACCAGAGCTGCTGACGGTCCATACCTGTCTCCGTGCGCCATTTGCGCCACCAGCGCCAGTCTCCAGCATCACCACACGGCCTCAGATCCACCAGCAGCCCAGTCACGCGACCTTTCACCGTCTGCAGCCCTCTCCGCGCACTGTCCGTCGCATCAGTCTCCATGACCCATCAGTCTGTCCAATCACCTCCCTCCGTGCCGTCAGCGTGCCAGTCTCTACTCCGCCCACCGCGCGCCGTCTGTCCTTAGATCAGTCACCTCATCAGTGCTGCGCTAGTCACCAGATCCACCAACAGCCCAGTTCTGCGAGCCTGTCCGTCAGCGCGCCTATCCCTCCACGCGCGTGTCTCTCAGCGCGCCGTCAGCCTCTGCCCCACACTCCACTCTCCGCTGCCGCTCCGTCCGTTGCCTGATCGGGATCCTCAGTTCGTCACCCGGTCACCTCCTCCTTTGCGCCGCCACCTGCAAACAAGAAACCAGACAGTAAACATCACACAATTAATTCCCAATATCCCTATTGGATCAGCCTTCCTCTTAATTTAACAAGTCCTAGCCCAATAAATCAAGTCCATTTACACAAGCCATAAGCGCATTCTCCAAAGCCCATATAAAAACCCTAACTCATAAACCCATCATCACATAAGTCCATTTGCACCTCTTTGGTCCAAACCCTAAATCCAAGCCCAAGTTCAATTTACCAGCCCAATATCAATTAGCCCAGTCCAGTCAGCAATCCAATCAACAGTCCACACACAGTCAGCAAAAAAAAATCATGGATTTATTTTCTATAAATATGTGGTAGTTGTACTTTCTAGCTGACACCAATTATAGACGGCAGGAGGAGTTCTGTTATAGCCATCTACAATTGAGCACATTGACTTCTTCTATGCACATTGGCACGTTGGCTTCATGTTGGGCATGTTGGCTTCATCATGGTGTAGTTTTTGTCTGTGGCTTCATCCTCAGTATTATCATCAGGGGCTTCATCATCAGTGTTATCATTAAGGGCTTTATCATCAGTGTTATCATTAGGGGCTTCATCGTCAGTGTTATCATCAGCGAGGTCATCACTAGCATCATTTGTCATACATATACCCCACTGTCATCTCCATCATTATTGTCTGCCATCTCAGTTTAGCAGTAATCGCCTTCAACCATGGCCGATCAGAGTCGCTCTCAAACCACGGCTCATCAACGTCGTTCTCTATCACAATGTCGTTTGTCAATTTCATGACTCTTAGTATCGACATGTTTTCACCACTGTCGCCTTCAAGGATTCACGACTGTTGGTATCAGTCTCAATCTTAACCTCACTATTCAAGTTGGGTATATGTGATATTTATGCTCTAATTTGTGGGGGAGAGTTAAAGACTGTCTTCTTGTCAACCTTACGATTTCGTAGCCGTATTTTCTAGAATGATCAACGACCCACCGTCGTTTGTCAACTGGCCAACCATCGTATGTCGTCATCACCAATTTCAGATTAGTGTCTTCATGTCAAGCTCATGTCTTCGTAGCCGTGTTTTCTAAAATGATCAACCGACCTATCGTCGTTTTCTAGAATGGTCAACAGGTCTACCGTCATATGTCATCATCACCAATTCCAGATTGGTGTCTTCCTGTCAAGCTCTCGACTTCATAGCCGCGTTTTCTAGAATGATCAACCGACTTATCGTCATTTTCTAGAATGGTCAACCGGACTACTATCGTGTGTCGTCATCGTAGCCGCGTTTTCTATAAAGATCAACCGATCTGTCGTCGTTTTCTAGAAAGGTCAACCGACCAACGTTTTGCTTATTTTTATTTATGTTGTCCAATCTGAACATAAATTATGTTCAGCTTGAGGGGGAGTGTTGAAATAGTTTAATATTATCTAGTTGGATATTAGATAATTATTATAATATTTTTCTATTAGTTTAGAAGTCTTATTTAGAGTTATATTAGGATTATGATTCTAGTTTATTATCACTATAAATATCAGTGTAATCTTTCAATAATATATGAATGAGAATAAGATGTCTCTCTTTATTTTTCTTATTCTCCTCTATACCTATTTTGATTATCTCTATATAATTATTTTCGCTTCATAATTTAACTAACACATCATTCATGATATCATTGAGACAGTAACCATGAGCATTTTTGTTTATTACAAGGGCACTTCCTTTAATCATAGGATTAGGACCAGCCAACCTTAAAAACATCTCATTGATGTCTCATGAGTTCAACTCGAGCTTAGCTAAAGGAAATAAATCAAAGAGAATATTTTCATATTCAAAAGGAATATAAGGAAAATAATGATGTGCTTCAATAAGAATATTTAAAAGTTAGGAAACATATTCTCGAGAAAAAGTAACATTGTAACCTCTCATTGAGAAAATTATAAAAATATTAGTGGTGCTATGATAAGGTGTAATGGTATCATATAATTTCTCAACGAACGTAGGATCAAATTCATAATGAATTGAATAGAGAGGGATTCAATGAAATTATGCAAACCTTTTACATATGGTAGGAAAGTCATCAACTCGCACAGGTCTCTCTACAACAAAGGTAGCCTCGGAGCCTGAACCTTCAACTTCTTTTACATGTTCTTCACTTTGGCGAGATCTCTTGGGAACCATTTGTAGCAAGATTGGTAGAGGCTTAGGTGAGGGAAGAAAGTGTGTACTAGGTACTTTTAGTGAGTGAAAGAAATAAAATAATTATGATTTGAAGGAATGAAGAAAAATAAGAAAATGTTAGGTTTGTATAGAGTTTTTAGACGCTTGCTGACCTACCTCTTGGCACCTTGCTATTACATAGCTGAGGGGTCAGCAAGACCACGACAAGTGTAAAAGCACACACTTAGTGAGCATTTGGCAAGGGGTTGGCAATGGTCAGTGAGGGGTTAGCGAGGGACCCAGCAAATAGCAGAAGAAGATAAAGAAACAACTTTTTCATAAAAATTATCATTCAATTTTGAAAAATATTTTTCAACTAGAACAACAATACAAAAACTTGAAAAATAGATATAAACATATGCAAAAAATACTACAAGAAAAGAGAGAAAATAAACTACAACTCTCCTTAGACTATATCACACAGAAACATGATCAAACTGCATCTCTCCATTTAGTAAAGAATTTATAAGGAATAAAGTGTTAAATCATAATTTTTGGTTCATATAGACATGTGATGTATGAATCACTCGAGTTCCTTTTTGTTTAGAAATTTGAGAAAAATCAGTTGAGTGATCATCATACATACGACCAAGAAGGCTTTGCCCTTTTCGCACTGTGTCATTCATGCATAATAACCTTAACAGTACATGCTTAAATAAACTACAGTAGTTACAACTTGAGTAATCGAAATGAGGAGAGTAAGGGGAAACTCTTTGAATTGCTCCAAACATACCTAGGACACTAGTTGGCAAAATAGACAATAGTACAGCGAAGGTGACAAGAACTTGTAGTAAAGTGATAGAAACTAGATCTCTGACTCTGATGAATAGCATGAGGAGGAGATGAGGTAAAATGACTATAACATTGACTCTCACGCAAGGATGAGAATTAATTTCTCACAGTAGGTTCTAATATGCTCAACCTCGTCACAGTGGTGACATGAAGGAAGAAAGTGTGTAGGCAGGGGAACCAGATCCTCATTGGCACGATAAGAAAAAGCAATAAGAGGTAAGATGTTCACTTCCTAGAAGAACCTGATTAGGGAGCAACTTAAGACTTACCTTTAGAAGAGACAACAATGGTCTTCATTTAGGACCAATAGCAACAGGCTTAATGAAAATAGTGTAGGCAAGGGAACCAAACCCTCACTCGCATGATAAGAAAAAGCAACAAGAGGTGAGATCTTCACCTTTCAAAAAAAAAAAGAGGTTAGGGAGTAACTTGAACTTACCTTTAGAAGAGACAACAATGGTCTTCATTTAAGATCAATAGCAACATGCTTGATGAAAAGAGGTGTAGAGGTAGAAGAGGAAGAACCAAAGTCTATAACTCAACCGTTTGTCACCCGGTTCCTTGATACTACTAAGAACTTCATCTAACTTCTAGTTCCTATAAGAAGTTTCTTCACAATTGCTTAGAGTAATCCAACTCCTTTTCAAGCTCAATTTGCTTTGCAACCTAAAATAGAAAGAATATCATCATCTTTTTTTTTATGGATGCCTCTAAGAAACTTAATCAATTGCACAGTTCCTTTATGTTTTCTTGGAGAGTAGATAAGTCTTTGTCCATTTCAGTTAAAGAGTGAGCAAAATGTTGTCACTTTCCAACACTATCACTTTCTTTTCAAGAAGCATGATCTAATTTACTTGTTCCTTGAATAAATTTATGACCATTAATTCGCTAATTTTCTTGGTTCTATTGGAGGCTCTCCAGAGATTGTTCCAGAAATCTCATTCTGGACTTGATCGACTTGCATTCAGCAACCATGTTGCTCTACATTTTTTGTATGATCTCACATTTTTTAGAGAGATTTTTTATCATGGTTGATAGATGACTTCTTTTTTCTCAAGAATGGCTTTTAGCACACTAACTATTTGTTTTTATCTTCTAGGCTTTCCAAAGCCTTCTTACGAGCCTTCTTAGTTTTAATATGTGCATTAAGCAATTTTTTGCAAGTGTCTAACAACTCTTCATACTCATATTCTTGCTCAAATATGGAAGAGTAAGAGGTTGTAGTGAGATGATCTTTCTTAGTTGCTATAAAATAATAAATTGCTTTTATTCTCTTATGTACTACATCTACTATATCCAGTTTCTCACACTCGAAAAACTTAATATAATTCATATTCCCTCGCTCGAGGTTTCCCTTTTGATCTATCAGAAATGTTTGTAATAATTATGAAGAACTTTTTAAACTGCTTGGCAAGAAGTGCAAATCTTCTTAATTTGGACTAGATAATTCATCACTCTGTGTAGGAATAACTTTCTCTTTATCCCTTTAACTCTTTGTAGTTTTCAAAGCTAAGCACTTTTCTTTAATAATAGAAGAGCTTCTTTTATTAGGCAAGAGATGTTGAATTTCAAAAGCTTTCATGAATCTTCAATAGTGCTCCTTTGAAAGTAGTCTCCATGATGATGTCATTCTCTCTGTAATGAGAAGGTATGAGAGAATCTTTTCAACTCTTAGTCAACAGGACAACTAAGATTCTAGGAAGTGTGGATGATGTCAGAGAATCGATTATAGAAATTGTCAAAAGTTTCATCTGCTTTCATTTGAAGCAACTCATAGTTCTAACTTCTTTATCCCCTCATGCTTAATCTCTAGTGTATCCCCAAGCTTCCTTGGAGGTAGTGCAAGCAGAAATCAGTTTGTATTCTTTAAGAGTAATGGACCAAATCAGTGCATTCAACCCCTTATTATTTTGGTAAGCATACTATTGAGTAGTGGAGGCTTGTCAATGCTTCCTTCTTCACCGAAATTCATCTTAGTGACCGTGAATGTGCGAAAAATACAAGAGAAAGATCAGTACTAGAGAAAATAAGTGTAACAAGGTGTACTTGCTCTGATACTAATTGAGAAAATCCGAGACTCGATACATAACTTCATCAAGGTGATGTAGATACTTTAGAACTCATGCTTCTCATAAATGTAGCGAAAAAAACAAACAAAAGCACTAATCACAACCAACAAATAAACAGTCAAGTTAACAGTTTATTTCTTAAATAATTAAGAACATGTGATAAATGGAAAGACGATAAAACAATAAATATTTTTCAATCACTAAGAAATTCTCATATGTTAGAATATACTCAAATAATTTAATGATTGTATTAACTCAACAGTAGAGCATACAAAATAACATATAACGTGGTAAATTTACTTAAGTACCGTCCCTAAGTGGCAACATCCACAGTTACTTAAGACAACCACTCAATAACAAGTAATACTATTAAGTAATTCAACTGTTTTACAATGTAGAAATATATATTAATATCTCTATCAGTTGGAGTCATCCTCATTTGCTCCTATGCTGCCATAATCTACTATCTCTACAACAATTGTGATTAAAAGTCTGAATCTGGCTCTTCTCTGGAGATCACCACTACCACATCAATCACTTATGTCTTAATGTTTAATTCATTTAATTAATCAACAAAAAAAATTATTTTTTACTAAAATCATTTTCTCGTATCATTAATACAAAATACTCACAATAATTATGAATCACTAATACAAAAATACACTGAATGTAGTAATGATCAAGGAGTTAGAAAAATAATTTTTCTCACTAAAAATATCAAGTTTGCAAATGAACAGTGTTTACCCATGTTTTCTAATTATTGAAAAATTAGATTTATGATGGTATTTATAGCAAATCCTTAAACTTCTGGTAGGCTTGTTGACCCCTCGTTGATCATTCATTAAATGTTTGGCGAGTCATCAACGAGCCCTTACTGCATATTAGCAAGGATAATAGGCACTATGATGAGAGTAAAAGCAATAAGCCTTGCTGACTTCTCAGTGAGTATCTAGTGAGTACACCAATAATAACTTTTTAATTTTAATAATAGCTCAGATCATGTTTCACAACTTGCATGCAAATTACATGCTCTCAATTACCTCATGATATATATATATATACAATGACGGAATTGGATGGTGGCTGTACCGGGCTTGAGCCCGGACAGCTTTTTTGAAATTTTTTTAATTAATATTAATAATATAAATATAATTTAATATATTATATTAATTAAAATCTTAATTATAAATTATTAATTTTTATTATATTGTCTCTTTTTTTATTGCTCTCTTATCTATTCTTTATTAATTGTTGCTTTAATTTTTATTTCTGCAACGCTGCGCATCTAGTATCCATTTTTTCGAAAGCAAAATTATTATAGTTATATATTCTTCTTTAAAAATATTAAATACTTAAAATATTTTATTTGAATTTATACTCATATTAATAATTATGTATTATATATTCCTAAAAATTATAGTTTTTAAACTTTTGATCGATAAATATTGTATAATTATTAATTTAAGTGCTTATTAAGTATAAATTTATATGTATTTAACACTCATTTTTTTTATAACAATTCACTATTATTTCATTAAATATACTGTTTTTTCATTCTTTAAATTATTAATTAGAGTTCTTTATTTTAAAATATATATTATCCTATTATTATATTATAACATGGAATTTATTTTAAATTTTTATACTTATCAATTACTATTAATAGGTGAAAAAATAATTAGGCATATAACTTATTTATTGATTATTTAGTTATTTTAATTTTGTTTGTTTGTTGTTAGGTATTTGTAATTTTTAATTTATATTAAATATTTTTATCGTAGGTTATAATAAATAAATCACACTAAAATTTTAAATCATTTAAAATTTACATTCATTTTTTAGGAAAATAAATGATCAACAATTAATTAAAAATACTTCTAAATTTAATATATATCAGCCCTCTTAAAAAAAAATTTCTGGGTACGTCCCTGTATATATATATATCATGCAAAGATATAAAGTGTTAAGAAAAATACTAAGTAAATGCAAAATAATGCTAAAGATACAAAGAACTTACAGGACTTGTAAAGTTCTTCAATTAACTTCGACATCGTACTTGGTAGTTCTAATTAATATGTCGATCAAACTTCAAAAGAATTGAAATTTTGATTGTATATTGTAATCTTCGTGATCTTTGGCAAAATTAATATAGATAAAAATCTATATTGACAACAAAATACACATTTTACTGACATAAATATATATGACATAAATCATCTTTAATAAATACCAAAGTGAGTATAAATCACCATATAACAAGAAAAATATGTGTTTTATTCAAAATAATTAATAAGAAGAAAAATAAAATAAGGGAAACAAAACTATGGGAGAGAAATTCCTATTAAAGGAGACTCCTTATAAAAAGCAAATTAAATTCTTGAAGGCTTCAAAAAAAAAAAAAAAAAAAAAAAAAGCAATAGAAACCCCAAAGTGGCTAGGGAACAAAACAATTTTAAAATTGTGTCACAAATGAGAGAATAACAATATATTATTAATATGTTTTTTTTAGCTTCAAAAATGGCGAGAAGAAAATAAATAAAAGATCGTAAGGAAAAAAATTGTAGAAAATTGAAATATGATTTTTGTATGTTAATTACAAGAACCCCCCCCCAAAGTGGCTAGGGAACAAAACAATTTTAAAATTGTGTCACAAATGAGAGAATAACAAAATATTATTAATATGTTTTTTTTAGCTTCAAAAATGGCGAGAAGAAAATAAATAAAAGATCGTAAGGAAAAAAATTGTAGAAAATTGAAATATGATTTTTGTATGTTAATTTATCTTGTACAATGAACCCCCCCCCCCCCCCCCCACACACACACAGAGAGGAAAATCTATTCATAAAAGTTTATAGCTAGAAAAAGGAAAAAAAAAAAAAACTTTTAACAAAAAATAATTACACAATCAAATATCTAAATAAGGAAAATAAATATTCTCTTAATGAAATAGTTAACTAAATCTTTTGCATTTATTTTTGAAATTTTAACACTCACCCTCAAATTAGATTATAAATGTTAATCATATACAACTTGCAAATAAGATTATCAAACATTAATCTAAAAAATTCTTTGGTGACAATATCAACAATTTGCTCTTTAGTTGAAACATAAGTTATGCAAATTACTCTATCTTCAACTTTTTTTTTTGAAAAAATGTCTGTCTATTTCTACATATATTGTTTTGTCATGTTGAATTAGATTCAGAGAGATATTGATAGTAACATTGTTGTCACAAATATAACTTGATTGGGTTATTACTACAATTTTGAAGTTCCATAAAAAATTTCCTTAACTATAATGCCTTACAAATTCCTTGTGCAATTGCTATGAATTCTGCTTCGGTGATATTTTTGACTACTATATTTTGCTTCTTACTTCTTCACGTCACTAGGTTTCTAAAGACAAATTCAATATCCAATAGTGGATCTTCTATCCTCTACTGATCCAACCCAATCTACATCATGGTACACCTCTAAGTTTTTGTCTTCATTTTTCTTAAAGAATAATCCCCTGTTAGGTGACTTTTAAGGTATTTGAGTATTCTATTGCTTTGAGATGAGATTTCTTTAAACTATGCATGTGTTGACTAACTACACTGACCACAAACACAATGTCGAGACAAGTGTGAGATAAATATATTAATTTTTCCACCAGTTGTTGATATCTCTCTTTGTCCACTGTTCACCCACATCTTCTAACCTTTTTCCAATCTTAATTCGTGTGTAACTTAGTTTGCAGCCAAGCATGCCTGTCTCAGTAAGAAGATTAAGAATATATTTTCATTGAGAGACATTAATTCCTCTTTTTGATCTTGCAACTTTCATCCCTATGAAGTATCGCATTCGTTCTAGATCCTTGACTTCAAATGCTGTAGCCAAACTTTTCTTCAATCTCTTGATTATTTTTAGGTTGTCACCAGATTATGTCATCAATATATACTTTTCCCATTTTAAGTTTGTTTGAAAAAACAATGCATGGTTTGATTGTCCTTGCTGAGATTTTTAATTTCTTATTACTTTTACAAACCTATCAAACCATGCTCTAGGGGATTGCTTAAGTTTATATAATTACCTTTTCAATTTACATAATGTATTTGTGCCTTCCATGCCAAATCTAGGTGGTATAGTTACAAAAACTTCTTCTAAGACTCTATTAAGCAATGCATTTTTAATTTTGCCGTAGGTGAAACGTTTCTGTATAATTAATCCCATAGATTTGTGCATACTCTTTTTGCAATTAGATAAGCTTTGTACCATTTTATTGTAAGAACCCATTTACAACCAACTAGTACCTTTCCTTTTGGAAGTTTTGTTACATTCCATGTGTCATTTATTTAAGTGCCCTTATTTCTTCAATAATTGTTTCTCTCCATTTTAAAATTTTCATTGCTTCATGCATTTTTTTTTTTTGAAATTTCTATTCTATCAAGATTAGATGTAAAATTATGAAACTTAGAGGACAAAGTATTATATGAGACAAATCTAGAGATTGGATGAAGTATACAAGATCAAGTTGGTTTTCTAAGTGTAATAGGCAATTTAAAAAGATTTAGATGACTGAAGAATATGTGGAAAAGACTAATGAACATACTAGTTCTAACTCTCTTGGTGCCTTAAGTGTGAAGTTTTCTTTGTTCTTAACTTTGGCCTCCGTGAATAAACTATGGTCCCTTGATTATTTGATTCTTCCACATCTTCAATCTTGTTCAAGTTTTCTCCTGTAATGGATTAATAGGACGAGATGGTATAATAGGCTCAATTTCATGTGAGGTGTCATTAGTAGACTAGGTGGGTTAAATGACTTTAGAAAACAAGTCCAAGTTCAAGCTCAAGTAGTGATAAAAAAAACTATCTTCTGTAATATTCTTTTGGTAGAAGGATCATAGCATTTGCAATCCTTTTGGATAAGTGAGTAACTAATAAAAATACACTTAATAACTCTGGGGTCTAATTAAGTTGGATCTGGAATGAATATGACCTACAATCAAATGAAACTTTTTAGTATATCCCATTTTTGGATGGTAGTTTTCCTAAGAATTATTGAAATATTTAGTTCTATTATCAACACAAAGGATTTGAATCTGTATTTAAAATTGAGTTTAAATCATTAAATGAAAACTAATGAAAACATCATGAGCATCAAATTTTTCTTTAAACAAATAAATCCAATAATCACAAGTATTGTCATAAATAAATGTGGCAAACTATATGGTATGAGTACAATTAGGGAAACGAGAAGTACTCATATGTCACTATAAACTTTTGAAAAAGAATATGTTTTTCAAATTCACAAATTTCATATTAAAAGTTGACTGCTTTATTTGAAAAAATAGATAAAAATAATTATTTCAAGTATTGAAAATTAGGATTATTTTATTATCATAACAGGATTTCACTATCTCTAACAATAGATGCAAAATCACAAATTTTAGTTTGACGATGTTCACTTACATTGTCATCATCAAAACATTAGAGCCTTTAACATTGTCGATTGTCTTTCTCAATGGTAGATCCTGAAAAACAATGGGATGAAAGAGATTTAGCAAAATAATGTGAACATTTTGTTTTAGACATAAGATTACAAGAAAAATTGGGATATGTAGGACATATTTAATATGTCTTGGAGCACAACTATGTCTTGGAGCCAACAAACAAAAAATAAATAAAGGAATTAACAATAAAGGAAGCTAAATAAACTATATTTAGAGAGATAAAAATAATTGAAAATACTAATCAAAAAAGTTACTTTAAAATAACAATATAAGCAAACAAAAGAAAAACACAACAAATTTTGAAAAATGATTTCAAAGTGAGTGTTTGAAACAAAGATAGCAAAGTAAAAATCCAACATAAGTTCATAATGACTTTGATAAAATTAGTTAAAACAAAAATAATATGAGGAAAAATCAAAAAAGTACCTTCAAAGCTGCCAAACTTTATATATGCTATATGTTCATTCTCAAAACAAACACATAATTTTATGAAGTTTAATAACTTGGTATACAGGTTTATTGCTTATTAAAATTGAATAAAATAATAGAAACCCTCACACGACCATGTGGCTAAAGAAAAAAAATTGGGAATTCACATCTCAACCTTTCATAAAATATAAAATTTATTAACAAAATTAACAAATAAATATAATTGTGCTTAAAATGTTTAAAAATAAATAAATTTTCTATAAATAATATCTAAATTTGTTAAATAATAAAATCTAGAATTATATAAAACTAAATGTTGAAGGATTAACACCCCCAACAACTATAAATATGCTAACTTTATTTTACAAAAGGTTGTAGCTAGCAGTTTTCAGTGAGTGTACCGAGACATCCCAACACCTCTTTAACACCTTCTTCATTAAACCACTCAACTACTAATAGTATTAAATATTAATAAAATTAAGCATACAGATAAATATTCTCAACAAAACCTGTAATTAGGCTTGTTGTTAGCATTTGAATAAATGAAAGAGCTAGCGAAAGATGGGGCATTCCACCACCAAGTGGTTGTACACAAACTAGGAGCCCTAGAAGCTAAACTATCAACTACAGCATTGCCCTCCCTATAAATATGTAAATATGGGTAATTTTATCTAAACAATCCATCCAAGCATAATGCCATCCAAGGAACCGAAGAAGACCGAGTCTGAAAGATAGCAATAACATATCCTGAGTTTGATTCCAACCAAATAATATATGCATACTTCACCACATAAATGGCTGCCGCTAGTTCTGCTTCAAAAGTATATGATACAAAAAACAACCCTTAACAAATGATCTGAAAGTTCGAAAAATACCTGCACATCAGATAATCCTGGTGCTCCAAAAGCTGCACCATTTGTATTGACCTTTATCCATCCCAAGGGTGGTGCCTTCCAATTAACCTCTATAATCCTTGGAGCCCGTCTTGGAATGTCTGTTATTCGAAATCGCCTAAGTAGATCCTCCACAGTATTTCGCATGCAACCACTCTTTGAGAGACTCGCCTCGCGGATAAAACGCCATACTGTGGCAAAAGTCGAACTCAGCGTCGTCCTCTTATTGTTAAATCGATAGTCATTTCTAGTAGTCCAAATCACCCAGATGACTGAAACAATTCTTGCTTTCCATAAATTGGCGAGTTGTGATCCAAATTCCATTGCCATTGCGGTCTTCCATAAATTAAAGAGTCTGTACATGGTCGTTTTCCAAAGAAGAAGCATAGGAAGTCCCAAAGAGCACCTGCAAAATGACAACTTAAAAAAAGATGTGACAGAGTTTCCTCATTGGATCCACATAACGAGCAACGGGAAGGAAACGATTGTCCCCTCCTTTTTAACTGATAATCCGTTGGAAGTTTATTCTGAATAGCACGCCATAGTAAAATAGATCGTGAGGGTGGTATATAATGGGCCCAGATGACCTTATCCCAAATCTTGCGTTTCCCTACAACACGTAGTGAATCATAAGCTTCACTAGCTGTAACATCTCCCTTAAATGAGTGTGTCCAAACTTTGATGTCCGAACCAATGCCAATAACTGTTGACTGAATTTTTGAGGTAATATCTGGATAGTCTTTGAAGGATTGCGACAAATTCCAACCATCTTCAAGGAGGTATCGGAGGGTCCACTGGTGGATTATCCATCCTATCAATTAGTGGAATAACCAATTGTCCAAAACTTAACTGTAGAATTCCTTCCAATTAACCACTTGGACTCCTCCAAGAGGGTTAAATAGTGTGGTCGCAAACCAGGCCAGACTGATGAGCAGATATAATAGTTCCGTGGAGAGCCATTTTTTTGGTAGATATCTGCTATTACAAATCAGGCCAGACTGATGAGCAGACATAATAGTTCCGTGGAGAGCCATTTTGCTAGATATCTGCTAGACATAATAGTTCCATGGAGACTTTCTTAGCATGGCCTCATTTAGGAGACGGATATCCCGCAAACCAAGACCTCCTTCATCTATTGGACGACAACAGTCTTTCCAAGCCACTTGTACTGTTTTTGGCCATTTATATATCTGAAATGAGTAAAGAAATGTACCCTGAATGATCGAAGAAATCAAGCAACGCCGTCCTGCCAAAGAAATAGTCAGCCCATTCCAGGCCTAAATTTTCACACGAATTTTATTTGCTAAGTTTTGAAACCAACACTTTTTTGGAGCCCCTTGGAAGAGATTGAGCCCCCAGTACACATGCCAGATAAATACTGAAGTGATGTTCGGTGTAACACCTTTACCAAAGTAGATAAAAGATTTTTCTAAATTTACCATTTAACCTAAAAGGTGACTATACAAGGAAAAAGCCTGAATGTTAGTCTCACTTGTACGACAAAAAATAAGAAGATCATCTGCATATAAAAAGTGTGTTGGCGCATGAGCTCCTCTGGGTGAAGAGATTGGGAGTAAATGCCCCGTATCAACCAATTTTTTAAGGTATCTGCTAAGGAAATCTTCAGCTATGCAAAATAAAAGGGGGGAACCAGAATAGCACGCCATAGTAAAATAGATCTTGCCCGGGAACCAGAATTGAGATTCTCGCTGATGCAAATATATCTCGAATCCAGCCCAGGAAAATGTTGTCGAAACTAACTAAAGCATTGTACTTTTAAAATAAAATCTCAGCACATAGTGTCAAAAGTTTTGTGAATGTCAATTTTCAGAGCGATGTTACCTTTTCAGCTAGAAAGCTACATGGCGTAAAACATTCAGAAGCACCCGCTATGTAATCGCCAATGTTTTGACCTGGAATGAATCCAAATTGAATTTGAGATAGAATTCGAGCGCATATATGTCATAATCTGCCAGCAATCTTTGTTATTAACTTGAACATAAAGTTGCCCAAAACAATAGGCCTGTACTGATCAATAGAGCTTACTTGCTGGTGCTTGGGTATAAGAATTAAGAAATTGGAGTTTAGTCTTAGGTGCATCCGACCTATTTTAAAATAATCTTGTACCGCTCGTACAATATCTGTAATGATAATATCCCAGCACTGTTGAAAAAATTTACCAGTAAATCCATATGGTCCAGGGGCACTCATTGGATCCAATCAAAACCTGTAGCTCGTATGTCTTTTGATGACGGAATGCGTCGTAAACTTTGATTATCCACAGAGGTGACCATGGAAGGCACCACTGAATCTATGGGAACAAGATCTGTCATTCCACCTGTATGATTTGAGAAAAGATTTTCATAGTAATCCAAAATAGCGGCCTCTGGAATATTAGTTATTTCTCCATTAATTTCCAAGTGTGTCAAATGTTTTTGTGCTCTTAAACGACGAAGTAGTGAGTAAAAAAAGTGGAGTTTCTATCGCCACTTTTCATCCACTCTTAGAAAGATATATTACTAGCGCAACAATCTATCTAAGTCAACGTGAGCATCAGACTCCAGTTGCAGTAGTTCTTCGGAGAAAGAATCATCATTATAACTCTGTTGAATGTCAGCTAGTGTATCTGTTGCAATTGCAATATTTTGATTTAAATTACCAACACTTTTGTTCCATGTCTTGAGAACCAATTTAAGAGCCTTAAGTTTGCCAATAATACCCATAGTGCTAGCCTGGATAGGCACCGACCAAGTAGCACGCACTAAATCCATAAATCTAGGGTGTTCGAGCCACATACCATGAAACCATGAGTAAAAGCGGATGGTGATCAATTGCACCGACCATAGGGTCTGTCATTCCCTGTCGCAGAAGCCATGAGTAAAAGCGGATGGTGATCTGAGCAGTGTCTAAGATGGGTACAACAGGAGACCGTAAACTAAGAGTCTAGAAAGGATTCTGAACACAACCCACGATCTAATCTTGATCGTATTTGAGATAGTCCACCTTTACAGTAAGTGTAAAAGGCCCCTTTAGTGTATCTTCGATAGAGGTATTACTACGAGTCAAGCCAGTAGTTTCATGGGATCCAAGAACAACATTAAATCGCCCTTAGTAAGTATCTAAAATCGCCCTTAGTGAGTCCCAGAGGTCCTAGCCAAAGGGCTTGAGTATCTGAAATCGCCCTTAGTGAGTCCCAGAGGTCCCTTCTTCTAACATACGTTCCCTTACCATAAATAAATGTTAAAAGAAAGATTTTTGAATTTGTTGTGTAAGTGACTGTTATATGTTGTCGATGTTGTATAACAATTGTTGTATCACCTGCCACTGCGGGGGCTGAGCCAAAGTTTGCTGACCGTTGTGGAGTTTGAGCCGATGAAGGTATAACCCAAGTTTTGCCAAAAGCAAATTAAGATCGGACATTGGTTCTGCTATACAAAGAAAGTCTGGTCTTTCCTTTTTCCAAAAGTTGCAAAGGGTATTCCTCCGTGTGTTCTTATTGGAAATACCTCTACAGTTCCAGTAAAGTACTATCATGTTGAATTACTATTAGAGTCCCCTATGATGGGTGTGTGTATCTCATAGGTTGGAGACGTGGACTAGCTGATCAAGCACGCCGATTTTTGCTAGTTACAACTTGCCAACCTAATTCTTCCTTATTTTGGCTTTTTCTTGTTTCATTTTTTGTATACACTCACTGAGGTCGGCTACGGAGACTGAAGAAGAAGGTGGGAGGGAAAGAGTAGGCAAGGTGAGTCTTGATGTAGCAAGAGGGGGTAGGATCCTATGTTAGGGATGTCTGTATTACCAGGTGTGTTTACGATAGATCCTATGGGAATAGTTGAAACTACTGCATGCAAATCTGCAGTATGAAAGACATCAAATTAGGTTGTAGTGGCTAGTCTCGTGGAGTTGGTAATGGTTAAATCTGTGGAAGATGTAGTGGCTAGATCCATGGATTTGACAATATTTATTAAGGGTACTGATGTGGTTGATGTAACCGCTTCGTCAGGTGGTAAGGTTACTGTAGGAAGAGACGGGGTAGTAATATTTGAAACTACAGATTTAACCATTACTTACCATAATCGTATTGACATTTGAAGTGATCTTATAAATTTGTTGCTGACGTGATTGTACTTGAGGCCTATTCGTTTGGGTCTCGTTGTGTTTTTCTGCTATAACATTGGCATTTTTTCTGCATTTAAAGGCTGCATGTCCCCACACTGAGGAGCATAGATTATAAAAGTCGGGCACATTTTCATAAAAAAATTCCACAAAAATCTTAAGTGGACCACTTCCACCATTACCTGTTCTTTAAGTTTGCATGCCAGATCGATATCAATTAAAAGTTTAGCATACTAACCCAACTCGCCATTGAGTGTGGTGTTGTCAATTTTTAGTGGAATACCAATGGCTTGTGCAATTTGTGCAAGAATTAGTTTGTCCCAAAATTCACATGGCAAATTATAGAAGCAAACCCAAACTTGAGCATTGATAGATTTTGAGTGTCCATGGTTGAACCCGAAAGTAGAAAGCGATAAGTTTCCAATTTAAAGATAAGTTCTTGATTGTTTTCAGCCGAATTTTTAGATCACCCTGACTCTAGGGTTTGTCTCCTTTAAAGAGACCTTGCAGAGATTCAAACGAGTTTGATAGACTTTTGGATCTAGGGTAACACATGTAATAACTCCATTCTTTTTTGGGTTCGATGTCTGTCACACATGACTCAATAAAAATATTTGTGGAATTTTTATCAATAGCTTGGACATAGCTCTTTGTCTTTGAAGGGGGTATTTCATAAGGTTTAATAAGTAGATTTGAAGTATTGTCACCAATGGCTTGAGCATAACTTTTTTGTGGTTGGCTTTGTGTGGGCACATTGGGTGATGTCTTAAACATGGCTGCATGGCTCAGATAATTTTTCGTGGAAGTAATACCGAATGAGTGGTTAGGATTATGTTTACTTATAAGATTTGTCATAGGAACAAAACCTTAATCACCATTGATATAACTTATATCAATGGTGATTGAAGACAACCTGATCTTAAATTCATATCAAGATAAAAATCAGGTAAATGATACACCACAGTAGAACAAGTACCTGAGTATGCTGGTGAGTGTGACAAAGTTGATTGGGGTTTTCAAAAACCAGATTTGCCAAAGTACCAGATCTGCCAAAGGACTACCAGAGTTGGACTGGCGAGGTTGTTGCTGATGTTTTTCACAGTGACGGCAGCAGCAAATGCTAACAGTGTAAGGGTAGCTAGCAGGGTTACCAGATCAGAGATGGGCGAGGTTGTTGCTGAGGTTTTTCATAGTGACAGCAGCAACAAACGCTAACAGTGCAGGATTTATGGTGTGGCTTTGACGTAGGTAGTAGGTATTGCCACCGACGTAGGTAGTTTTGGTAACTGATGGTGGCGAAAAGATTTTTTCTTTCAAGAGTCCGGATCGGAGGCAGAAGTTTCCAATCTGTTGCCGTGGCCCGAAGACGGTCAGATAGAGGCGCGACGTGTGGGTTGGGACGACGATGTGTGCACTGTCGAACCTAGGCGAGGTTGGAATGAACGGCTATTTGGACATCAAACTATAAATATGCTAACTAAATGTCTACGAACATTTTTATTGAGTCTTGTGTGACACCGAACACAACAAAGAATGGAAATATTGCATGTGTTACCCTAAATCCAAAAATCTATCAAGCTCGTTTGAATATCTGCAAGTTCACTTTAATTGGCCGACTAATCCTTTTTTAAAGGAGACAAACCCTGGAGTCAGGGTGATCTAAAAACCCGGTTGAAAACAATATGGAACTTATCTTCAAATTGGAAACTTATCGCTCAAGGCCGCAGATTCTACCATATTTTATTACACACCCCTGAGGATCAGGCCAAGGTTAAGGCCAATGCGCCAATCAATGTGAAACCAGGTATTTTTCGGGTCAATTTTAACCCGCACACTCAAAAATCTACCAATGTTCAAGTTTGGGTTCGTTTCTATAATCTGCCATGGGAATTTTGGGACAAATAAATTCTTGCACAAATTGCAAGAGCTATTGGTGTCCCACTAAAAATTGACAACGCCACACTCAATGGCGAGTTGGGTCAGTATGCTAGACTTTTAATTGATATCGATCTGGCACGCAAGCTTGAAGAACAGGTAATGGTGGAAGTGGAAGTGGAGTCACTTAAGATTTTTGTGGATTTGTTTTATGAAAATGTGCCCGACGTTTGTAATCTATGCTCCTTGGTGGGACATGCAGCCTTTAAATGTAGGAAAAATGCCAATGCCAATGTTACTGCAAGAAAACACAACGAAACACAAACAAATAGGCCTCAAGTACAATCACGACAGAAACAAATTTATATGCCTAAGGTCAGTTCAGCTGTCAATACGGTTATGGTAAGTAATGCTTTTGATGCTCTTCATACTATCGATACAAATATTACTACCCCGTCTCTTTCTACAGTAACCTTAACACCTGACGAAGCAGTTACAACAACCACTTCTACTACTCCCTTAATTTGCCAAATCTACGGATCTAGCCACTACATCTTCCACAGATTTAACCATTACCGACTCCATGAGATTAGCCACTACAACCTCACTTGATGTCTTTCATATTGTAGATTTGCATGCAGCAATTTTAACTATTCCCACAGGATCTACTATAAACACATCTGGTACTACAGACATCCCTAACATAGGATCCTTACCCCCTCTTGCTAAATCGAGACTCACCTTGCCTGCTCTTTCCCTTCCACCTTCTTCTTCAGTCTCCGTAGCCGACCTCAGTGAGCGTATGCAGAAAATGAAACAAGATTATGCAAAAAATAAGGAAGAATTAGGTTGGCAAGTTGTAACTGGCAAAAATCGGCGTGATCGATCAGCTAGTCTGCGTCTCCAACCTATGAGATACACAACCATCATAGGGGACTCTGATAGTAACTCAACATGATAGTACTTTACTGGAATTGTAGAGGTATTTCCAATAAGAACACACAAATACCCTACGAAATTTTTGCAAAAAGGAAAAACCAGACTTTCTTTGTATAGCAGAACCAATGTCTAATCTTAAAACCATTCATGATCGCTTTTGGCAAAACTTGGGTTATACCTTCATCGGCTCAAATTCCACAACGGTTAGCAAACTTTGGCTCTTTGCAGCCACTGCAGTGGCAGATGATACAATAATTGTTATACAACACCAACAACATATAACGGTCACTTACACAGGAAATTCAAAAATCTTTCTTTTAACATTTATTTATGGTAAGGGAACATATGTTAGAAGAAGGGACCTCTGGGACTCACTAAGGACGATTTCAGATACTCAAGCCTCCTGGCTAGTGATAGGGGACTTTAATGCTGTTCTTGGATCCCATGAAACTACTGGCCTGACTCATAGCAATACCTCTATCGAAGATTTTAGTGCTATGATATCTTCTTGTAACTTAGTTGAAATTGACACTAAAGGGGCCTTTTACACTTACTGTAAAGGGGGACTATCTCAAATGCGATCAAGATTAGATCGTGGGTTGTGTTCATAATCTTTTCTAGACTCTTGGTCTACGGTTTCCTGTTGTACCCTTCCTAGACACTGCTCAGATCACTATCCGCTTTTACTCATGGCTTCTACGACATGGAATGGCGGTCCAAGACCGTTTAGGTTTCATGGTATGTGGCTCGAACACCCTAAATTTAAGGATTTAGTGCGTACCACTTGGTCGGTGCCTATCCAGGCTAGCGCTATGGGTATTGTTATTGGCAAACTTAAGGCTCTCAAATTGGTTCTCAAGACATGGAACAAAACTGTCTTTGGTAATTTAAATCAAAATATTGCAACTGCAACAGATACACTAGCTGACATTCAACAGCGTTATAATGATGATTCTTTCTCCGAAGAACTGTTGCAACTGGAGTCCGATGCTCACGCTGACTTAGATAGATTGTTGCACCAGCAAGATATCTTTCTAAGAGAAAATATCAGATTAAAATGGCTGAAAGGTGGCGATCGAAACACCACTTTTTTTCATTCACTACTTCCTCGTTTAAAAGCACAAAAACCTTTGACACACTTGGAAATTAACGGAGAAATAACTAATGATCCAGAGGCAATAGCCACTCATATTTTGAACTACTATGAAAATCTTTTCTCAAGTCAGACAGGTGGAATGACAGATCTTACTCCCATAGAGTCAGTGGTGCCCTTACTGATCACCTCTGTGGATAATCAAAGTTTACGACGCATACCATCATCAGAAGACATACGAGCTATAATTTTTGAATTGGATCCAATGAGTGCCCCAGGACCAGATGGGTTTACTGGTAAATTTTTTCAGCAATGCTGGGATATTATCAATACAAGATTATTTTAAAACAGGTCGGATACACCCGGGACTAAACTCAAATTTTTTAATAGATATACCCAAGCACCAACAAGCAAGCTCTATTGATCAGTATAGGCCTATTATTTTAGGCAATTTTATGTTCAAGTACAAAGATTATTGCTGGCAAATTAGGACATATATGTGCTCGTATTCTATTTCAAAATCAATTTGGATTCATTCCAGGCAGAAACATTGGCAAATTAGGACATATATGTGCTTCTGAATGTTTTAACGCTATGCAGCTTTCCAGCCGACAAGGTAACATCGCTCTGAAAATTGACATTCACAAAGCTTTTGATACTATGCGTTGGGATTTTATTTTAAAAAGTGATGAAATGCTTTGGTTTCGACAACATATTTCTGGGCTGGATTCGAGATATATTTGCATCAGCGAGAATCTCAATTATGGTCAATGGTTCACCTAGGGGCTATTTTTCTTGTTCTAGAGGCGTCCGACAAGGAGATCCTTTATCCCCATTATTATTTTGCATAGCTGAAGATTTCCTCAGAAGACAACTTCAAAAATTGGTTGATCGGTATTTACTCCCAATCTCTTCACCTAGAGGAACTTGTGCACCAACACACTTTTTATATGCAGATGATCTTTTTATTTTTAGTCGGGCAAGTGAGACGAACATTCGGGTCAAATGGTATAAATTTAGAAAAATCTTTTATCTACTTTGGTAAAGGTGTTACACTGAACAACATTTCATTACTTCGAAATTTATCTGGCATGCGTATTGGAAGATCATCCTTGTCACTTGGGCATCGATCTCTTCCAGGGGGCTCCGAAAAAGTGTTGGTTCAAAACCTAGCAGATAAAATTCGTGTGAAAATTGAGGCCTGGAATGGGTTGACTATTTCTTTGGCAAGACGGCGTTGCTTGATTTCTTCGATCATTCAGGGTACACTTCTCCACTTATTTCAGATATATAAATGGCCAAAACAGTCCTTCAAGACCTAACAAAAATCATTCGCAATTTCTTTTGGTCGGAAAGACTGATACAATCAAAGAGATACAAGTGGCTTGGAAAGACTGTTGTTGTCTAATAGATGAAGGAGGTCTTGGTTTGCGGGATATTCGTCTCCTAAATGAGGCCATGTTAAAAAAGTTCGTATGGAGGGTAATCA
The DNA here is from genome assembly GCA_029378325.1 of Elaeagnus macrophylla. Lineage (NCBI taxonomy): Eukaryota > Viridiplantae > Streptophyta > Magnoliopsida > Rosales > Elaeagnaceae > Elaeagnus > Elaeagnus macrophylla. The sequence goes on along the minus strand of CM055644.1, from coordinate 18,659,909 downwards.
CAGGTAACTCTAACAATCTGCTTTACTTACGTAGCAGATATCTAACAAAAAATGGCTCTCCACGGAACTATTATATCTGCTCATCAGTCTGGCCTGGTTTGCGACCTCACTATTTAACCCTCTTGGAGGAGTCCAGGTGGATATTGGAAGGAATTCTACAGTTAAGTTTTGGACAGACAATTGGTTAGGTATTCCACTAATTGACAGGACAGATAATCCACCAGTGGACCCTCCGATACATTCACTAGTGGGGGACTATATTCAGGAAGATTGTTGGAATTTCCCGCAATCCTCCACATACGTGTGGTTGGGGAAAGCAAGAGCTGGGGAAAGGCCATCTGGGCTCATTATATTCCCCCCTCACGATCTATTTTGCTTTGGCGTGCTATTCAGAATAAACTCCCAATGGATTGTCAATTAAAAAGGAGAGAACAATCGTTTCCTTCCCGTTGTTCGTTATGTGGATCAAAGGAGGAAACTCTGTCACATCTTTTTTTAAGTTGTCATTTTGCAGGTGCGCTTTGGGACTTCATATGCTTCTTCTTTGGAAAACGACCATGTACAGACTCTTCGATCCTAAACCTATGGAAGACTGCAATGGCAATGGAATTTGGATCACAACTCGCCAATTTATGGAAAGCAGGAATTGTTTCAGTCATTTGGGTGATTTGGACTACTAGAAATGAGTATCGATATAACAATAAGAGGACGACGCTGAGTTTGGCTTTTGCCACAATATGGCGTTTTATCCGCGAGGCGAGTCTCTCAAACAGTGGTTGCATGCGAAATATTGTGGATGATCTACAGGTACTTAAGCGGCTTCGAATAACAGGCATCCCAAGACGGGTTCCAAGGATTATAGAGGCTCCACCCTCAGGATGGATAAAGGTCAATACAGATGGTGCAGCTTTTGGAGCACCAGGATTATCTGGTTATGCAGGTGTTTTTCGAACTTCTAGATCATATGCTTTTGAAGCAGAATTAGCGGCAGCCATTTATGCGCAGTATGCATACATATTTCGGTGGAGGCGTCTCTGGTTAGAATCAGACTCACGATGTTGTTGCTCTCTTTCAGACTCGATTTTCTTCGGTTCCTTAGAGATGACATTCTGCTTGGACTGATTGTTTAATTACACATATGGAGTTTCACTGCTCACATATTTATAGGGAGGGAAATGCTGCAGCTGATAGCTTAGCTTCTAGGGCTCCTAGTTTATGTACAGCGACTTGGTGGTGGAATGCCCCACATTTTGCTAGCTCTTACATTTATTCAGATGCTAACAACAAACCTAATTACAGGTTTTGTTGAGAATTTTTATTTGTATGCTTCATTTTATTAATATTTAATAATATTAGTGGTCGAGTGGTTTAATGAAGGTGCTAAAGATGTCAACTTAGTTGGGATGTCCCGCTGCACCCACTGAAAACTGTTAGCCACAACCTTTTATAAAAAAAAATGTTGAAGGGATCCCAAAAACTATAAAAATAATAATTACTAAAATGGGAGCTCAACCTTTCATAATAAAATATATAATTATTGATAATATAAATAAATAATGTAAATACTGTACAAAAGTGTCTAAAAACTTATTTAGTTTTCATATTTTGATTAAATTCATACACAAGTATATAAAATTTTAATTCTATAAACTTATATTAGAATTAAAATTACCTAATATAAACTTATATTTTTAGGACATTTTTGTGAGAATTATAAATAAAAGTGGGTAAATGTTTATAGAAAATAAGAATAATTGGGAAAATTTATGCATAATACTGAGTTTAAGAAATTTGGAAAAGCCTTTGGGACCTCCCTGGGGGCTCGTCAGATTGAGAGGGCTGTGTTTTTAGAAAAAAGCCCTTTCTTTATTTCTCTCTCTAAAAATTCACATTTTTGAACAATTTTCTAAGTTTTTTTTATTCAAGAAAATCAAAGTATATAACAATTTTCTGAGTTGGTGGATACAAACAGTAAAAACTTTTCAAATTGGGTATTTTTCTGAGTTGATAATATTTGTATTATATGTTAGTTTTCATACAAAAGAAAAAGAATAAGACTAAACATACTCAATTTTAGGTAGATGTTACTTTACATTATTTTAAATAATTTGCACGCATCATAGATGCCTTTTCTAAGAAATAATTTGTAAATTGATGGTACTCTATAAAATGTTTTTTATGCATGCATGAAAAACTTTATTGTTATGATGATGAGTATTTAAAAGTGGTACATGGCATCAAATATTTTATGTAAGCATCATATTATTGTTTTATGTGGGGAATATTACTTGTGTAACGTCTTGTTGTGGGGAATAAATTTTTACACGAACCACAGGTACACATTTTACACATGTATAGGGTTTGTTCCCACATGGGCTTCGGAGTTCGACCCCCCTTAAGTGCCTCGAAGTTGACCAATGCTATCTCAGAGTTATATGAGATTTTGGATATGTCCCACATGCATTTCAAAGTCTACCAGAGATACTGGATGTGGGGAATATTACTTGTGTAACGTCTTGTAGATATGGTATCCTCGAGATACTGGATGTAGCATATAAATTTTTACACGAACCACATGTACACATTTTACACATGTATATAGGGTTTATTCATCATACATGGGTCTCAAAGTTTGTTCCCATATGGGCTTCGGAGTTCGGCCCCCCTATGTGCCTCGAAGTTGACCAATGCCTGTATTTAGAGTTATATGAGATTTTGGAGATGGTCCCCACATGCGTTTCACAGGTACACATTTTACACATGTATAGGGTTTGTCCCATACATGGGTCTCGAAGTTTGTTCCCACATGGGAGTTCGACCCCTCTATGTGCCTCGAAGTTGACTAATGCCATATGATCTCAGATATGAGATTTTGGAGGTGGTCCCACATGCGTCTCAAAGTTACCTGTCTCGAAGTTGGATCCCATGTCCCATCAAAATCTATGGATTTTATATTGTATGAGCATGCTTTTCGAATGTGAGAAAGGTATGTACTAGTTTATTACATGTTTCATTTGAAAATTAAAAAATGTGCATAATGTGGGTTGTGAAAGGTTTCTTCTTTTTTCATTATATGGTTTTAATTTCATGTTTGAAGAACATGACTTCAGCTGTAATTTGTACTATTTTTATGAATTTTATTGCAATAGCTAAATTTTATGTGCTATAAGGGATATATTTATTCCGTATTATTCTCCCTATCTATTTCACGTACTTATTTTTTTCTAAGGTGTGACAATTTGGCATCATAGCATAGTTTTTGATCTCCTAAGAAAACCATGGAAAAGATAATGGGACACTAAATTCAAATCTAACAGAGAATCGTGAGATTAAAAAGTTGAACTTTGAAGTTGAACTTACCTCTGATAGCTGATTATAGAGGGGTTTTGATGAAAAAGTTCTTTAACGAAATTGCCAAGGTTTATGAACTCAAGGTATGCTAAAAACATGATAACTTTGGACTTAGACGACACATTAAGGTTCATCAAACAAAAATAACAACAAAAAATCATAAGCAAAAGGGGGGGGAAATAGAATGAACTAAAAATCTATAAAATAAAGCACCAAACACAGAGTGTATTTTTGAAACAAATCTGTTTCAAAGTAGCAAAAATCACTTAAAAAAAATGTCAATAAAGTGAATAAAATTAACTCAATAAAGTGAATAAAATGTCAATCACTTAAAAAAATAACAAAAAAAAATCACAAAATAGCAAAAATCAAAGTGTATTTTTGAAACAAAGATAGCAAAGCTAAAAAACTGTGAATCACTTAAAAAATACGATGATAGCACAAACAAGAGCTTTTCTCTTCGCTATTAATAGCAATCGTAGTATTAGATAGAAAACAAAATTGTAAAAAAAAATAAACATCAAAAAGATTAAATAAATAAAGTTTTCTTATGGGTTTAAAAGACGACAAAAAATAGATCAATATTTAAATAACAAAAATATTTAAGGTTCTGCTTATGTTCAAAAGTAGTTTAATATTTAATAGCAAATAAAAATAACAACAAAAAATCACAAAATAGCAAAAGGGAGATGAACTAAAAATCTATAAAATATGCACCAACATCAAAGTGTATTTGAAACAAAGACAGCAAAGCTAAAAAATTAAAGCTTTCTCTTCTCGATCAAAGTGTGTACAGCGATCGTAGTATTAGATAGAAAACAAAAAGTGAATAAAAATGTCAATCTAACACAAAATTGTCAATCACAATATTTAACCCAAAAATTCCAATAAATTGACCCTCTAGGAATGGGGCATCAAAGCTTTTTTCTATTCTCGATCACACTCTACAGCGATCGTAGAAGGAAAAAGACAAAATAAAATGATAAAAATAGAAAACAAAATTGTGGAAAATCACACAAAATAAGCAAGAAGGAAAAAGACAAATTAAGAAAAAGATACAATCAAAAAATTAAACAAAAAATCACAAAATAGCAAAAGAAAAAATAAAATGATAAAAATCTATAAAATAAAGCACCAACCCATAACCAAAGTACGTTTTTGAAACAAATAAACAAAGCTAAAAAAAAACTAACACAACAAAGTGAAAATGTCACTTATTAACAAAAAATACCCACGGTGATAATAGGAACTTGATAAAATCATGGTTGCAAACAACAGGGGAATCACAAACAAAAAAATAAAAGGATACAAGAAAACAAAATTGTCATTTAAACAAACAAATAAACAAAATAGCAAACACAAACAATCATAACAAAAAATCACAAAATAGCAAAAGAAAAAATAAAATGACTATAAAATAAAGCACCAACATGGGCAAAGAACAAAGATTGCAGCAAAGCTAAAAATTACACAACAAAGTGGAGATGTCAAAAACCCACGGTGATATAGCAGCAAACAACAGACAGGAAATCTTAATACAAAATCACAAACAAAAAAATAAAACAAACTATTCCAATGATACTAGATAGAAAACAAAATTGTAGAAAATATAAACAAAATAAACAAATAAAAAAATCATACAAACAAAATAAAAGGCCAAGCAACGACACAAACAAACCAATTTGCACAAAACAAAAGCAAATAATGAAAAAAAAAACCACCAAATAAAGTCACCATAGTCACAAAATTGAGTTACCATCACAAAAAAACAAACAAATTTAATATAGCAACAAAATAAGGATATTGTTTTTCGTTGGCATGTTTATCCCGAGCCACTTAGGCTCGATTGACATTAAAACTACGGGTCTAGTTTGAAATCAATTTAAAGTGAAAGTTTTAATTTTATATTACATGTAATTTGATGACATTTTTTTATAAGTTCTTGCATAATTTAAACAATATATAAAAATTTAAAAAAAATTATTTTATGAAAAATTCAAACCGTATTGAACGTTTTTAGGGCGGCATTAATTTTATTTAATTGAAAAACTTGGACTGACTGTGTACAAAAAGCCTAGTACGAATAAGAAGGTACCTGTAATCTTCATTTTCAAAAAATGATACATGCAAAGAACACAAACCTGATGGGCGAATAAGAAGTTGGACTGACTGTACAGTACGAATAAGAAGTTTTGAGCCTAAATATAATTTTAAATAATATACAAAAATCTTTAATTCATAAATACAACAAAAAAAAAAAAATGATGAGAATAAAGACAAAACGTGAAAAATATAGGAAGTGTACCTGTAACCTCTTCATTTTCAAAAATGACACATGCAAAGAACTCAAACCTGATGGGCGAGTTTTTCCAACTAAAGAGACTTAAGTAAAGAGACTTAAGTAACAAAATAAATCAATTAAAAAGATATAATATTATAGTTAATAAAAATGATAATATTATGAGTTTGTATTACTTTACCGAATGCATCTTTGAACTTCTCAACTGGTTTGAAGCTCAACCTTTCATAAATAAAATATATAATCTACAAGATAAACAAATAATGCAATGTTGTGGAAAAAAAAAGAAAAGAATAATAATAATAATAAAAACTATTAAAAAAATGGAAGCTAAGTTAAATTTAGTTGACATAATATATATTAGTAAAACACATTAATAAATAAATATGAAGTTAGTAGAGAGAGAATTACAAGCACATGAAAAAACACAAAAACACAACAAATTATATAAGGTGGCAAAAAAAATTGTTTAAATAAAGAAAGTATGAATACGAGTATGAATCTAACAAACAAATAAAACCGTACAATTGATATTAGATAGCAATCAATACAACAAAGAAAAAACACAACAAATTAAAGGCGACTAAAGGGAGTGTTTGAAACAAATATAGCAATTATTAAAAAAATTAAGCACTTGATTAGATTGCACCAACAATAAAGTGAAGATAAGATCAATAAAGATTGCACTTGATTGCACAAAAGAAACACCAAAATAGATAAAAGATTAACAATATCAGTTAACACACAACAAATCAAACAAACAAAATAAATTACACAAAGAACAAGCAAGTAAAACAAGAAATAAGACAAAAATAATAATAGAGACCAAAATTAGCTTAATGACAAATGGATTACATTGCAAGCAAAAGATAACACACAAGTCAAACAAAAGATGAGTCAAACAAAAGATCACACAAGTCAAACAAGTCAAAAGTAACACATAAACAAGTCAAACAAAAGTAACACACAAGTCAAACAAAAACTATAACCAAAAGATGAGTCAATATTCGATAGAAAACAATGCATAACAAAAAAAAAATAAACACCCAAAAATAAATAAAGATCACAAATAATGAAAAGACTGTCATGAAATGTATAAATAAGAAAAACTAATGCAATTTGTATTATGACAACACTTTTTTACAATAATTTTCATTTAAGAAAAATTAATATTTTTACAAGTGAAATTCTAAACATTGAAGTGTTGTACTACACATAAAATATTTATAAGTAATCAATTACATAACCCTCACCTTATCTAGAATGTAACCTACTAGGCAAAATACATACAAGTAATCAATTAAATAACTCTAACCTTACCTAGAATATAACCTACAAGACAAAACTTGCTCAATTTTTCTATAGAACACACACAGAATGCTAGACTTGAAAGAAGTATGCAGAAAATAAACACATTCCTAAAATACCAAGGATTTGTTAACTTAATTGGAGAAAATTCTCATGATGTGATGATATGTAGACTGTCCTTGGTGCAAGCCACCGTGAAGATGAAAATATAATCCCTCCTTTGTTGTTTCTAAGATCCAAAACTGTAAGTACAAAGTAAGACATCGGGAGTTTGTACCTACACCAATAGGCATAATCTAACCAATAAGACAACCAACAAACACCACTACAACAATAAACAAATGTGACCAACAGACCAAGAAACTCAGAATAAGCCTAGCTTGTACAAATAAATAGTAACTTAACCCTCATTTATTTGAAAAGTAACTTGATGAAAATATAATCCCTCCTTTGTTGTTTCTAAGATCCAAAACTGTAACTACAAAGTAAGACATCGGGAGTTTGTACCTACACCAATAGGCATAATCTAACCAATAAGACAACCAACAAACACCACTACAACAATAAACAAATGTGACCAACAGGCCAAGAAACTCAGAATAAGCCTAGCTTGTACAAATCAATAGTAACTTAACCCTCATTTATTTGAAAAGTAACTTGATGAAAATATAATCCCTCCTTTGTTGTTTCTAAGATCCAAAACTGTAAGTACAAAGTAAGACATCGGGAGTTTGTACCTACACCAATAGGCATAATCTAACCAATAAGACAACCAACAAACACCACTACAACAATAAACAAATGTGACCAACAGGCCAAGAAACTCAGAATAAGCCTAGCTTGTACAAATAAATAGTAACTTAACCCTCATTTATTTGAAAAGTAACTTGATGAAAATATAATCCCTCCTTTGTTGTTTCTAAGATCCAAAACTGTAAGTACAAAGTAAGACATCGGGAGTTTGTACCTACACCAATAGGCATAATCTAACCAATAAGACAACCAACAAACACCACTACAACAACAAACAAATGTGACCAACAGACCAAGAAACTCAGAATAAGCCTAGCTTGTACAAATAAATAGTAACTTAACCCTCTTTTATTTGAAAAGTAACTTACCTCCTAGCCCTAAAAGTTAGTATCTGTAAGACAACTAAGAAAATATGCGTACGTCAATTATTAGTCTCACTGGAAATGACTCTGAGCATCAGTTTTCTAATGAGGTACGAGGAAAATTGTTGGGAAAATATTGCAAAGAAATATAGAATGCAAAATAAGAAATGAACTCCAACTGATAAAGAAGATGATAAGAAATTTACTTTGGTCTTGGAATTTGATGTTGAAGACGATACTGGCGCCATTTGGTCCGGTACAACCCTACAAATGTGGATGAATTTTACACTAAACCTAATCATAAACTTTCATGTTATTGGAAACTTGACAATCGAAATAAACAAACGATTTCGATCAATGAGATCAGGGTTTCGTTGAATCAATGAGATCAGAAACCCAAATTAACAACTTACATTGGTAAGTCCCGTCGCAACCCTGAGAGAATGAAATCTTGAATCTTGATTCTCATGAGGAGGCATCTACGTCTAGCCCGAAGAAATTCGTAATTCTCCCTGAGAGAATGAAATCTTGAATCTTGATTCTCATGAGGAGGCTTCTACGTCTAGCCCGAAGAATTTCGCAATCTCCACCTGAGAGAATGAAATCTTAAATCTTGATTCTCATGAGGAGGCATCTACGTCTAGCCCGAAGAATTTCGTATTCCCCTATGAGTCAAATTGGAGTTGAATATATATAGGGCTTTGGATTTTTCGAGAACCATCAAGTTGAAATTTCAAATTCAAAAATTATAACGTTACTCAGAATTGAATATTTTTCAAAAATTATAACGTTCAACGGTAACTTTTTTTTTTTTTTTTTAAGAAACGTTCAACGTTAACTTCACGACTTACGTTCTGCTTTAGTCAAACGTATGAGCTTGTTATACTTTTGGTTCTAAATCAAGAATTAATATATTTTTTAAATATTAAAAAAAAAAAAAGAATTAATAATGTTAGTTTTCCCAAAAAAAAAATCCGTACAAATTGTTCTAAAAAAATTTAAATTCAAAATACTGTAGTAGAAAAGATTAGCTTAAACGTCAAAAGCGTGAAAAAAATGTAAAATTTATGTCAATTTTAGAATACTATTACTGACGCAGGTGTTTTACTCTTTCTTCTTTATTATTTTTTTTATTACTAATTTATTATATTAATTATTTTTTTATTATCCACTAACAAATATTAAAATACACATAATAAATTTTCCATACTCTTTATAATTATAATTTATAATTTTAATATATATTATCTTTAAATAATTGTGTTATCATATAAAAGTTATTATACTTATAATGTTTACTTACACATTTAATAAATAAACGATTAATTCCATTCAATTCATTTATAAGTGTTTCATAATGCTGTTATACTAATTTTTTTTTTTTTGTCAATAATAACTTGAAAAATAATCGACTAATAATGATTAGCCACGTGTTATAAAACTTATAATTTTCATTTGAGTTCATGCCATACGGCACGAGATGAACCCAAGTTAAAAAGTTACTAATTTTTTGTTAAATTGGGAAGGAAATGATTAGCCACGTGTTATTTTTAAAATATATTTCGTTGAAATTTAATATAAATATTAATTAAAATATATAATTAATATAAAATTAAATAATAAAGTATTAAGGTGAAAACTTAAAGTAATAATTGAAAATAAATTAAAAAATTTAGTTGAAAAATAATAATAATAATAATAAAAATAACATTCTTAAAATTTTTAATAATAAAATTAGAACTATTGTATTCAAATTTATATTTTCACAATTAAAAAAATGACTAATATGTCATTTTCTTTGAACACCCATCCAATTAGAATTGAACGATTATAATTTAGACATATTTAATATGTTACGTTTAAATTAAATGTTCAATATTATTAAAATGTTAGTTTTATTACTATAAATTCTAAAAAAATTATTTTTGATAAATTTTCAAAAAAATTTACCTAATAAGAAAGACAAAGAATTAAAATAAAAAACTTTAAAAATGAAAGAAAGAAAAGAAAAATAGTTGGTGAACCAAAAAGAAACAACCAGTGAAATTGAAAATTCCGTGTTTTGCTCTGTAATTCCCGAAACCGATTCCCAAAAGTTGGTGACTCTTTCCACACTTTCTTCCCTCAGTACAGTATTCAGATCCAAAAAGAACAGAGAGAGAGAGAAAAAAAGTTCGTGGACGTTGAGTCACACCCTTTGACCATCTCTCTCGTCCGCACACTTAAAACTCAAAACTTTGCTTTGTCAATCAAACAATAAAATCAATTTTGATCAAAGTGAAAGGAGCTTCAAAGGAACCCTTGAGCAAGCGCTGATCTGATAATCCGAGTCTCTCTTTTGGGTACTCGGGAGGTGATTTAGAGTCAACCATGGCGGCTCTTAAGGGAATGATCACCTGGGTTATTACTGTCTGGGTTTATCTAACTTTAACCCTAACTACCTTTGTCATTGGCAACTCCGAAGGAGACGCCCTCTACACGTTTCGTCGGAGTCTATCGGATCCGAATAACGTGCTCCAGAGTTGGGATCCGACCCTTGTTAATCCATGTACATGGTTCCACATCACTTGCAATCAGGACAATCGAGTCACCAGACTGTAAGACTCGACGTCTATCTTTACTTGTATATATGTGCATGTTGTTAATATGTTCGTATATGAGAACATGAATGTTTGATGCTTTTCGGTTGGATTTATCATCTATGACAAATTTGTTTGTTTGAGTTGCTACATGATTTGTTGGAAGCTATTTGGTTTTGATTTTGGTGTAGTTCTTGGTAAATTGTAAGTGTTTTTGGTTTTTGATTCTTTAGAAATAATACTGGGTTTTAGTATAGTCATAAATTTTAGCAAACCTTGAATTGATTATAAGGAACGTATGTCTTTTTGACTGTAAATTGGATACAACCGCTCTGCTGTATAATGGGCCCTTAATCATATTGGACGTCACTCATATCCTGGATTATGAGTTGTTGGAACTGTCTTTGTTACACTGACTGTTCATTTTTAATGAAGTGCCTCTGTCCAACAGATACAACATGGACATGGAATTGAATACTCAACAATCCAAATTGGTAGAAATTACATTTTCTTTTGAACGAAATGGGTCCCATATACTACGTATCCAAAAATTTACTGCACCCGAAGTTCTAGAGGGTCCGTGTTGTATAGGCCAGGCCTATAGGGAACTGTATAGTGCTACTGCAGCAGGGTGTTTTTCGTAATTTAGATAATATTTTTAAGTGTGCTACTAAATTTACCCACATTTCTTATAAGTTAGCAGAAATCAAGAATGTTAACAATAATATGTGCTAATTTAGTAGTGTACTGTTTCTAATGATTTTGTATTGAAAATTCTGCAAGAGAAAATTTTTAGTGTTTGGGTCATTATTTTCATATTTAAGGATGTTATGCTTTCTATTGATGATGAATACGCAGGGGACTATGTTCTTTTTTCACAATTGTGATCTAACCTTGTCTAAGTAGTATCTCAATGTACTTTCAAGGCAGTGTTGGATGATATTTTAAGTTGTGGGGACTAGGGATGACTGGTCAACACAAGATTTAGGTGTGTTTGGGGCATTATTTTCATATTTAAGGATGTTATGCTTTCTATTGATGATGAATACGCAGGGGATTATGTGTTGGGATATGTATCGCAGCGGACTGTTGGCAAGATTGAGAATAGCAAATAATAAATGTGCAGGAGTAATCTAAAATGACACACAATATTTAACGTGGAAAAACCCACTCAATGTGAGAGGGAAACAACCACGGGGCAACTCCGAAAAACATCCACTATGTAAAATGGGTACAACAATTCTCTCAAGTTTATGCCCAAACTTGAGGTATAACAATATTACACTTACAAAGTGTATCTCTCACACTCACAATTGTGTGGTAAACCTCTCACTATTTTTCTCTCTACAGATATTTATCATTCTCTGTAGGAATACACAAAATTACACTCATAAGGTGTATTTCTCACACTCACAATTGTGTGGTAAACCTCTCACCATTTTCTCTCTACAGGTATTTATCACTCTCTGTAGGAATACCTCTCTTTTATCTCACAGTTTAAATTAACTGTGGTATTCTTCTAAGCTGATATAATTTCTCAGCTTCTCTCTACTCTTCAGATTTGTGAAATCTGAGGGAACTCTAATTTTTGGTGAGAATTTGAGATCTCTGCGATCTGCTTCTCCCTGCTCCTTTCATTCTCTATTTATAGAGAAATACGAGGGAGGCTTCTTAAGTCACTACTTATGTCATATAAGCAGATTTTTGATATTAGCAGCTGTGGAAGCTTCATTTCAGCTGCTTCTCGAGAATCAAGTGACTGCTGCTGTTGGAGGTTTCTCTTCTGAGGTAAGCCATGACCTCAGAGCTGTTTCTTCTTCTATGCTTCTAGCTTCTTCTTTTTTTCTTTATTCAATGAAGTCTGCGCATGAGGCAGACTCCATCAAATCTCCCCCTCTACCTCATGAAGGGAGGAAACACATCTTAGCTCCATCATGTAGATGACTTCTTCTAGATCTTCGTGAAGAAATGCAGTCTTCATATCCATTTGTTCAATTTCAAGATCTAGGCTACCTGCTAAGTCCAAAATTACTCTGATTGAGGACATCTTTACAACTGGAGAGAATATTTCATCAAAGTCAATGCCTTTCTTTTGTCCAAATCCTTTCACAACCAAGCGAGCTTTGTATTTGACTTGGTTGGTGATGCCATCCTCTTTCAACTTGTATACCCACTTGTTTCTTAGAGCTTTTCTGCCTTTTAGAAGCTCTACTAACTCATAAGTCTGGTTCTTATGAAGGGAATTCATCTCTTCCTTCATTGCTTTCATCCACTGCTTCTTTTCCTTATGAGTTTCCACTTCTTGGAAGCTTTTTGGCTCCCCCTTTTCAGTGATTAGGATATACTCATTAGGTGGATAACGTCTGGATGGTTGCATGACTCTGTTTGACCTTCTCGGTTGTTGTCTATCATTCTCCAGTTCTCTTGTCTGCTCTCCCTGATTATTGTCCTCTTGTGCTGGCATATCTTCTTCAGCATCTTCATCTTCTTCTGCTGATAAATCTTCCTCAGCATCATCTTCTTCCGGTATCAACTCTGTACCGTCACTTGCATCTTGTACTTCTTCTCCATTGTCCTGTTCTGTTGGAGAAGGAATAGGAGGAAGATCAACAAGAGTCTTTTCTGGTTGTTGCTATTCTTGTTGATCTATTGTTTAGCTCTCCTGAAAAACCACATCTCTGCTTCTTAGAACCTTCTTTGTTTCAGGATCCTAAAATTTGTAGCCAAATTCTTCATCTCCATAACCAATGAAGATACATTTAATGGCTTTGTCATCCAGCTTCGACCTATGTTCCTTTGATATGTGCACAAAAGCTTTGCACCCAAACACCTTCAAATGAGAGTAGGAAACATCTTTTTCCGTCCAAACCCTCTCTGGAATATCAAAATTCAAAGGAATTGAGGGGGTTCTGTTGATGAGATAACAAGCAGTTTGAACAGCTGCTCCCCAGAATTCTTTTGGTAGCTTTGCTGCTCGTAACATACATCGCACTTTCTACAATTGTGCGATTCATTCTTTCAGCTACACCGTTGTGCTGTGGGGTACCAGGTACTGTCTTCTCATGCCGAATACCATGTTTAGAACAATAATTTCTAAACTCATGGGAAATATATTCACCTCCGTTATCAGTTCAAAGATACTTCAGCTGCTTTCCTGTCACTCTTTTCACCATGACATGAAATTGTTGAAAATTAGCAAATACTTGGTCTTTTGTCTTCAACAGGTACACCCATACTTTTCTCGAAGCATCATCAATAAAGGTTAAAAAATACTTGGCTCCTTCAAGTGATGTAACCTCAATGGGACCACAAACATCAGAATACACTCGTTCCAGTAGTGTTGACTTCTTTGCAGAGGAACTACTAAAAGAAACTCTATGCTGCTTTCCAAATAAGCAATAATCACAAGGGTCAAGAGAGCTACCTTTGACAAAGGAAATAAGATTCTTCTTTGCCAGAATCTGCAGTCCTTTTTCACTCATGTGGCCCATTCTTTTATGCCACAGACTTGGTGAAGAATCGACTGCAACGTTCACACCATTATCACAAACCATCCCATGGGTTTTGTATAGTGTGCAACAAGCTTCTCCTCTTGCAATAACCAAGGACCCCTTGGAGAGTTTCCACTTTCCATCACCAAAATGGTTCTGGAATCTTTCTTTGTCGAATGCATTGACAGACATCAAATTGAGGCGTAAATCAGGAACATTCCTCATATTTTTCAATGTTAACTGGGACCCAACATTTGTCTTGATACAAATGTCTCCAATTTCTACTATGTCTGAACATGTGGTGTTTCCCATCTTTACAGTATCAAAGTCTCCTGCTTTGTATGTAAAGAACAACTCTTTATGGGGTGTGACATGATAAAACGCACCAGTGTCAACGACCCATTCAATCATGTTATCACCAACATGTAGACATTCATCAGCAATTATTGCAACATCTTCATTTTCTCTTGTTGCTACTGCTGCTGTTGTGTGGTTGTCATCTTTATTCTGCCCTCCTTCCTGCAACCGTTTCCATACTCGGCAATTTCTCTTTATGTGGCCTGGCTTGCCACAATGGAAGCAATTATTGTCTCGTCCTCTTGACTTTGACCTTCCTCTGTTGCTGAATGAGAACATCCTTCATTCTGTTCTGCCAGAGGGTAAAATTGTTGTTGCCGGTAAACTTCTCAATCTTTGTTTTACCACCAGACATTTTTTACTTGTCGTGAACCAACCTTGCTAAAAAAAATCACCTTTGCAACCCTTGAATAGTACAATGTGAATAGTACTTCGTATTCGTGAATAGTCCCTCGTATCTGCAAATAGTACCCGTAAATAGTACCTCGTGAATAGTACTTTCACTATTCAAACTGTCGGCAGATGTAAATAGTATTTTACTGTTCACTTTTACTGTTCACAACTTTAATTATTGTGAATAGTAATTTCACTATTTGCAATAATAGTTCTGATACCAGTTGTTGGGATATGTATCGCAGCGGACTGTTGGCAAGATTGAGAATAGCAAATAATAAATGTGCAGGAGTAATCTAAAATGACACACAATATTTAACGTGGAAAAACCCACTCAATGTGAGAGGGAAACAACCACGGGACAACTCCGAAAAACATCCACTATGTAAAATGGGTACAACAATTTTCTCAAGTTTATGCCCAAACTTGAGGTATAACAATATTACACTTACAAAGTGTATCTCTCACACTCACAATTGTGTGGTAAACCTCTCATTATTTTTCTCTCTACAGATATTTATCATTCTCTGTAGGAATACACAAAATTACACTCATAAGGTGTATTTCTCACACTCACAATTGTGTGGTAAACCTCTCACCATTTTCTCTCTACAGGTATTTATCACTCTCTGTAGGAATACCTCTCTTTTATCTCACAGTTTAAATTAACTGTGGTATTCTTCTAAGCTGATATAATTTCTCAGCTTCTTTCTACTCCTCAGATTTGTGAAATCTGATGGAACTCTAATTTTTGGTGAGATTTTGAGATCTCTGCGATCTGCTTCTCCCTGCTCCTTTCATTCTCTATTTATAGAGATTACGAGGGAGGCTTCTTAAGTCACTGCTTATGTCATATAAGCAGATTTTCAATATTAGCAGCTGTGGAAGCTTCATTTCAGCTGCTTCTCGAGAATCAAGTGACTGCTGCTGCTGGAGGCTTCTCTTCTGAGGTAAGCCATGACCTCAGAGCTGTTTCTTCTTCTATGCTTCTAGCTTCTTCTTTTTTTCTTTATTCAATGAAGTCTGTGCATGAGGCAGACTCCATCATTATGTTCTTTTTTCACAATTGTAATCTAACCTTGTTTAAGTAGTATCTCAATGTACTTTCAAGGCAGTGTTGGATGATATTTTAAGTTGTGGGGACTGGGGATGACTGGTCAACTCAAGATTTAGGTGTGTTGTAGCAAACCTTAGGCATGACCTTGGGCACAGTAGGGAGTGGCTCATTAATATAAATAATTGCTAGAATGACCTCATGGATGCCAATGATTGGAACATGTTCTATATAATTTATAGTTTCTTAGACCTTCACTTCATCTTTTTTAGTCTATGTTTTATCTCATCTGCTTAGGTTTTTCATTTTGGAAGAAGAGCTTTGTGGTTTGCCTTCTTTTAACCATTGCTTTAAGCTTTGTTTTCAATGATATTCTGTTAGCATTTGTGCATTTTATTTATGACATGCGTTTAACTTTTTTTCTCCTTTCCCTTTGAGAATGGGATGGGTGTCAAAGTTTTGCATTTATATGTCTCATTTCAACATATGCTGCTAATAATATGCCACGACCAATTATGTGTGCAGGGATTTGGGAAATTCAAACTTGTCTGGACATCTGGTACCTGAACTTGGAAAGCTTCAACACCTACAATATTTGTATGTTTCTGATTTTTTCCCCTCATTTATGTTAACTATAGAGACTTATTTGGTGACCTTTTCATGTTAAAATAACCCTTATTTTTCTTGTTAGAGCCCCATATCTTAACTTTTGCAGGGTAATGCTTGCTGTCAATTGCTGTGTTTAGTTTTACGTTAACTGCTCCACCTTTTTGTGATGTAGGGAACTTTACAAAAATAATATCCAAGGTGCCATTCCAGCTGAGCTTGGTAACCTGAAAAGCCTCATCAGCTTGGACTTGTATAATAATAACATCTCTGGGACCATTCCACTGTCATTAGGAAAATTGAAATCTCTTGTATTTTTGTAAGTTGTGTAAAATTAAATCTCAGCATACGTCAGGTTACATTATGAGCACTTTTTAAGTTTCGTATATATCCTTCAGTGGTTGATTTCAAATGGCAATCATTGGCATTTTAATAACTTTATTGACGCTATGTTTAATTTGGCAGACGGCTGAATGACAACAAAATAAGTGGACTGGTTCCCAGGGAACTTACTTCTATCTCAAGCCTCAAAGTTGTGTGAGTACATTTATTTATTAATGCCCTACTCTATCTCTCTTCTTCCTGTATATAGGTGAAGTGCTCTATTTAATGTTTCCATTTGTAAAACCATTAACATTTTGATCATGGCCTTTTTCCAGGGATGTTTCAAACAATAACTTATGTGGAACAATTCCCACCAGTGGACCATTTGAGCATATTCCCTTGAGCAAGTGAGTTATTCCTTTGTATTCATAACCTATCTGTCTTTCTCCCCCTCCCTGGGATGTACATTGGCCATTAATTTTGTTTCTGCTTTTAGTTTTGATCAGTGATTCATCACTTCCTCCCCTATCCTTTTTTTTATCCCATGAAACTCCAGCAATATGAGATTTTGTTCAATCCATTGCTTGATGTAGAGGCCTTTGTATAAAAAATTAATAGCTTTCAGCATTTGTCCTCCTGGTCAAAATATTGGCCAGCAAGATAGCTTGGGTGCTTTATTTGGTGACAAACAGAAGGTTTAGATATAATAGTAATCTCATGTATATGTAAATTTTATATAGTGTATAAGCAACATGTGATATCTATTTCTTAAGCAAACAATACTCTAATATTCTCTTTCAAAGTGTGGGTTTTTGTCTTTTGCAAAGTTCATCACTTTGTATTCTTAATCTATTTTGTTATATTCTATTCTATTTAGGTCACTTGTTTTTTTCTTTAGCAAGGTCCATTCATTTTTTTTCAAGGCTAGGCCTAAAGTATTTAGTCTATTGATCGAGTGAAGTTCTGATACTAATGTAAAGTTTATACAATGTATAAACATGATACATTTACTCCTTAAAATATTAACCTTCAAGATAAATAAGGCTCATTATTACTTATAAATTTTACATTAGTATCATGCTTAAGTAAAGTGAAACACATTTATGTTTTTATCTAAAATAAAATATTTTATGTATATTTTGACATTTTATCTTTTTCAAGGAAGTCTATTTTTCATTGTCATTTTAAGTAATGGTTAGAAGTTGTTGGAAAATTAATTCTTTCAAAGACTTAAGTTATTGAGAGAATGGTCAATAATATTTTTATATATTTATCTTCCCCACAAATGTGGTCTTTATGCACCATTTTAGTTCAAATTCTTAAAATTCAACAGTTATTGAATACAGGACTTTTCAATTTTGATACCATGTTAAACATTGTTGGGAAACCTACCTTTTCAAAAGCTTAAGCTATTGGAAAAAAGAGCGAACAATACTTTTACACATCTATCATTCATGTTTTCTTCATGGAATTCTGTGGACATGGATCATTCATTTCTGATTTGAGAATTCTGTGGAACTTAGGAGGCTTTGCTTGCATTTCTAACTTATTTTCTTTCCCTTATTTCCTTTCTTAATGTTTTTCCCCCATTTTGTGTAGCTTTGAGAATAACCCTCGACTTGAAGGTCCAGAGTTGTTGGGACTTGCTAGTTATGACATAAACTGCTCATGAAGATGTGTGTAGTAGCTGCAAGATATTGACTGCTTTGGGAGGTTATATATGTTTTTTACAAGTTGAAAATGTATCACTAGATGGAGTTGGAGTAGTAGTAATACTTCATATGAGCCATATGTAAATCTAAGTATTATACACAAATGTCGCTTTTGTAAACTGAATTGATATTTTTCATCTTAAGATAAGATACTCATGAAACTCATGAAATATGTAGTGAATATAAGAAAGAGTTATTAGTTGTGCTCGAACTCCATTTGATCAAGTTAGTATTGGTAGATCTGTTATCAATTGTTTTGTTTACTCAACCCTTGCTCGTTTGACTGACTTGGTTTCTATTTTTGGAAAAAAATTGAATTTTATTTTGAGATATTTTGTTAAATAATTAATTTTTTTTAAATATAATAAAATAATAAATTTAACTTTTTTGCTTAAAATTAAAAATATATTTCACATCTACATCCCATATTTTCTCACATCTTACTTTAAAAAAATTTCATACATTTCATCTCACATCTTACTTTTTTGGGCATCATTGAGTGTTTTGTTAGCATAATATATAACATGCAATTGTTTATCCACTCTTTGCTCTAAAACAGCTCCTATAGCATGATCAGATGCATCACACATGATTTCAAACGGTAAAGACTAATTAGTAGCTATAATTATAGGTGCGGAAGTAAGTCTATCTTTTAAAGCATTAAAAGCAATAAGGCATTCATCATCAAAATCAAATAAAGTATCTTTGGACAATAGATTACATAATGGACGACTAATTTTGGAAAAATCCTTAATAAACCGTCTATAGAAACCTGCATGTCCTAGGAAACTTTGTATACCCTTAACAGATGTAGGTGGAGGCAATTTTGCAATTAAATCTACCTTAGCCTTATCTACTTCAATTTCTTTGCTAGATATGACATGTCCTAGCACTATGCCTTGTTGGACCATAAAATAACTTTTCTCCCAACTAAGTGTCAAATTGCATTCGATGCATCGTTCTAATACTAAAGTCAATTTATGCAAGCAATCATCAAAGGAATTACCGAAAACTGAAAAGTCATCCATAAATACCTCAATGAATTTCTCCACCATGTCTAAAAAGATTGACATCATACATCTCTGAAAGGTGGCGGGTGCATTGCATAGTCTAAATGGCATTCTCCTAAAAGCAAAAGTTCCGAATGGGCATGTGAATGTAGTCTTCTCTTGATCCTCCGGAGCAATGGGTACATGATAATAACCTGAAAGACCATCTAAAAAGCAATAGAAATCATGTCCAGCTAGTCTTTCTAACATTTGATCAATGAAGGGGAGGGGGAAGTGATCCTTTTTGGTGTACAAATTCAGCTTTCGAAATTCAATACACATCCTCCAACCCGTAATTATCCTAGTGGGCACTAATTCATCTTTCTCATTTTTAACCACGATTATTCCAGATTTCTTTGGTACTACATGAATGGGACTAACCCACTTACTATCAGCAATTGGATAAATTACCCCTACTGTTAGGAGTTTTAAAGCCTCTTTCTTAACGACCTCTTGCCTTTGTACTTCTTTAACTAGTTTGACATTGTCCTCTAAATTAATCTTATGCATACACATTGCCGGACTAATGCCTCTAATGTCCCCAATACTCCATCCTATTGCCTTTTTATACTTCCTAAGCTCTCCAATCAATTTCTCCTCTTGGTTTTGGGTGAGTGTAGATGAAATAATAACAGGGTAGGTCTCATTCTCTCCCAAAAATACATATTTTAGATGCTTAGGTAGTTCCTTGAGTTCCAATTCAGGTGGAGCAATCTCATCATTATGTGGGACATCCAATAAATCTAAGGGTGTACTAGCATCATCTAATGATATGGCATTATTTAATAGTTCACTGTACTCCCTAGCCTCATAGTCTAAGATCTACCTCTCCAATTGTTAGTGCTACTTCCAATTTATCATCTAATCTAGCATGCACAAAAGTATCATGAATTATTGGATCTAAACATTCTACAAAAGAGCATTCAACAATAGCAGATATAGAAGGGTAATGAGATGAATCAAAAACCTTAAAATGCACAATCTCTCCTAAGACTGTCATTGTCAACTTTTCACTTTGGACATCAATGATGGTTTGGGTAGTGGCCATAAATGATCTACCCAAAAGAATGGTGTGCTCCTTATCCAAAGATGGATTGTCCTGCATGTCTAAAACCACAAAGTCAACAGGTATGATTAGCTTATCTACCTGTACAAGTAAGTCCTCAACCATGCCCTTCGAATATTTAACAGATCTGTCCGCAAGTTGAAGGGACATGGTTGTTGGTTTTAGCTCTCCCAAACCTAGCTGCAAGAAAATTGAGTAAGGCATCAAATTGATACTAGCACCTAAATCAAGCATAGCCTTAGCTACTTTCCTATCCCCCATAGTAATATCAATAATAAAGCTACCTGGATCTTTTAACTTAGGGGGTAAGTTGCGTTGAAGCACTGCACTAGCAATTTCAGACACGATTACTCTTTCATTAAGCTCATACCTTCTTTTTTTAGTGTTTAGTTCTTTGAAAAATTTAGCATAAGAAGGTACGTTTCTAATTACATCTAACAATGACAAATTTATATTAACTTTAGAAAGCATGTTAAATAAATCAGAAAACTGCTTATCTTGCTTACTGTCCTTTAAACGGTGTGAAAATGGCACAAGTGGTCGGTATGGCTCCGATGACTTATGTAGCTTAGGTGGATTAGATGACTCTCCAATTGTCGCCTTTGAAGGCTCTTCATGCTTGTCACCGCTTTCCTCCAATTCCTTAGAAACATTGTTGTCATCTTCCATGTTACCTGCACTATAAGATAAATCATTAGAAAGTTCAGGTAAATTTTTAGTAACGACCTTACCACTCCGAAGAACCGTGACAGCTTTGGCTTGTTCGGGTTGACTGGGCAGCTTTCCCGTCTCTTTTTTGTGCATTTGTTCCACTAGCTGCCCCACTTGCATTTCCACTATTTTCATTGAAGCTTCCATAGAGTCCATCCTTCCATTATAGGAGTGTATGAAATTATTTAGGGTTTCCTTTACGGTTGGTTTATTTTGTGAAAATTGTCGATTTACATTTTGGCCTTGTGTTTGGTTTTGGACAAATGGTTGGCTATTGTTTTGTTTCCAAGCAAAGTTAGGGTGATTCCTCAATCCAAGGTTGTAGGTATTTGAATAAGGGTCATTCCTAGGTCTAGGTTGGTACCCTTGCATTAAATTTGCCTCTTAAGTAGTACCTATATAAGGATCACCTGCAAAAAAACAAACGTTAGCTCCATGTCCATATGAACCACAAACTCCACATACCTCGTGTTTTGGCATTTGATTAACATTGGAGGTTGTGAGAAGTTGCACTTGTTTCATCAATTCAGCAAGTTGCATGGCCATTTCATTGTTGAAGCCTAATTCGTGGACTCCAGCTCTTCTTCCTCTAGTGCTATTTTGTTGGGAATTGGCTCTCAACATCTCGAATAGTTCGTAAGTTTCATC
The DNA here is from genome assembly GCA_029378325.1 of Elaeagnus macrophylla. Lineage (NCBI taxonomy): Eukaryota > Viridiplantae > Streptophyta > Magnoliopsida > Rosales > Elaeagnaceae > Elaeagnus > Elaeagnus macrophylla. Next base: position 18,637,846 of record CM055644.1, on the reverse strand, counting down.
GGCTGTTTTCTTACCCATAGCTCCTCCTGCAGCGTTGTCAACTGTGAATTGACATTGTAGTGTCAATCCGTCGTAGAAAAACTGATTCTGTAGCTGCAATGGGAAGTGATGATGTGGACACTGTATCAAAAGAAATTTGAATGTGTCCCAATCCTCGTGGAAGGGTTCTCCGTCCATCTGCGAGAAAGTAGCAATTTTTGTTCTTAGGTCAGACATTTTTTGATGGGAATAGAACTTACCCATAAATTTGTTGTAAATATCGTCCCAAGTGGCTAAAGAATCGAGTGCCAATGTCATGAGCCAAGACTTAGCTCTATCTTTGAGAGTGTATGGAAAACACCTCATGCGTAGTTGATCTTCACTAAGTCCCTACAGTGGAAATGTTTGCACAGTTGCATATAATTTACGCATAAAATTTAAAGGATCTTCATTAGGGATACCGTAAAAGGAGGGAAGCATGGAATAATGAATATTTTTTAACTCATAATTCCTAGCCGCCTCTGTAAGTCGAATACACGATGTGGAGGTCCCAATGATAGGTCTTGTAAACTCTTTATTCATCATCTGTCTATCCATGTTGTCACCCATTGATGCTTGCAATTGTTGTTGGACTTCTTCCTCTTGAAGTTGATTGTCTAGTTTCTTTGATCGGTGTTTGATCTTATGAATGTTGCCAATGAAAGGAGAGAGTTCCTTGTTAAGTGACCTCCTACCCTGCATGCACAAATAAAAAGCAAACAAAGATCAAGGCAGCAGTGAAATTGTAATTTAAGCACTATTTTTTTTATTTTTTTTGTATTTTTTTTAATAAAATAAAACAAAATAAAAAATAAAAATAAAATACAATAAACAAATAAAAATAATTTAGAAACTCTAAAAATTTAAAAAGAAAATTATTTAAAACTCCAATTCCCTGGCAACGGCGCCAAAAACTTGATGTGATAAATTTAGTACTCGCAAGTGTACGAATCACTCGTAGAAAAGTGACAAGCAACTTCCAAGGTCGGTCTCTCAAAGAATTGCAGTGGTTCTAAATAACCATCTTCCTAATCTAAATAGAGCTCTAACGCAAATAAAACACTAATTAAATAGAGTTCTAGTGAAGCTAAAACTCTAAGTAACTAGAGTCCTAAACTTAGTAAAACTGTAAAAAGTGTTTGTTTTGTGACGAGATCAATGGTACGAACAATTAAACGAAAACAATATCTCAAGTTAACAATCAATTCAAATAGCTTAAAAATCAATGCAGGATGTATGGACGTTTAGTTTGGTTGGCCATGCTTGCATCGCAAAGTAATGGTGAAAGAACATTAACGTTTTAATAAACAATTTTACCGATTTTCCTTTTAATTACGAGACTGCCTACTGTCGGGGTAAATCTCTTTGTTGATTAACTAATTAACATCCTATGATCGGGTATATCAAATAGCAATCAAATTATGCGTAAGAAAATAAATGCCAATCAAACTAATGTTATGACTAAGTCACTAAATTGAAGCTTTCATTAAGTGTTTCGGAATAAAATTAAAGTGACGTTCCTAAAACTATATCCTCAGATCTTTCAACCTAACTATGAATATCAAATTGGCCCATAAAAATTCATAATTAAAATATATAAATATGCTCTTAATCAAAAGGTGATTTATTTATATTAATTCAATAAAACATTCACCATACACAATTCTAGCAAACATGGCAACACAAACTAAACATCCATAATGAAATTATCCGCTCATGTTCATGTTAAAATTCATAGACAAATATAATATGATCATACACTTCAACGAAAGAAGAAGAAAATATAATTCTATAACAACAAGGAAACCCTAGATCTAAATACTGCCTATGGTTGGGATAGCGTTCTCCTCCAAAAGCTTGATCTTCAATCGTCAATGTCTTCCTTGGATCCTTAGAATGGCAAAACTCCTAAAGCTGAATGAATCTCTTGTTTGGTTGCAAAATTATTGTGTGTAAAAGTTGTATTCGAGTTGTATGTAAGGGGGAGTCTAGGGGGTATTTATAGATGTAAGGGTTTACACAAATCCTGATTGCAATAGGAATAGGCACGCCGCGGCATACATTTTTCCCGCCGCGACGCAACACAAATTCTGGAAATAATGGTCAAAACCCAAGAGCTCCCCGTCGCGGCATGCCTTTTCCTCTCCGCGGCTCGTGTTGCCTTTCCTTTCTTCATATTTACCCCTTTACATATGTGATGGCTCGTTATGTAAGGCTTACATATTTGACTTGTTTTGCCTGTAACTCGTGATCCGAGCACCGTAAGTGTTCCGTCTTTGCGTGCTTGCATTATTCAACTCATTTGATGCTAAAAACACCTGAAATGCACTAAAACATACTCGTGACTCCGAATTGATAGATTTATGAAATTAATCGAATAAACAACAAATAATAAATCTATTTTTAAACAATTAAGCGTAATAAATCTTGAAATATTGGTGCTTTCCGAGCACTTATCATGGGGTCATGGTAAATACCTTTCAGGCAAAGCATCTTATAACCCAGTCCCGTATCTGACAGTACTTTGTGTGCTCTAGATTGATGCCAACCTGACATTATAGTACTGTTGATTAGGAAAGGGCAATCTTGCAATATGCAATAGAGATTGAGAGATTAGTTGATGTAGGGATGGTTATCCAATAACGGGTTGTATACTCAACTGAGCATCAGAACCTCAGTTGCTTCTTTCCCCAGCTGATCACCGCCCTATGTGTCAAACATGGAGTACAATATGACATGGGTGAGGTACTTTTGCAACCTAGTGAAACATTGACTTTTGCTTACTTGCAACATTTAACCAGTGGTACTAAGGTAGTACAAGGTAGTAGGAAGGGTGATGGAACCTCTTTCAAGAATGCTACCACCAAAGATAGGTTGGTGAACTTGGAAGCAAAAATGAATAAAATACAGGAATACCAAAGTCAACAACAAGCTTGGTTTAGCGAACAAATGAAATATTCACATGAATACTAAGCTCTACACCATAGAATGATGAGCTTTCAGTTGACATAGAGCGGACTAGACCTCACCCAATTTGGCACAGTTCTACAGTATTCGGGCCACAACTTCATCTACAGACCACCGAAGAACCAACCTGAGGACGACAACGAGCAACATGATGATATGGAGGACTATGCCTCCCTATTGCATTTTATCATTTCTTTAATTTCTATTTTATTTTTCTTTTTCTTTCATTTTTTTCCTTTATTTTTTCGTTTATTTTTATTTTATTTTTTTTGTTTTGTTTTGTTTTTATTTTATGTTGGATTAGTTATGAACTTTAATGAACGTTGTTTAATGGTTTTTGCTTTCATTTTTATTTAGTTAATTTTTAAATTTGGCTTTGAGTTGTGATACACACATTTAGAGGTTTCATACATATTTCTTGCGAACTAAATGCTACATGATGAGAAGGGCAAGGAATGATGAACTAGAGCGTAATTGTAATGTACACAATTTCATACAAAATGGGGGTAACTTCTTCATTCTTTTACTTAATTTCTTTTGTTTTTCTTTGAGACATTGAGGACAATGTAGAAATTAGGTTGAGGGTGGGAAAAATACTCCATGAGCATGAATTTTGACCAAATTTTAAATTTTAACTTTTTGTAGGTTTTCATTTGAATTTTGTTAGGATAGTATCGAGTCCACTTGAATCAATTCGAAAGTCTATGTTATTAATGTGATTGTAATGATAGTGACATGTGAAAAAAATTGATTTTCGCCTAAGTAAAGAGGCACAAAAATGTTAGATTCATCTAGTTTAAGAATTTTGTGGTATATATGATAGTTTGTTTGGTTAGTATCACTATTTTTGATTTGTGTAGTGTATGCATGTTCGTGATATATTTTAAGTCTCAACAAACTCTATAACTTTCTTGAAAATTCATTAAGGCGAAATAATAGAATCACATACCACTTAGAAAGTAATTTAGGCCATCTTTGGACCGTTTGAACTTTTTGAGCCTCCCTGTACGGTTTTATCCATAGTGACCCCCATGCACTCAATATACATATATACATTGTACTACCCTTAGTGATAAGAGTACTCAATGTAATACTTGGTTTTCATGAGCATTTGAATTGAAGAAAATTATATATGTCTTGCTTCAAAAAAAATGAATGATAATAAAGAGCAAGAAAAGTAAATAAAGAAAATCAAGCAAAAATCTAAGGGACATGTGGAATTTATAAAATAGGAGGAAGGAAAAGAACATTTGGGTAGAAAAGTTGAGTAAGTTTGTGAAATGAAATGAAAAGTACTCTTATCCTATTAAGTAGAACCTTTTTGTACTTTTGTAACCACACATCTTAACATAACATTACAAGCTTAATAAAGTCCTATTGATTCGAGGTAGTTTGATTTCTATATTAGTGGAGATGGATTTGAAAAGTGAACCTATGGAGTTTGCGACTGCAATTCTCACTCGTATTTTACTTGCACAATTTTGAGATCTAAAATGTAATCTATAAGTATCATGCATGGCACAATCCGATAGTGTAACTAACGGGCTTGTGGTTTGATTGTTTGTTCAAAAGTCAATTACGAAAATAAATTTGATATTTGGACTATTTTTGAACTTAAGTGGTTTTTAACTATTTCATATGCCATTCGTCTTTAACAATTTTTTAGACATATGCATGGATTAATTCGAGTATGTCTAGAGCCTTTAATAGTTTTAAGAGTCGTACGATGTTTGTGGGTATCATCACTGGAAATCCTCACGAGACTATAACTCGTCCACTAGGGCCACCTAGGGCTTTAAAGGCTTGTTGCTTATGCTAAATGCAACTGTGACAATCTATGGAAGTGATTTAGGTTAGTATAGTTTATTTTATTTGTTTTTCTTTTAGTTTTTAGATCGCTTCACTTGCTAGAGACTAGCAAGAAGCTGGTTGGGGGTTGTCATGAGTGCTTGAAAAGCACTAATATTTTGTGATTTATTGTGCTTAATTGTGAAAAAAATAAATTTGTTATAACTCGTTTATTTGATTATTTACGTAAATCTATCAATTACGAATCATAGGTATATGTTAGTGTATTTCAAGTATTTTTAGTATCAAATGAGTTGAATAACTCAAACACGCAAAGACAGAACACTTATGGCGCTCGGATCACAATTTAGGAGCAACATGAGTCAAATTATGTAAGCCGTACATAAGGAGCCAACCAGTATGTAAGGGGTACTGTGAAGACACAAAATGCAACACGCGCCGCGACGAGGAAAAGTTGTGCCGCTGCGAGAGCCTCTCGGGTTTGGCCATTGTTTCCAAATTAATTATGTGCTACGGCGGGGAAATATGTGTGCAGCGGCGCACCTATTACTTGGATGGCCTGAATTTTACGTAACCCTTACACTTTTAAATACCCTATTAAGTCTCCCTTTTTACAATACTTTAATTTTGTAAATCGTTAAGAGACTCAATCAAAATTTTGGAGCTTTTTCACAGTCAAAGAAGTAAGAGAATCAATTCTAAGGATTTAAGAAGCCATTGAAGATCGAAGATCTAGCTTTTGGGGAAGGAAACATCATCCAATCTAATTGTGGTATTTAAATCTAAGTTTCTTATTGTTATAGAATTTTTTCCTTTCTTCTTACTTCTTTGAGTTGTATGTTGAATTAAATTTATCAATGAATATTAATTTGAACATGGTTAGCTAATTTTATTATGGGTGTTTGGTTTGTGTTGCCATGTTTGCTAGAATTGTTATGGTGGATATTTTTATTGCTTTAAGATAAACAAAATTACCTTTTGATTAAGAGCATGTTTAGATGTTTAATTATGAATTTTCATGGGCCAATTTGAGATTCATAATTAGGTTGAAAAATATTAGAGTTTAGTTTTAGGAATGCCACCTTGACTTTACTTTGAAAAACTTAATCAAAACTTTAAGTTGATGACCTAGTCATGGCATTGGTTTGATCGGCATATTTTTCCTTATGCATAATTTGATTACGATTTGATATACCCGATCGTAGGATATTGATTAGTTAATCAACAAAGAGAATTACACAATCGTAGGAATTTTTGTAATTAAAAGGAAAGCTGATAATATTTGTTTATTAGAACGTTCATGTTAATTCATCATAACTTTTCGATGCAAGCATGGTCAACCAAACTAAACGTCCATACATCCTCCATTGATATTTAAAACCTTTTTGAGTTGATTTAAGTTTGCATTATTGTTTTCTTTAATTGTTCACCACCATTGATCTTGCTCTAAAATCCAACTTTGTTTACAATTTTATTAGACTTTGGATTCTAATTATTTAAAGTTTTAGTGTTACTAGAATTATATTTAGTTAGTATTTTAGTTTCTTTAGGACTCTAATTAGATTAAGAAAATGATTGTTTATAACCATTGCAATTCCTTGAGAGATCGATCTTGGAGGTTTGCTCATCACTTGCTACAAGTGATTCGTACACTTGCGAGTACTATAATTTACACATCACCTTACATAACAAACCAACCAGTATGTAAGAGGTGCATTGAAGGCATAACAAACAAGGCGTGCCGTGACAGAAGAAAATATGTGCCGCGGCTTGAGTATCTCGGGTTTTCACAGTATTCTTAGATTTAGTGTTGTGCCTCGGCGGGAAAATATATGTACCACGCATATGATTTTTATAGCCCAAATTTTATGTAACCCTTACACATATAAATACCCCATTAAGTCTCCCTTTTACATACAACTCAATTTTACGAATCATTACGAGCCTTAATCAAATTTTTGGAGTTTTTCCACATTCAAAGAAGCAAGATAATAAATTCTAAGGATTCAAAAAGCCATTGAAGATCGAAGATCAAGCTTTTGGGGAAGAAAACATCATCCAATCTAATTGTGGTATTTAGATCTAGGTTTATTGTTGTTATAGAATTTTTTCCTTTTTTTTCTTACTTCTTTGAGATGTATGTTGAATTATATTTGTCTATGAATATTAATTCGAACATGATTGACTAAATCTATTATAGATGTTTATTATGTATTGCCATGTTTGCTAGAATATTTATGGTGGATATTGTTATTGCTTAAAGATAAATAAAATTGTCTTTTGTTTAAGAGTATGTTTAGATGTTTAATTGTCAATTTTCATGGGCTAATTTGAGATTCATAATTAGGTTGAAAAATATTAGAGTTTGTGTGAGACCCAAATATTTTTTTAATTAATATTTTAGGAAAAAAGAAAAATAATAATAATATAATTATTATTTATTTCAAAAAAAAATTATTTCACTTTATAAAACTATTAAATTTTTGTTCTTTCTTAAGTAACAAAAATAAATATTCTGAATATTTAAAAAATTTGTTTGTAAACATTTTTAACTTCTTAAAATAATGTCTTTAATTTTATTCAATTATTGGCAAATTTCGGGCTATTTGGGTGAAAATTACCAAATTTCCCCTATTTCTTAAGAAAACTCTTTAAGTGTGGCAAGGGCATTTTAGTCTTTTTGTCCAAAATCCTATATACCCAATTTTCCTCCCCTCTTCTCCCATTCACGCACAGCCTCTCTTTTCTTTCTTTCTTCTTCTCTTTTCCTTCTCCTCTTCCTTTGCTAGGCAGCCCTTTCACTACCAAACCTAGAGTGAGTGGAAGAGAGCTCCTCCTTGAGTGGTGGTTGATCTCCTCCTCCTCCTTCTTGTTCTTGGCTTAGTTAAGCTCTAAAAACTTATTTGATTTTAGCTTTTTGGACTGAAATTATGCAGAATTTTGTTGGAAAACTCAAGTTAGAGTTGATTCAAAGCAACTGCCTCCTTCACTTTTGAAAAACTGTTTTCTGAAACTTCAAAATAAAAACTGTGCGTGTTCTCTTTGATTTAGGTTTCGTGCCATACCATTTTGGAAAGGTATGGATGTCTAGTTTTTGAGACTTTTTACAGAATTTAATTTGGGTTTTTCTACGGAAAGTTATACACGATTTTCTGGAGTATGTCTGAAATTTTCGGACTGCAGTTTTTCTTGTAAAAAATCTGATCTGTATTTTAATTTTCTGGGCTGTTTCTTGAACTTTTAGTGAGTGGGTAATAAATTATTTTCAAGAAGGGAATGTCTAGTTTATGTGGGTTTTTACAAATATGAATTTGGAAGTTTCTACAAAAAGCTATACATATTTTTCCATTGTATGCCCTGCTGAAATTTTAAGGTGAAAACTGCTTTTTTTTTTTTTTAGATGCTCGGTATTTCTTTGTTTTGAGCAAGTTTTTCTAGTGTAAATTGTGTGTGTGATATCTTGTTTCGAAGATTGGAGTGTCTAGTTTAAAAAACTCTTTACGGAATTTAAATTGGTTAAGTTTACAAAAAGTTATACTCAATTTTCTGAGGTAGGTTAGATAAAGTTATATTTGTAGTATCAAACCAAGTTTTGAAAAGTTATGAAATTGTTTTATCATAATGTTTCATTTACTAAATGGATCAGATTTCATCATATTATTTTGATGTAACTTTTAATTATTTTTGGGTCTCATTTACTTAATCACCGTTTTGATTAAAGGGTAGAGCTTGGTTCGAATGTGACTTTTGTGAGAATATGTATAAGTTTGAGATATTAACATCGATTTTCAATTAGATAGAGATTGAGCTTGATATCAACGATGTTTCAAAATAACTCTTTACGATCTTGATTTCTTCTTTCAAATTGTTGAAAGGTTTGAGCTTATTTAAATGTTTTGTTTTAAAGGTCAAAGGACCTTTCCACCAGTTTGAGGATAAGAGTGTGTGAGCAAATTCCTCTTCAGGTAGGGGTTATTACTCAACTTTTTCTTCATGCATTATTTTTATGAAAATATCATGCATCATTATGGATAATTGAATAACTGCAATTGATGCCATGGTTATAAATATTTTTATAAAAAGTGTTGATAATGATGTAATAATTAACATACCCGTTTGGAAACATTTTATATGTATATATGAGATTATGAAATACGGGTATTAAAATATTTTATATGGCATCTGAGTTTTATGCATGCATCATGAAATTATTTTATGGGGAGTATTACCTGTATAATGTCTTGCGGAGATATGGTACCCCGGGGCTACTGGTTGCAGCAGACTATTTTTCAATGGACTACAAGTACGCATTTCATTTCACATGTATCTCGGAGTTATCCATACATGGATCTTGGTATTAGACCGCACATGGGCCTCGGAGTTGGACCCTCCATTGTGTTTCGGAGTTGTCCGTCTTGGGTCTTGGTATTTGTTTCCGTCTACGGGTCTCGAAGTTGGACCGCCCATATGACGAGGACCCTTAAGGCGAGGACCCATGTACGTTAGAGTTGACCAATACATGTGCCATATGTATTTCGGAGTTTGACCATACATGGGGTTGGAGGTGGACCCACGTGCGTCTCGGAGGTTGACCGCGCACGTGCCCATGTATCTCGGAGTTGACCAATACATATGGATTTGGCATAGCATACATGAGTATTTAATATTAAACATTGCATATTTCATCATGATTGTATGAGCATGCATGGGATACCTGGAATGTGCACTCCACCCGGTTTCGGAAGTGAGGAAGTATAGGTATGTCCGAGTTTAAAAAATGAAATCTCCCCATTACTGATATACTAATGATTTATTACTGGACATGCATGAAATATTTTAAATGTAGCATGCAACATTAATTTCATTGAGAACTGTGCATGGAGTATACTCCTACTGAGCTAGTTTTAGCTCACCCCGTTTCTTTATAATTTCCAGATTAGGTTTGTATTGAGCAATCGTTGTTCTGCTGAGAAGGAAGACAACTAATTCAAGGTTTATGTCCATTTCAGTATTTTCATTTGTATCCTGTAACTTAGGAGACATTGCTGAGACTAAAGTATAATATGTATAATTTGTCTATGTTTAAATTTATTTGTTATATTATGTTGAAGTTTTTACTTAAATAAAATATTTTGTTGAATTGTTTAATGTTCTTTTAAAAAGGGATATCCCAATATTTTATTTTCATTTTTTTTAAAGAGAAAAATTATATTTTCTACTTATCTATTACTATCTATTTATATATATTTTTATTCATATTTATATCTCACGTACTCGCTATTTAGGGGCGTGACAATTTGGTTTTAGGAATACCACATTGACTACACTTTGACAAATTTAATCAAAACTTCAAATTGATGACCTAGTCATGGCATTGATTTGAATGACATATTTTTCTTTGTGTAAAATTTGTTTCTTATTTAATATACCCGATTATAGGATATTGATTAGTTAATCAACAAAAAAAATTACCCTATCGAAGGAATTATCAAAAATAAAAGGAAAGCCGATAATATTTATTTATTAGAACGTTCATGTTAATTCACCATAACATTTCGATGCAAGTATGGTCAACCAAGTTAAACGCCCATCCATCCTCCATTGACACTTAATACCTTTTTTTGAGTTAATTCAAGTTTGCATTATTGTTTTCTTTATTTATTCACCACCTTTTATCTTGCTCTCAAATCCAACTTTATTTACAATTTTATTAGCATTAGGATTCTAATTATTTAGAGTTTTAGTAGTTCTAGAATTCTAATTAGTTAGTGTTTTAGTTGCTTTAAGACTTTAAAGAGATTAAAAAAAGATTATTTACAACCACTGCAATTCCTTGAGAGATCGACCTCAGAGGTTTGCTTATGACTTGCTACAAGTGATTCGTACACTTGCGAGTACTACAATTTGCACTTCAAGATTGAGTCAATTGATTAGCATAAGAAGTGATATGGTCATAGCACCAGTATCCAAAATCCTAGAACAACTTGAGTCAGACTGCTCCTCTTGAGAAGCTTGAGCCACCATAGCAGATGGAGATGGAGTTTTTCCCATGAGTAAATCCCAAAGAGGAAACAAGATTGAGTAGTATGACCAATCTTTTCGTAGACTTGACAAGTTGGTTTTTCACTAAAAGGTTTCTTAAACTTTTGATTACCACCTTGACCATTAGAAGCATTTGACACCTGCCTCTGCTGATATTTAAACCTCAACTTCATAAACCCCTTGAGATTCCACCTAGGCTTTTGATAAAAGAATTGTTTCGACCCTTCAAACTTGGTTCTTGAAGAACCACAACAATTCTTATTTTTGAAACAGGCAATGTTGGCTTGGAACACTTGTTCATGCTCACTACGACTTTGCTCATGAAGCATTCTCTCATATCCCTCAAGATAGCTTTGTATAGCATTAATGGAGGGTCTCACATCCCTCATCTTAATGTTTCTCACAATTGAATTCTACCGAGGTCCTAGACCCCCAAGAACAAAAAGCAACAAATATTTATCACTTACAGGTTCTCCTACCGTAGCCAAAAATCCAGTAATAGTTTTGGGTTTCAATACATATTCTGAAACTCTTAAACCTTCCTTGCACAAACCTTGTAGATGTTCAAGAAGTTCCATAACCTGCAATTGAACATCAGTCGAATAGGATTCTTCAAGAGCAATCCATTTCTCATGAGCTGTCAAACCACTACTGAAATACCCAAGCATACATGGCAAAACTGAGAAATAATTCCAACCTTTAACAATGGAATTTAATCTATTCCAATTTAAGAAAGTATGAGTTATAGATGCAGAATTAGCAACAAATTTAGGTGGACATACTAAAGAACCATCCAATATACCTTCCAATCCATATGTCATGCTATGATCCTTCCAAACCATGTAGCTATGATAATCTAGTTTCACAGACATATTTACATTCATTGGAGGGGATGAAGACAAGCCTTCAAGTAGCATATCAATCATGCTTGAACCAACAAGCTGAGACCTAAATGACCCAAACATAGAAGTTTGAGGCAAGAAACCTGGTGGTGGCATCGACGGTTGAGGTAACCAAGTAGGAGCAATAGGCGATTGAGAGTGAGATCGAGCAACAGCCTCTTTGTAACTTGTTGCTCTAAAAGTGTATAAGACAATACGCAAGTGCATATGTCGTAAACAAGTAATATAATAATAAGAAAGATCGTTCCTACAGAGATTAGAATACTAGAAAATATCATAAAAATTAACTATTAAAATCAATATTTGGTGTTTTTGTGTGTCAAACTAAAATAAATAAAATAAATAGCACAAGAAGAAATGAGTAAAAATACTGAAACAAATTTCAATGAGAAGGATATCAGGAATCGCAAATGGATAAATCAGTTAGGATTGCAAATGTGACAAGTGATGTAGATAGACTACATTGCTGCAGTGTTGCTGTAGCAATGCTGTGGCAAAGTGCACCAGTAACAAGAATTGCGAAAATTACAAAGGATTCTTCCGAATCTGCAATGTTTTTATATTCTATGACTCAATGAAACATATTTTTATGCACAACTGAATCTAAGAACAACGTTTCATGCACAAATTCTCTTGGGTTATGTAAGATAATTATATATTCCTATATTAATTTCTACACACTATTCTAGCTTCATCCAACTTAAATTAACCTTTCTAGAATTAATCTCAGTTTACTATCCTATCAATTGTTGATCAAGCAATCAATAAGAATCAATCAATAAATTAAGCATCGAATAACTAGTACCCTTTTTCAAGCAAAGTACAAGTTTCTAGATATTGAAGCATAAAGTCTACATACACTTGCACATCCACAACCCTAACTGTAATAAAATTAGCCAAGCATATTTATGAAATTAAACATCAATTTATTTTGTTCAACATTAGATCCATATAGTTTTGGAGAATTGAGAAGAATCAAATAATAATGAAAGAATGAATAAATAAATGGATCCATTTAATCAACCCTAAACCAATTGAATTATGAATCTTTGTCTCTTTCTTACTTTTCTTCAATAAAAATCCTTGCAAATCAGTCCTTCAAGTGGTCTCTTTCCAGATCCCCCTTGATGCTCTGTTCTCGCTGTTCTTCCTCAGATTTTCTACGTGATTTTCTGCCTAGAATTTTGATTGCTGCGTGATGCTTTGTTCTGCCTCTTCTTCTCTGCCGAACTGCTGCTGTGTATTCCCTTGTTCTGGTGTGCCGAATCTGTCTCTGTAAATCAGCCCCCGTTTTGTGTATTAAACCCTAGGTTTAATTTGGGTTAAGCTCCTTGTGTTAAGTCCCAAAATTGCCCTTAAAAAGTTGAGTTATTAGATGTCCAAAATTGTCCTTTTTTTGAAAGTCCAAATTAGTTCCTGTTTTCCACGCTGTTTTCCTGGTGTAATGTTGCTGTGGCAAAGCTGCAGCAAAGCTAGATTATGCATGATTTGTTGTTTTCTTTATCTCCAGCAAAGGGCAATGAAAATCTAATGAGTGAACATCAAAATATAACTCTTTCTAACAAACTTCATGATTATTTTGGATTTATTATCAAAGAGTTTACTTAATTCCACAAATTCCACAAATCTTGTATAAATGATTATAATGTGCAAATATTCTCAAATGAACAAGCAAGTATTTATGAATAAGAGCTAATAATACTCTAATAAATTAGAGTTATCATAACTCACCATATGCAACGAAAAAGCTTTGAAACCAAACACGAACCAAAGGTTCAATCAAGAAGTATAACACAATGAAACAAAGAGGAAGAAACAATATGAGGAAATCTATTATTAGTGAAAAGACCTATGTATATACATCAACAAACTCTTTCTTATATGCGGCTGTTAGTTAGGCCACTTGTATTAATCACAACAAACTACTAACAACTCAAGCACTACTACAATACAAATTTCCCAAAATAAGTCTCAATAGACTCACTAGTTTCAATAGATTGTTTATCATAAACTCATACAGATATGTTATTGGTGTATTTCTGCCTATAACGGAGCAAGCTTACAAAGTATTTACTTGCTTCATGTGGTACAATACTGAGTACAGTCATATGAATGCTCTATGAAGTATTTCACCATCTAAGCATATCTTTTTAATGTTTCACCAAGAAACTAGCAAAACAACATATGAAATTAAGAATGCATCACTACTAGGCTTACAACATAAAACAGAAGTAATTGTGTAAAAGTTTTCATTTTCTACAATTTAAGGCATTTGATAAATTAATTTAGTAAACATTCACATCATCACCTTCCTCACATCTTCTTCTACTTCATCTGAGTCATTTTTCTCTCCTTCTCCTCATTTTCATCAAAATCATCTCGATATCTCTTACCGCTAGTAGTTGGTTTTAAAGTATCTCCACTAGTCATGAGACTGCATTTCTCTACTTCATGTCTATATAACATGTGAACTCCGCACTTTTTAATAAGATCACTTTCGCTCCTCTGTCCTTTATAATAATAAAAGCGGAAAGTGGCATGGTTGAACTTGTTGCAATTTTCACAGTGCCAGTTCCAGTATACTTCACTACTTTTGTCTTGCAAGTTGGAAGTAAAACTATGAATAAAAACACAATCTATATTTTCTTTTCTTTTCTAGGAGGAAAACAACATTCGATCAATAGTACCCTTGATTTTATGCCAAAAATGTTGTTGAAAAAGGTTGTGAAAAGAATGCATTCATCTTCAATTTCATAGATGTGATTGCTCCATTTTAACAATGCAAAATGCAAAACCTAGGTAGTTGGGGTCATGCCAATTTGATGAAGGTCGATGGTTATTGAAGATCCATAATTATTCTGATAAGTCATCCATTCTAGTACCTCATTTCCACTCCAACGCATTTGTACCTCGATACATGGTTGATACTTCTACATGGTGAATTTAGTCTTGACTATTGAAATTAATTACAAAAAGATCCAAAAACCTTCTTCATTCATAGATTGGGCTCTAAATACTAGAAATAAATCAATATAAAATAAAAAGGAAACAAGTATAACAAATAAAAAGCATGGAAGGGAACAAAAGACATGCCTCTTGGGGTCTATTCCTCGATAAAATTGTTGTACGCAATGTTTTTACTCTTGTTTCGGTCCAAAGAAATCCATGTTCTAACTTAGGACTTTTTCTAGTTTGATGCATCACATGAGATAAAACTTTTCAATAGACGTCAACCTATGAATTCTGGTTGGAAGACTCTTAAGCCTTGAGCAGTTGCTCAAATCCAATTCCACAAGACTTGAAAGGCACTTTATAGAGGAGGGCACCATTTCTATGGATGTGTTGTGAAACATTAACTCTCTTAAGTTTGTTAAATGCTTCAAATTCTTGAGAGGTCCCAGGTGATTTATGTTTGAACTTTATAGCTTTTTGCAATCATTAAGGTTCAGTGAATTAATCTTGCATACTTTTTTAAAAGATATAGGCAACTCACATAAACTTTCATAGCCTACCAAATTGACAACTTTAAGATTCATATAAATAGTAAATGGAGAACCAATAATCCTATTATAGACAACAAAGACTGAAAAGACAATTATGATACAGATTATGGTATGAAATAGCATAAACAAAATGAAAAAAATTGTTTGACATGTAAGGTCTGACATGACTAATCAAGTTTTAAGAAACATAAAAGTTTTTTTTTCCTTCTTTTTAATATGTTTGGGTATGCAATCCATGTCGTAAACAATTTGATACATGTTTATGAACTTTCATCTCTAAGGCTAATATTGAACCCCATTCAGGCTAACTGCATGAAAGCAGCCCAACATAATTCAACCCAAACTTTAAAAAAAAAATACATAAGCTTAAGACAAATTTATTTCATACTTCAAAAGCAGTTATCAAAATTTAAACACAAGGTTTTACATGATACAATTGTCTAGAATACACAACTAAAATCTGGTATTAGTTTATAAACTCATAGTAATCGAAATGAAGGACAATTCCATACAAATATAAATTTTCCTTGAAAAGATAATCTTTTCAGATGGAAAAAAAGGCAAATGTTGACAACTAAATCTATAAAACAAATGATGATTTTTTATCATAAACTCATGCAGATATGTCATTGGTGTATTTCTGCATGAAACAGAGGATGCTTAGAAAGTATTTACATGCTTCCTGTGGTACCATACAAAGTGTAGTCATATAAATGCTCTACGGAGTCTTTCACTAGCTAAGCATATGTTTTTAATGTTTCTCCCAGCAACTAGCAAAATAGCCTATGAAATTAAGAATGCATCACTACTAGGCTTATAACATAAAATAGAAGTAACTATGCAGAAGTTTTCATTTTCTACAATTTAAGGCTTCTGATTTGAAGCATTAAAATAATTTATTACACATTCATATCATTTCAAGGCAATAGGTTTTTCTTAACCTATAATCTAGAGGTTGCAGCATCATTTATAGAGAAACAACCTTTGTACTTCATCTTCACCTTCCTCACATCTTTTACATTTGCTTATACTTCATTTGAGTCGTTTTCCTCTTATCTTCTTCCTCATTCTCATGATTTTTGTCATCAAAATCATCTCGGCATCTCTTGTTGCTCATAGTTGGTTCTGAAGTACCTCCAATATTCATGAGACCGCATTTCTTTGTTTCATGTTTATACATTATGTGAACTCCGCACTTTTTAATGAGATCACTTTTGCACATATGTCCTTTATAATAATAAAAGCAGAAAGTGGCCCGATTCACCTTTTTGCTCCTTTTCCAGTGTTTTTTCCAATATGATTCATTACCTTTCTCTAGCAAGCTGAGAGTACTACTATAAAAAAAAACACTATCTATATTTTCATTTCTAGGAGAAAAACAACATTCGATCAACACTGCCCTCGATTTTTTGCCAAAAGCGTTGCTAAAAAAGGTTGTGCATAGAATGTGTTCATCTTCAATTTCATAAACGTGATTGCTCCCTTTAACAATGCATAATGCAAAACCCAAGAAGTTGTGATCAAGACTTCTTGGAGGAAGGTCAATGGTTATTGAAGATCCCCAATTATTCCGATAGGTCATCCACTTTGGTATCTCATTTCCGCTCCAACGCATTTGTAGATCGATACATGGTTCATAATTCTGCATGATGAATTTAACCTAGATTATTAAAATTAATTAAAAAAATAAATCCAAAAACATACTTCACATATATATTAGGTTCTGAATACTGGAAATAAATTAATATAAAATAAAAGGGAAACAAGTATAACCAATAAAAAGCATGGGCGAACAAAGAACGTGCCTCTTTGGTTGTGATCCTTAAAGTTTTTGCTCTTACCTCAGCACATAGAAAACTCTGTTCCAACTTGGGGCAATTATCCACTTCAAAAGTCTTTCTATCAAAGTTAATGAATGCACAACTGTGTGCATTAAATCGTATTAGATTTGGTGGAAGCTCTGATATAGACATAATGGCTTTGCAATCTTCAATGTCTAAATATTCCAAACCAAAGGGCAAGCTTGGTAACTTTTCAAGATTTAAGAAGCCCGTCACAGAAAATTTCTTGAGACAATTTAAACGTAAAATGCAGTTAGGAATAGATTGAAGGTTTAAGCACCCAATTAGGACAAGATTATGAAGTCCAACTAGTTTTCCAAACGACAGGGAAAGCTCTTTAATCCCTGTGCCGGTTAAGTTTAGATTCTTTAAAGATTCCATGGGTTCCAAAATTTCTGGGAATTTTTCTAGTTTGGTGCACCATATGAGATACAAATTCTCAAGAGATGTCAACCTATGAATGTTGGTTGGAAGACTCTTAAGCCTTGAGCAGTTGCTCAAATCCAATTCCACCAGACTTGAAAGGCACTCTATAGAGGAGGGCACTATCTCTATAGATGCATTTCTCATCCTTAACTTTCTTAGGCTTATTAAATGCTTCAAACTTCTGAGAGATCCCAAGTGATTTAGGTTTGAATTCCATAGCTTTTTGCAACCATTTAGGTTCAAAGAAAAAATCTTGCATACTTTTTTAAAAGATATAGGCAACTCACATAAACTTTCACAACCTTCTAAATTAACAACTTTAAGATTCCTAGCTTTAGATAGGCCTGATATTTCAATCAACTTTGTTGAGTAACTCAAGTCGACCTTTCTCAATTTAACAAGAAGCTGCAACACATGAGGTAGAAATGAACAAATTAGAGAACTAAATTCATGAACTTCATGAACAATTTCAGTATTTTGTAGAAAAATGGATCACTTCTACATCTTTCAAAACAATTTTGCCACTTAGCAATAGTGTATGTGCAAACTTATGTGTATTGTCATTTCTAAAATTTAGTATCACATTGCCAAAACATACCTGGACTCCAAAATAAAGTCGCTTGAGCAAACTGTAAGGCATTATAAGCTCCACAAGATTTATTGGATTAAACATTCTCGGCATCTTATTGGATTTGTATCCAACCCAGTGAAGATATACAAGCTCACTAGGAAGAGTAACAAGACGTTTAGGTAGGTCAACTTTGCAGTTGCAATGACTTAGTTTCACATTATAAAGATAATAAAAAGGGTCATAAATCTTGAAAAATCTTAAGTTGGACATTTTGGAAAAGCATGTTCTGCTCAAGACTAATCTTTTACTCCGATAATTGTTTAGGATAATGCCTCGAATTATTGCAGATCCCTGACAAGAAATAGCAAAATACAATTATTTGCACATACACATCAAAATATGTTTATTGGATTTCTTACCTAAAAAGAGGGAGAGAGATTAAATATTAAACTTTTCCTGGGAAAACAATATTAGTATTATATCTGACTTAATGTTTATTGTTGCATTAAGGACTTAAACTTAATTTTGTAAATACATTTAACATAAAATGACCACGTGACATTCAATTTAACCATTTACATGTCATTTGCTTTTAACTTTGTTAGTGAAAAAAGTTAAGACAAAAGTCATTAAATGTGTCAAAATCATTAAATTGTGAACTTTGTTTTAACAAATTAAAACTTAATTAAGACATAAAATTTAATTTAACTAGTAAAATTTTTATTTTACAAACAAATTAGGTAAAAATTTATTACCTCGTTATCTTGCAATAGTACATCTTGGACATCATCCATCCTAAATATCCTTTTACCCCTTCCATGCTTTTCAGTATTTTCTTGAAGAGCAATCTTGTGGGCCATTCCACACACTAAATCATGCATCTGTAGGATGTTGTTTTGATCAATAGATATAAGAGATCTTTTTCTCAAAACACTAATTCCTAAATTTGCATAGAGTTCACAAGCATCCAATATTTCTCCCACGGAGTCTTTGTTCTCTCCAACAAAAAAACATGCAATATCAAGAAATATATCCTTCTCCATTTGATCTAATCCATCGTAACTTATTCTCAACACTGCATCAATTTCATCTTTGGAGTAATCCTTCAATTTTTTCAATGCACTGTACCAATCTTCTATGCTCAGGTCACAAAGGAAGGAACCCAATATTATAAGTGCTAATGGAATGCCTTTAGCATAATGCACAGCCTCAAGTAATACCACCTCAAACTCTTTAGAAGGCTTGCCTCCATTGAAAGCATGCAAAAGAAAAAGTTGATGAGATTCATCCAAATCTAATTCAGGAAGGGTATAAGTGTGGTTAGCTTTTCCAAGCACCTCCTGATTTCTAGTGGTCACAATTATTCTGCTTCCAAAACCAACCATACCATGCTTAACCATACCTGACAAATATGTCATTTGCCTAATATCATCCACATCATCAAGAACAATAAGGGCTTTTAAGTAACGAAGCCTCTCCCGACCAAATTTTGGATTATTTTCATTGAATAGTTGAGAATAAAATTTATTTTCCAAATAATTTTGACCTTGTTTCTCCAGAGTTTCTCTTATATTCAGAACAAAACAATGCACATTGAATTGTGACTTGAGTCGATCATATAGAACACGAGCCAAAGTTGACTTCCCTAAACCACCCATACCCCAAACACCTATGAGGAGTACGTCTTGATTGTCAATGCGTAATAATGATTTCAATTGCTCAAAGCGTGTATCAATTCCAATTAGATGCTCTATGTCACAATTATCAAAAGATGTACGTTCCAATTTCTTCAAAATATCGTCAACAATTTTCTTGATTAACATTGACTCAGGCCTTGCATGCATGAGTAAATTAATCACATTAAGTCCATATGCTTCTAGTATAGGACTTTTAAGTTAAAACATAATAGCCTCTTGACTAAAATGTATAATATTTTAATTTTTAAAGACCCTTTGTGACACATTTTAAAGTTCAAGAACATTAGCAACTATTTAATTAGCCAAAAGTAGATAGGAATGAAATGTTGTATGTCTTCTTATTTTTAGGTATATGTTAAGTTTTTGATTGGTAATGCACATAAAGGTATTTTATTTGGACGAATGAATACTTATGTCACTTTTTTATTTTTAAATTAGATACATTAGTCACCTTACTTGAAATTCGTACATATTTATCATCTTACTGCTTAATAAGTGGTATACTTGACTCATTTTAGTCACATAAATAAGGTGACCAAAGTGTACAACTTGTTAAGACTAATGTGATAAATGTGTATCAATTTCAAGTAAGGTCATTAATGTATCCAATTTATAAAAGATAAGTGACTAATGGAACACTTTTCCCTATTTTTTATTTCTATATACAAAACTAGTATTGAAAAAACTGAAAAAGTAAGAACGTAACTAATGGAACACTTTTTTTTTCCCTATTTTTTTTTTCTAATTTTTTTTTTTGAGTTATTTATTTTTTTAAAAACAACGTGTTCTAAAAAATTGAAAAGTAAGAACAACGAAAAATGTGTTTTCACTATTTTTGAGAGAAAAAAAAAAAAGAAACACTTAGAAGACTAATTTTAAAATAAAAATATTATTGTATGAAAACTATTTTTAAGAATAATTAGACAAACATCATGGCTATTATATTTTTCATTTTTGTTCTTAAGAACAGTTTTTAAAAATAATATATGGCCAAACAATGCATTTTTTTTTAAAAATTATTGACAATTATTTTTTAATAATGATTTGAAAACTTTTAAGAATTGTTTTTATGGCCAAACAGTAGTATTTTTTTTTCGATTTCTTTTTTGCTACTGGAGAAGTTCACTTAGATCTAGTCCAAGTAAATTTTGGCAAGTTTTTGTTATGGTTTGTTGTTAAGAAAGTAAACATTACAAGCCATCAAACATCAATATTTGTGGAAAACTAATTTATCACATTTTTAATTAAAAGAGTCAAGCTTAAATGAAGATCACAATAAATCAAAAAATAGTGTAAGAAAATTTTTATCATTAACCTACAAATCTATTGTTATTGTTACGAAAATATTGATAAATTTTTAATTTAAATGTTTATATTTTATTGAAAAAATTATTTTATCTATAAAAAAAAACATTGATCATTTGAATAATTGTAACCACAAATAATTTCTCATATATGAAACAATCGTTTAAGAGACTAGTGAGACTTACTCGGATGAGTAGGATCGAGTACGATGACTCCCAGATATATCAGCCGTATTTTTCAAAGCCTTCTTCCACATATTCATCTTGTCGTCGTTGTGATATTTGCGGAGCTTATCAAAACCATCTCCAAATTTACCATTTTGCCATCTTACCGAAGATGGATCTATGTGGTAAAAAATGGGTATAACAACCAGACCGTTATTTTCCATGCAATGCATAATATGCAAGAGTTCTTCCAAACACCACGATGAAGAACCGTAGTTTTCTGATAAAATAATGACGGCAATCTCTGAATACTCTATGGCCTCACTTAAAACTGGGAAAATTTCTCTCCCACTTTCAAGATCTTCTGTATCATAAAATGTTTGTATGCCTTTATCAAGTAATGCATAATAAAGATAACTAGTAAAAGTTAATCGTGTGTCTTTTCCACAAAAATTGAGAAAAACACGGCATTTCGAAGGTAATTGAATAGTGGAAGAAGAAGCCATTATTATGCTCATGTATGTTATGCAAGCAATGAGAGAATTAAGAAAATTACACTCAATTTATAGATGGACTAATGAGTCTGGTATAGAAATAGCTATTTCATGACTATTTCTTTGATAGACTTTGACAAATTGACAATGACAAATTTAAAGTCTTTTTATTGTTATTATCATAAATAATTTTATTTTAAAAAATCTAAATTTTTTATTATAACGACCAACACACACACATATATATATATACTCAACGAATATAATGAACACAATATCAACATGATATGATACTTTTTTTTAAGTACAAGTATAATTTAATCTGTACCATCTTATGAAGTACAATTTAATAAACAATTGTTTTTTTTTTCTTTCCTTGTACCCAAATCCACTATTATTTGAAGGTCACACCTTTTTATCTTAATTATTTTTTATGTTATTATATTATTTATATATTTTGATATTTTTTCTAATTGTTAAACATTCAAATATTTTACACAATTAATTTCATATATCTACAATAAAAAAATGTTCATATTATCATGTACAATTTTTTTCAATTCATGTATATTAAATATTATCGTATCTATTAAATTATATGGAAGATATATTTCTTACATAAAAATAAACAAACTATAAATGAATTAATTTTCTAATATTTATTAACTTAAATTTATTAAATCTTTAAAACAAAAATGTAAATAAAATGTTCGAGACATTATCCATTGGGCATCAAGCAAGAAGAGAAAAAAAAAATTACAGCTAAATATCTGGTTTAAATTTTAAATTATTTTCTTCACTTTTTATCGAAAATGAAATACAAAACTCAAATCAATATTGTAGATTTGTTTTTTTTTTTAAAAATTACAATAAATTTATTTTATTACCAAATAAACAAAAAGAATGAAGAAACAACTTCATGACTCTAGAAGAAATACCAATCAAACTACTCCATAATCATCATTCCTTGCAATAATAGGAAGCAAAGATAATTTTTTGATATTAAAATCAGATCTTCGAATCTAAGGGTATAGAGAGCATTGCAAATAAAATATCTAAACTAGATGTAAAACAAAGCAATATGCATATACTGATAATTATTAAAAGAGCATTTGGGAAAAAATATTTTAGTTTTGTAATTATTAGATTAAGTAAATTATGTCCCGTAATTTAGCAAAAATATTTAAACCTGTTTAATTAACAGAAATGAAGCTTTATATATAATGAAAAATATATTTATTAACCACTTGCCTAATTAATTAAGAATAACTTAATAATTTCAACTTATAATAATTTAAAAAAATTGAAAAATGTCATATATAACAAAAAAAAAAAAAGCCTGAAATCTCTTTCTGATGCTACAAAACAAATTGATTTAAAAATGTGATAATGAAAAATAATATGATAGTTTTTTTTTTTTGGAGCTAAAATGGATAAAATATATCTAATATTTATGAATAAGAAAATTACGCATCTCTTACATGTATTTTTCTATCGTATTTAAATGGATAAAATATATCTAATATTTATGTATTATTTGGGTATTTTGGAACAAAAAAAAAATTTGGATCAATTAAACCCAACCCAAAAAACAAAAAACTAACGTGAGTGTGTTTAATTGAGATTTTTAATAATTTTTAAGTAGTTTTAAAATTTAGGTGTATTCAATTAAGATTTTTAAAGACTTTAATAATTTAGAGATATTCAATTATAATTTTATAAATGACAATATTGCCACAACCCAATTTGTTATTGCCACTTTATCCAATATTATTGGCATTAAGATGTAAATAATATTAGGGGTAAAATGGACATTTTTTATACTTTTATTGTGGTAAAAACAAAAATACTTTTGGCAATATTATTACCTTTAAAAATCTATAAAAATTAAAGTGTATTTACGATTTTGAAAAAATCTTTAATAATCTATATATATTAAAAAAAATGATTTTAAAAGTTGAAAGATTTTTATAAATTTTTAGTTAAAATTATACTTAAAAAAAAAATCTCTACTAAAAGAGAATTGACCAAACAATAACAATAACATAGTGCATCATGTACTTATATTATATTTCTTTCTTATATAAAAGAGAGTTGCTCAAAAATATATATTTGATAAGATTTTGTTAGATGTTTTTGTGAGTTGCCCATTTCTTTCAAATAATATTTAATTTTTTTTTTTGATGTTTTTGTTAGAATTTTTTAAATATTTATATGATGTATATGAAGACGCGTTTATAAGAGAATAGCTCGTTGTATTTTTCCTCTAACTTTCTCATCACATGCCGACACATTTTGACTTACAGTTTTTTTTTATCCCCACTTTCTTAATTTTCTCTTGTCGCTTTTCATTCAGTGCACATTGTGAAAAAGAAATATTAAATAAAAATTGAAAGAGACCAATGTAAGTCATGGGTTTTTAAAAATAGCGTGTGCTACTGAAGTCAGAATTAAGTTAGAATTTCATAACTTCAAAGATACTTTTCAGCAATGCATTGAAATATTCATAATAATAACTCAATCAGATTTTTATGAAAGAAAAACTATAGATTCTTAATTATGATTTTTGCCTTTTACATACTCAAGTATTTTTAATCAAATTTATATTAGTAAGTTAATTCTTCTCGAGAAACTACGTATAATCGTGATCTCTTCTCCAATTTTAATTTTTGCTCTGCTTCTCAAAGGAGCCAAAAATATATGCATGATATTAAATAAATAAAAAACTAGCATAGTATCTTTAATGTAGATAAATACTTTTTTTTAATAGAAATTATGATATTTGTGAATCATGGTCTCTTGTCCTAGCATGACTACTAATCTACCTATTTGTGAATCCAAAGTTTAAGATCTATATGTGAAATTTTAAAAATTTAGAAACTTAATCGTATAATTTAATTACCAAATCATATATTTTGTAAGTATGAAAACCTATATGTGAATTTAAATAAAGTTTGAGGATTAATGCTAAAATTTAGCCTATAAGTATGCAAGTGTTGTATTAACGTTTAATTGGAAGTTATATTAAAAAGGTGAACATTTAAGTAATTGTGAGACAACTTCCTTTCTAGCATAGTCAATTATAATGTATCATATAAATTAATGAAATTAATGCATGCATTGTGTTCCAATAAAAAATATTTGAAGAATGCTAAAGACATTCTTTTCGTGTACTCTTATACTTCTTCATTTGTCGTGTGTTATTGAACTTTTAAAAACTGTATTTTTCACTTTAAGTATTTTTAAAAAATAAGTATTATCTTTTAGTATTCCTCTTTTCTTAAATTATCTTGTGCAAAAAAAAAAAAAAACTACCATGTAATTATCTTAAATTTTAGGTCTTTTTTGATAATGATCTTTATTTATGATTTATTATTTTTTATTAAATAATTAACTTTGTGACTTTTCTTTTATTTTGTAAAAATAATTGCAATTGTGTTTGATATAATTAGTATTTTTTCAAGAAAAGAAATTAAAAATTCTTAAAAGTTTTTTTGGTAATGCATTATATTTTCTGATTTTTTTTTTCATGAACTCCAAAAATTAAGAATTTTTTTGTTTTAATTTAAAATTTTAGGTTTTTAATCATTTTCTAACAATATTTATACATATAAAAGTCATAAGACTTGATTATATATGTATGTGTGTGTGTGTGTTTGGTCACTCCTTTTTATTATTAATGAATTTTTCTATCATCAATAGAGTAGATTTTTTACATTAAAAGATTTAACTCATTATTTTTTTTATTGTTTATTATTTTATTCTTAACTCATTATTATTTGTCTGTCCAATTAAAATTGGGTTTTGGCTTCCACTTTTGCATCTCCAATTTATAACATTATCATATTTAATTAATAAGAGATTTTTTTTTTTTTTTTGGTTTCAATGATATAATCCATTTTAAATACATACTCACTCACTAATCATTCTAAACTATGAGAAGAGAACTCAAATATACATCTAACAAGATATGAGGCATTATGTTTACCACAAGACTACTGAAATGATAGGATGAATAGAAGTCTTAGTTTTCCTATACTTCATATAACACATATATTCATCTTTATAGTGTAAATAAACCTGTGTTAATTGTAATAGATGGGATGTGATAAGATATTGAGCACACATTTGAAATATCATAAAAGTATTGAAAATACTTGTCTTCAAAATTTAATAGCATTAGTAAAAGTAAATATTGACAACTATATTACTGAATTATTTATAATAATTGAGACTCAAATCATTATCTTTTACGTGCCTAAAATATTACATATCTTTTAATATTCATTTCTTAAGAAACTTAGTTCTTGCCTTAAAAAGAAATCTTGAAAAGCCCTATGATCTTAAAGCACTGACAAATTTCATCCATTAGCAATCCATACGCAACTCAATGCTAGAGAGGTTCTAGAAGGCCATTGCAACTTCCTGGTCTACACGGCAAAGATAATAAGGAAAGGAAAATCTAGATGATTCTTTAGTGAGATCGATTCATAATATTTGTCTAGTTTGACCAGTCCAAAGATTTTTATAGTGGTTTATGGTTAAATGTATTTGATATAAACATACCTCTAATCTAGGTAAACATCCTTCTCATGCCTTCTTTTCTTAGCCTTATCATTAGCTTCTAATCTTCTCTGTACTTTCTTCAACAATATTCCAAATCTTAGACAAAAGTATGTGAAAAGGACCCAACACTAATTGTTATGCCCATTATGCCACACCACCAACAATATATTAGATTGCTTTGACCAAGAAAAAAAAAACAATATCTTAGATTGAGTTATTGGTAAATGTATCATTTGTCGTAAAATGTGAAAGTTATTACAAAATGTTTAATTGTGTATTTTAATATGAATTGATGTAAGAAAAAAATAATTATAATAATATTTTAACAAAAAATTAATAAAAAAGTAAAATAAATTAGTTGTAACCAACAAATATTATAAAAAATATTTTGTGAAAAATTTAATGTGATGTTACTTTACTATTATTAAATGCTCTTATTTTAATCAATTGATAACAAAATAACATTTTAATAAAAAAAATTAGAATTTCTTTTTAATGGGTTTCTTTTTCTAAAATAATACGACTGGTTCAACTAGTAGATGGTAGTAAGACTCATCATTTTTTTGTTTCAAATCATAGGTTTGTACTACATCAAAGTATTATTTAACTTAAAAAATAATAAAACTAAATGGTACTATTTCTAATCTAATAGATTAAATTATACTCAATAACCTATTTTATGGAACTTTATAACACTATTGTCAAAATTGCCCCATTTGGTCACCACCACTTGCCATTTTATCTTGAAATTTTTTTGTGAGAATAACAAAACTAACACCCCTTAAATTCTAATAACAAAACTAGCATCCCTTGTGTTCAAATTTATATTTTCACAATTAAAAAAATGACTAATATGTCATTTTTATTTGAACATCCATCCAATTAAAATTGAACGATAAGAATTTAGACTTGTTTAATATTGAACTTTCAATATTTTACGTTCAAATTGAATATTGAACGTTTAATATTGAACGTTCAATATTATTGGGGTGTTAGTTTTGTTATTATAAGTTTTAGGGGTGCTATTTTTGGTAATTTCCCAAATTTTTTTTACCAAGACTTTGTAAGTTGTAAGAAACAATAAATACAAGAAGAGTGATAAAAATAGAAACCGTTCCCACACTACATTTTAGAGAAACTTCACAACATATAAGTATATGTGATGAACACAATTTTGACCTATATTTTGTTATGTTTTTAAGCATTCATTTTATGTTTTATTTTATTATTTTCATGTTTTGGAAGGTATTTATGTGTTTTGTAGGTTTTTGGACTCTTGAAGAATATTGGATTGAAATAACACAAAAAGAGAGAAAATGGAGTAACAAAACCCAGAAAATGTAAGGCTTACATAAGGAGTCAAAAACTATGTAAGGGTTACATACAAGATAAAAGAAACGTGCGCCTAGGCATGAAAAACCTGCGCCGCGGTGGGGAGGTTTCTGTTTTCTACCATGGAGCCAAAATTCAACTCGCGCCGTGGCGGGCAAAAACCTGCGCCGAGGCGAGCGTGCCAAAACTGCCCAGAAACCCTAAAACGCGTGTTCCACTTGATTCTTCCTATAAATACCACATTATACCTCTCCCAAACACAAGTTTTCACAACCATCTTCTTCCCCACCTTAGCTGCTGTTGCAGCAAGGGTTTTCCACGCAAATTCCACCCAAAATCATGAGAAGACACTCCATTGTTGAAGCTACTCTAAGGATTTGAGAAAGGGGATCAACCAAGTTCAAGGAATTGGAGCTAGAGGATTCATTGGGGTATTTTTAGTGTAATATCTTTTTCTTCTCTGATTTTGTGGTTTGCCTCCATGACTAAATTGATTGACACTAATTTAGTTATGGTTGGCTAATTTATGTATTTGGGATATTAGTCTTGCTTCTAATGATTGGAAGAACAATTTTGTAATTTAATTATTTATGATTTGGATTTATTTCTTATTCATGTTCTTAATATTTCTTATTATGAATTAATGGTGGACCAAACCTTAGTTTGTAGTTGGAAAGAATATTTTAGAATTAAGCATTAGAAACGCCATCTTTGCTTAATTGTGCATTATGAACAAGAGCCTAAATTGATTGCATTGATTTGTGTTAGTTTAGGTGGTTATAATTATTTTCTTGAGCTAATTCCAATTAGTTAATTAACGGTCCAGATCAAATTTTTGAGTATATGCACGTGATTTGTTCTGTGCAATTATTTACAAAGTAAGAAAGTATGTAATAGCGTCGTAACTTGCTATATATACAATAATATACAAGACAAGCACAAAACACCAAGGAAAACTAATTCAATAATTTTTGGTTTGGAATCTAATACTTAATTATTGTTACAAAACTAGCAAGCTCGATGAATGGTCCACAAAATTGGGTGAAATTGCATTCCCTAAATAGCAATGACTCTGCTAAGATCCATATTGACATAGTTTTATTAGTAAGTGTAATCGATCAGCATAACTGTAATTAGAAAATTGTGATTATAATGTATATTTGTGACTATTGAACCTAAAGAAAACAAAACAAGAAAAGGGAACTTCACCTTAAACTTCTCAACTCTTCAAAACACTCTTATGAATGAAGAAAAGGTGAATCATTGGATCCAAAATGGAGTAAGGAAAACAACTTTTGACATCTTAATATCAGCCACAATAGTCAATAATGTACAAAATCAAATGAAAGAAACTTCCAAAGCCCTTTTAACATAATCTCTTAATGCACGTTGCATTTGTTAGACTAGTCACATTTTCAAAATAATACAACTGAACACATATCTAGGGATAAATATGAACAATGTGCTACCCAAATGTACACAAAATAATTTTGTATTAAATAGTAAATATACAACCAATAATCCTATTATACAAAGACCAAAACCAGTTATGTTGTGAAATAACATAAATAAATGAAAAAAGTTGTTTGATACGTGAGGCTTGACATGACTAATCAAGTTTTTAGAAACATAAAGGTTTTTTTTTCTCTCTTCTTTTTAATCTATTTTGGTATGCAACCCATGCCGTTAATAATGTGATACATGTTTATGAACTTTCATCTTTGAGGCTGTCAAAACCCGCCCCAGCTCAACACTAGAGCATGTGACGTGTCCTGAGGAAACATAATAACTAACATTCTAAATGGACCTTGGCTTAACTTGAAAATTTTGTGTAATAAATTTGTAAAAATTTGGGCAGAATTTTTCCTAATTATTGAACTATCTTTCCTGCAATAAATGGCCACAGTTTTAAAATATAAAATTTTACAATCCAGATAAACCTCATTTAACTTTTACATAACCAGAAAGTGGCTCATGGTCAAGTATCTGTCAGATATATACTATACACCACATAATACTTTTGTTCACTAGTCTAAGACATAAGTGCCCAAAATATACTATAAAAACTAGAAAGGAGATAAAAATAACTAGACTGCACAATAATAAAAGGATCCTAAGCCTCCAGACTCACATAATGTGGCCTCAAAACCTGTTACCTGGGGGAGGAAAATAATATAAAAAGGTGAGCTTAAGAGCTCAGTGAGTGGATAAGTTTTATAAAATAATGTAATAATCATGTCAACTTCATATGAAATGTTTATAAATTATCAGGATATATAAATATATGTTGACAACAATATTCTGTACATAATTTTTATGATAATTAATGTACTCATACATCCATAACCTGAATTTCATAAAATAACTGTAATTTGATACATGTGAAAACTATGAATGACATACTCATGACATAATGAAATAATATTCTGATAAAAATATATGTTCATGATCTTTAAAATATAATAATGCTATGATCAGTACATGAATAAAGTATAACCATGAGAAATGTATTTTTATTGCCAAGAGAACTTGGGGATCTGATTGCACACGGAGGAGACATTTAGCACAATTGCTAGCTCTCAACTACTCGTGTGGGGAACTTGCTTGATACATGCCATAAAATGGCGTAGTTGGCTTTGCTGATACATGAGTCATGTGCACACTGACTTAACTAAACTTGTTATCATACTGAACTTGTAATATCACACTTAGTTGGTAAACATCATAGTAAGCTGAATTGGACCAAATCTATTGATCATGATGTCTTACCAAGTCACAGCATATCTAAATGCTAAATATAGCCAACTATCATGAATACATGAGCAGAAGTACTCTGACAACTGTAAAATATTTGTGAAACTTGCAAGTTTGTACAAAAATTAGTATTATTAATAAAATTGATTTAATCATAGCTTACTTGCAAATTACCTTTCATTTACTTGATTGAATATATATTCTCATGGTGTAAAAGTTCTTGAAGTGCATTGAAATTGACATATATTTTTCTAACACTAGTTAACATGAATGTACTTTTCATAAATATGCAACTTATATAAATTGGATTTACTTGAACATGAATATTTTTCAAAACAATGCTATCCATGCTTTAGAAATAATTAAATATCCACTCACAGAAAAATGTCTCTAATGGTCCTCTACGTGTCTTGTAGGTTCTGCGTGCTCAACTCTTCCTAAATAACCATATTTGTGTCAGAATAGGAATAATTCCATAGCTTTCTTAATTAATTTAAATTGAAAGGTACTTTAACATTTATAAAATAGGGAATGTTGATAGTTATTTGACTTTGACTATTGCAATTTAAATAGTTCTAGGGTACTCCTAAACCTACCCTTTTATAATCATATATAACTTTTGGTAGAAATATCTAAATTCACTTCTATAAAAACATACAAAAAATAAATATTTCAAATTTTAAAATCAGTTATTACACACTCAATTATCATATATATAACTCCTTTCAAGTCCATTAAAACAAATTACTTTCAACCAATTTTTCTCACCAAAATTGCAGCAGGCGTACTTTTAGTTACGTTGCTATAAATTTGTCTAGAAAACTTGAAATAATACACCGTAAAATTCATATTAAACTAGACACCTTAAGCTTTAAAAGAAGACATAAAACGTCCAATTCCAATCAGTAAAACTATTTTAATTAAGAAAAATCCGATTGATTTTTCAAACAGTTTTTCCAACACCTCTTTCACTTGACATATCCTTGGTTAAACAAGCATAACTTTGTCTAGAAATATTGAAATGACAAACTGTAAAAAGTTTCAAACACTAGACATTTCAAGCTTTAAAACAAGATATAATTTTCTCAAATCCAAATTGTATAACCATTCTAAATATCAAAAATACCGAGAGCCTTCGCTGTTTGTGTTTCATAAAACAACCTTCATTTAATTAGGTATAACTTTGCGTAACCATAAAATTTATTATAAATTAGACATCTAGAGATTTTTAGAAATATAATTTTCAAACCCAAATTTGTTGTGGAAGTTTCTCAGTTTTTATTTCAATTTTCGGAGAAACAGTTTTGCATGAAGTTCAAATAAATAAATAAAAAGCCTTAGATCTTCTTTCCAAAAATTTCCAAATATACTAGAGATACATTTGAAGACATAGCAATCATAAAACACTTAGAAAATCATTCATCCAAATTAAAATAAAATAATAAATTTCCATGAGGATTGAAGAGTATAAGAAGGAGAGCAAAACTAATACCTGTCTTCTCTTCTCTTCTTCCCCTTCTTCTTCCCTTTGTTTTCTTTAGTTTTCTCTCCTCAAACATTTTAGTTTTCTTTTGTTTTTGCTTGATAAAAGAAGTAAGGGATAGCATATTAGATTAAAAGGGAAACATAACTTTTATTCCCAAGCTTCAAAACCACTACACGTGGTTTCTTACATTCAACTAAGGCAGCTTAGGTGCTGCCACAAGCAGCTGGCTCATAATTGATAATTATCTAAATAATTCCTGTAGTCAATATATAGATATATATCCTCTACGTAGCAAACAAAAAGATGGACATGTGTCCTTCTCTTTTTCTTTTCTTTTCTTAATATTATTACTATATATATATATATATATATATATATATATATATATATATATTTATAAGAAATATTTCATTAAAATACCTTTGTCCCCTAATTTGTAATTTTTTTAAGAGTTAGGGACAATTTAGTAATTTTGTTCAAATTTATAAATTTTAATTTAAATATATTTTGATTATTAAAACATCATCACTTTTGAATTTAAGTTCGTAAATTTCGTTTTATAAATATTGAGGGTAAGATCATAAAAGTTTTGGAATTATAAGTTTAATTAAAATTTTAATTCGTGTAAGGAATTGGGTGTTATAGAGGTCAATAATGAATCCCATTCAGGCTAATTGCATGAAAGTGTCCCAACATAATTCAACCCAAACTTAAAAAAAAAAAAAATTACATAAGCTTAAGATAAATTTACTTCATATATCAAAAGCAGTTATCAAAATTTTAACCACAACGCTCTACATGATATATTTTCTAGATTACACAACTAAAATTTGGTGTTAGTTTATAAACTAGTAGTATCCAAAACAAAGGACAATTCCATACAAATTAATATAAAATTTTCTTGTAAAGATACTCTTTTCAGGAAAAAAGTTGCACACTTTGACAACTAAATCTATAGAATAAATAGAGATTGTTTATGATAAGGTCATGCAGATATGTCAATGGTGTATTTCTGCATGTATCAAAGCAAGCTTACATAGTATTTACATGCTTTATGTGGTACCATACTAAGTGTAGTCATATGAATGCTCTATGTTGTCTTTCACTATCTAAGCATATGTTTTTAATATTTCTCCAAGCAACTAACAAAACAACATATGAAATTAAGAATGCATCACTATTAGGCTTACAACATAAAATAGAAGTAATTGCATAGAAGTTTTCATTTTCTACAGTTTAAGGCTTCTGATTTGAAGCATTAAAATAATTTAGTAAAATTCACATATCACCTTCCTTACATCTTCTTCTACATAAACTTCCACTTCATCTGGGTCATTTTCCTCTTCTTCTCCTCCTCATTTTCATCATCGTTGTCATCAAAATCATCTTGGCATCTCTTGCTGCTAGTAGTTGGTTTTGAAGTATCTCTAGTAATCATGAGACCGCATTTCTTTGCCTTATGACTATATAGCATGTGAACTCCACACTTTTTAATGAGATCACTTTCACTCCTTTGTCCTTAATAATTATAAAAGCGAAAAGTGGCATGGATGAACTTGTTACAGCTTTCACAGTGCCAGTTCCAATATGCTTCACTACTTTTGTCTTGCAAGGTAGACTTAACACTATAAAAAAAAAACACACTATCAAATTTTCTTTTCTATGAGGAAAACAACATTCCATCAACAATACCCTCGATTTTATGATGAAGACATTACTTAAAAAGGCTGCCCAAAAAATGTGTTCATCTTCAATTTCATAGATGCGATTGCTCCCTTTAACAATGCAGAATGCAAAACCCAAGAAGTTGGGGTCATGCCAATTTGGAGGAAGGTCTACGGTTATTGAAGATCCCCAATTATTTTAATAGGTCATCCACTTGGGTATCTCATTTTCGCTTCAATGCATTTGTACATTGTTATATGGTGGATACTTCAACACGATGAATTTATTCTTGATTATTGAAACTAATTACAGAAAATTCCAAAAACCTATTTCATATATTGGGTTTTGATTATTAGAAATAAATCATTATAAAATATAAGGCAAACAAGTATAACAAATAAAGAGCATAGGAGGGAACAAAGGACATGCATCTTTATGTGTAATCCTCAATAAAATTGCCTGACACAATGTTTTTAATATTCCCTCTGCCAATAGAAAACCCTATTTTAACTTGGGGTAATTGTCCGCTTCAAAAGTCTCTCTATCAAGGATTAGTGCAAAATTAGTTGTTATTGAGCTGCCTATTGTTTCCAATGATGCGCAATTCCGTGCATCAAACTGTATTAGACTTGGTGGAAACTCTGACATAGACCTAATGGCTCTACAATCTTTAACTCCTAAATATCTTAAACTTATAAGCAAGCTTGGTAACTCTTCATACATCATATGAAGTTCCTTGAGATAGTTTCAATGTAAAATAAAGTCACGAATGAATTGAAGGTTTAAGCACTCAATTAGGACAAGACGATGAAGTCCAACTAGTTTTCCAATCGACAAACAAAGTTCTTTAATTCCTATGCCAGATAAGTCTAGTTCCTTTAAAAATTCCATGAGCTCCAAAATTTTTGGGACATTTTCTAGTTTGGTGCACCACATGAGATAAAACTTCTCAAGAGACTTCAACCTATGAATGTTAGTTGGAAGACTCTTGAGCCTTGACTAGTTGCTCAAATCCAATTCCACAAGAAAGGCATTCTATAGAGGAGCGCACTATTTCTATAGATGCACTTCTCATCCTTAACTCTCTTAGGTTTGTTAAATGCTTCAGATCTTTCAGAGGTCCATAGTGATTTATGTTTGGATTCCATAGCTTTTTGTAATCACTAATGTTCAACGAGGTAATCTTGCATACTTTTTAAAAAGATATAGGCAACTCACATAAACTTTCACAGCCTTCCAAACTGACAACTTTAAGATTCATACCTTTAGATAGACCTGATATTTCAATCAACTTTGCAGAGTAACTCAAGCCAACCTTTCTCTACTTAACAAGAAGCTGCAACAAATGAGATAGAAATGAACTAATTAGAGAAGTGAATTTTTGAACTTCATCACGAACAATATATACCAATATTATCTAGAAAAATAAATCACTTCTATATTTTTCTAAATAATTTTATAACTTAACAATAGCGTACGTCCAAATTTATGTGTTGTTACCATTTATCATTTTTAAAATTTGGTATCACATTGTCAAAACTTACTTGGACTTCAAAACAAAGTTGCTTGAGCAATCTGCAAGGCATTATGAGTTCCGCAAGATTTATTGGATTAAAAAATCTAGGCATCTTATTGGATTTGTATCCAACCCAGTGGAGATATACAAGTTCACTAGGAAGAGTAACAAGACGTTTAGGTAGGTCAACTTTGTAGTTATAATGACTTAGTTTCACATTATAAAGATAATAAAAAGCGTCATAAATCTCGAGAAATTTTAAGTTGGACATTTTGGAAAAGCAAGTTCTGCTCAAAACTAATTTTTTACTCCAATAATTGTTTAGGATAATGCCTCGGATTGCTGCAACTCCCAGACAAGAAAGAGTAAAATACAATTATTTGCACATACGTATCAAATTATGTTCATGGGATTTTTTACCTGAAAAGAGAGAGAGATTATATATTAAAGTTTTCCTTAGCAAAAAATATTACTATTAGATCCGAATTAATGGCTAATGTTGCATTTAAGGACTTAATTTAATATTGTAAATAATTTTAACATAAAATGACCATGTGACATTCAATTTCAAATTTATGTGTCATTTTTTGATGACTTTGTTAATAAAAAAGTAGAGACAAAAGCCCTTAAATGTATAAAAATCATTAAATTGTGAACATTCTTTTATAAAATTTAAACTTAGTTACGACTAAATTTACCCAATAAAAAAATTTACTATCCAAAGAAGCTTGATGAAAATTTATTACCAGGTGATCTTGCAATAGTACATTTGGACATCATCCATCCTAAATATCATTTTACCCTTTCCATGCTTTTCAATATTTTCTTGAAGAACAATCTTGTGAGCCATTCCACACACTAAATCATGCATCCATAGGATGTTATTTTGATCAATAGATATAAGAGATCTTTTTCTCAAAACACTAATTCCTAAATTTGCATAGAGTTCACAAGCATTCAATATTTCTCCGACAGAGTCTTTGTTCTCACCAACAAAAAAACATGTAATATCAAGAAATATATACTTCTCCATTGATTTAATTCATCGTAAGTTATTCTTAACACTGCATCAATTTCATCTTTAGAGTAGTCCTTCAATTTTTTCAATGCACTATACCAATTTCTATGCTTAGGTCACAAAGAAAGGAACCCAATATTATAAGTGATAATGGAATGCCTTTAGCATAATGCACCTCCTCAAGTAATACCACCTCAAACTCTTTACAAGGCTTGCCTCCATTAAAAGC
Organism: Elaeagnus macrophylla; assembly: GCA_029378325.1. Taxonomy (NCBI): domain Eukaryota; kingdom Viridiplantae; phylum Streptophyta; class Magnoliopsida; order Rosales; family Elaeagnaceae; genus Elaeagnus; species Elaeagnus macrophylla. Next base: position 18,601,541 of record CM055644.1, on the reverse strand, counting down.
ATGCAAAAGAAAAAGTTGATAAGATTCATCCAAATTTAATTCGGGAAGGGTATAAGTGTGGTTAGCTTTTCCAAGCATCTTCTAACAAATATGTAATTTGCCTAATATCATCCACATCATCAAGAACAATGAGGGCTTTTAAGTAACGAAGCCTCTTTGACCAAATTTTGGATTGTTTTCATTGAATAATTGAGAATAAAATTTATTTTCCAAATAATTTTGGCCTTGTTTCTTCAAAATTTCTCGTATATATTCAGAAGAAAACAATGCACATGGAATTGTGACTTAAGTCGGTCATATAAAACACGAGCTAGAGTTATCTTGCCTAAACCACCCATGCCCCAAACACCTATGAGAAGTACGTCTAGATAGTGAATGCATAATAATGATTTCAATTGTTCAAATCATGTATCAATTCCAATTAGATCCTCTATATCGCAATTATCAAAAGATGTACGCTCCAATTTCTTCAAAATATTGTCAACGATTTTCTTGATTTGTACACTAGCTCAGGCTTTGCATGCATGAGTAAATTAGTAACACTAAGTCCACAAGTTTGTAGTATAGGACTTTTATGTTGAAGCCTAATAGTTTATTGACTAAAATGTATAATATTTTAATTTTTTAAGACCCTTTGTGAGTTGTGACACATTTTAAAGTTCGAGTACATTAGAAGCTATTAATTAGCCAAATACAAATAGGAATGACATGTTATATATCTACTCATTTTTTAGGTAGATATTAAATTTTTGATTTGTGATGCACATAAAGATATACTTTTATATACAAAACTATAAAATAAATTAATTAGTGATTTAAATTTAATAAGTATATAATAGTGTTAATATTTAGATAATAATGCTATCCAGCCCTCGAATTGCTTATTTTATAAAATAAAATAAAAGGAAGTTTTAAATATAAATTTTCTTGCTTTTATTATAATAAGGTAAAAAGTTTATATTAAAATTTTATATAAATGTTTGGAGGAATGCTCTTAAAACAAATAATTATTTATTTTGTTACTAGCAAAGAACAAATATACAATAATAATTATTTTATGAGTAATATGTGTGATAACTTGAATTAGTGATATACAATCCAAACATGAGTGATTTGACACAATATTGATAAGATTTGCATAACTTCATTTAATAAATAAGCTTCAAATATAACATGACAACATAGATGAACTTAATAAATGAAGACAACCAGATCAAACTTAATAAGGATCTTTGTAAGATTGTTTTTGCTTAAAAGTAATAACATTAGTTGGTTATTTTTTAATTAATTGATATGTGATATAATATTATCTCGACACGGAAATACTTTATTATAATTCAATACAAGTAAAATTTTCTCATAAATAAATTGATTGTACTCGATCCATTCATTAAATGAGTAAACATGAACTACAAGAATTATTATGCACGATTAAGAATCAAAATAATTATTAATTGTAACAGTGTAAAGCCAATACACAATAAAGCTACTATATATAATTATTCATAAAAGGCATATATATTATAAAGCATTTTGATATTTATAGGGACAAAAAACCAAAAAAACAAAAGTTTGTGATACGTATTACACAAGGCCATAAAAGTATGTAATTAATACAAGGGTATAGTTGTAAATTTTGGTGCTATGAGAACTACAAAAAAATATATAGTATTAATTATAAAAAAAATAATTATTATTGTTCTTAAAATCTTTATTTTATAAATTTAAAAGAAAAAAATAAAGTCTTTTTATTTAGTTAAATAACTTATAAATGTGAATTGTGATAATATTGTGCTAATTACTTTTAGTACCAAGATATATGCTCCAAGTGAATGCTAAGAGGATGTGAGTTTAATTGTATCATGTCCAATATAAATAGAAGTGCAAAGATATATAATATGCAATTTAATAATATAAAAATAAAAAAAAAAAAGCTTGCCAAAAGAATTAGGGGCATTTTAGAAAGAATATAGTAGGAGAATAACCATCAATCCCTTACTGGTTATGATATAAATTCGTTCCTTAAATATGTAAGAAAAAATTACATGATTTGTTACACTTAGAGTGAAGGATTAGAACTAAAAAATATTTATGTAATTAAAATGAGTAAATAATTGTCTAATGATAATAACGTAAAGTCAATAGTAAAACTGTCAATTAATTACGCAGAATAGACCGGTTTTATAATTTTTGATCAATTTAACTAAAATAGCAATACGCCTTCGTTTTGAAGTATATTATTTTACAATTTTGCCATCAAGTGAGTCCACTTTATTTCGTCTTTCGTTTCTTCCTCTCTCTGTTTCATAGTTCCCTCATCTCTTCACAGAAAAACTGTTAATTTAGGCATATTTAATTATATAATTATATAAAGAGTATCTGACATATCTAATTATATATTAATTTTAATTACCTCCAAAAATAACCATTTTGCTTAAACTGTTAATTTAGGCAGACGAAGACAGAGATCGCAAGTTAACATTAGAAGAGATGCTAAATCATGAGCATGTATTCTACGACACAGTAACATTTTATGACAATAGCTTTGAAGATTTTGAGGAAAATACTTACCAAGAGCTATGATTAGGTTTAATTTTTCTCTATAATTTTTATAAAACTCAATTATTTAATTAATTTGAATGTACAGGTTACATACAAATTTATTTTGTATATTGAAGAATTTGTATGTAACCTGTACATACAAATTTGTATGTAACGTGTACATTCACATTTTATATGTAATCTGTATATACAAATTTGTATGTAACCTGTACATATAAATTTGTATGTAACCTGTACATTCACATGAAATGCATTATACTGTTTATATGTTATTATTGTTTTGAATAGCTTATGGAAGTTATGTGAATGTACAGGTTACATACAAAATAAATTTGTATGTAACCTGTACATTCACATACAAAATTGTATGCAATTTGTACATACAAATTTGTAAGTAACATGTACATTTACATTTTGTATGTGAATGTACAGGTTACATACAAATTTATTTTGTATGTAACCTGTACATTCACATGAAATGCATTGTATTATTTGTATATTATTGTTGTTTTGAACAGCTTACAGCTTATGGAAGTCATGTGAATGTACAGGTTACATACAATTTTATTTTGTATGTAATCTGTACATTTACATGAAATGCATTATATTGTTTATATGTTATTGTTGTTTTGAATAGCTTATTTTGTATGTACAGGTTATATATAAAATAAATTTGTATGTAACCTGTACATTCACATTTTGTATATACAGGTCATATTTGTATGTAACCTGTACACACAAATTTATTTTGTATGTAAATTTGTATATAACATGTACATACAAATTTGTATGTAACATGTACATTCACATTTTGTATGTAACCTGTACATTCACATTTTATAAGTTGTTCAAAATATGTAACATGTACATTCACATTTTGTATGTAACTTGTACATTCACATTTTATAAGTTGTTCAAAATAACAATAACATACAAACAATACAATGCATTTCATGTGAATGTACAGGTTACATACAAAATAAATTTGTATGTAATCTGTACATTCACATTTTACAGGAAGAACAGTTCGTATGTAAAGGTAACCTGTACATACAAAATGTGAATGTACAGGTTACATACAAAATAAATGTGTATGTAACCTGTACATATAAAATGTGAATGTACATAAGCTGTTCTTCTTCTTCTTCTTCCAGTGGGTTCAAGTGAATGTACAAGTTACATATAAAATAAATTTGTATGTAACCTGTACATTCACATGACTCCTTGTAATGTTCTTGCAATATAGAGTAATAATAAAGATTCATATTCAAGATGTGTTCCTTGTTTTTGTTCCTCTGTTCTTGTTATTCGTTGCAGAGGATAATAATTAATTTTATAATTAAAGCTACTTTTTGGGTGGTTGATTAGAGCTGGACATTAATGAATTTGAAACTGTAAAATAAATTGCAGATGAAAGTTATGAGAGAAGAAGCGTGAACGTATGGAGGCGATGAAGAAGAAACTGGACGTAAGGCGCGTGGGGAAGATGAGGATAATATTGTAATTTTAAAACTTAAGTAATATTTAAACTGTGCGTTTTGATCTTTATATTTGTTATTTAGGTATAAAAGCACTCTGATAGTAAAACTTGTTTATTTAGGTAATTCACTGTAAACTGTCAAATGCGGCTATGTAAAAGTATGGTATGTTAATATAGGGGCATTTTGATATTTAGTAGTGGAAAAAAGCAATAATAATTAAATAAAAAAAAGTTGAATCTAAAAAAAAAAAGGAAAACAAAGGGCAAAATGGAAAAGGAAATGTTAGCCCATGTTACTATTCATACTTCATTCAAACTTTTTATATATAATAATAAATAAATATATACATACATACTATATTGTAGCAAAAAAAAAAAAAAAAAAAAAAAAAAAAAATATATATATATATATATATATATATATACAACTACTCCTAATATTAATAATTGAAAAATCTTGGTGTTTTTTTCTGTTTTTTTTTTCTTGATGGAGAAGTTCCCTTAGATCTTTTCCATGTATATTTTGGCATGTTTTTGTTATCGTTTTAAAAGTTTTCTTCCTAGATGTAAATCTAAATATGATATTACTGTTTAAAGATAGTTGTTGTTCAAAAAAGTAAATATTACGGGCCATCAAAATCAACGTTTTTTAAAATATATCACATTTTTAATTAGAAGAACAAAATTTAGATGAAGATTGCAGTGATATAATTTTATCACTAATTTTTTTTTATCTATAACGTAAAATAATCATTGAATAATTGTAACTAGAAATAATTCCTTGTATACGTAATATAATTGTTTAGGGGGTGTTATATAGGTAAGACTTACTCCGATGAGTAGGATTGAGTGCAATCACTCCCAAATATATTAGCCTCATTTTTCAAAGTCTTCTTCCATGCATTCATCTTCTCGTCATTGTGATATTTGCAAAGCTTGTCAAAACCATCTCCAAAATTTCCATTTTACCACCTTACATTAGATGGATCTATGTGGTAAAAAATGGATATAACAACCAAATCCTTATTATCCTTGCAATGCATAATATGCAAGAGTTCATCCAAACACTTTGATGAAGAACCATAATTTTCTAAGAAAATAATGATGGCAATCTTTGAATACTCTATGGCCTCACTTAAAATTGGGAAAATTTCTCTCCCACTTTCAAGATCTTCACCATCATAAAATGTTTGTATGCCTTTATCAAGTAAAGCATAATAAAGATAATTGGTAAAAGTTAATCGTGTGTCTTTTACATAAAAATTGAGAAAAACATGGCATTTTGGAGCTAATTGAATAGTGGAAGAAGAAGCCATTATTATGTTCATGTAATGTTATGCAAGCAATGAGAATTAAGAAAATTACACTCATTTTATAGATGGGACTAGAAATAGCTATTTCATGACTAGTTCTTTTGTAGACTTCGACAAATTGACAGTGGCAACTCCTGCAATTTGGGGCATATTTCATGACTCTTTCATCATCTATTGCAATAATAGAAGGAAAACTAAAGGTTTTAATATCAAAAACCAGATCTTAGAAAGAAGATGGCATATTCAAAGAGCATTAGAGGCAAAAACATTTTAGTTTTGTAATTATTAGATTAAGTTAATTAATTCGGTCTTGTAATTCAACAAAAATATTTAAATCATTTTAATTAATATAAATGAATTTCGTTATATATAATAAAAAATACATATATTAACCACTTGTCTAATTTTCAAGCTATAATAATTAAAAAAATTGAAAAAATCATATATAACGTAAAAAAGAAGCCTGGAATCTATTTCTCATTCTACAAAGAAAAAAATTTATTTTAAAATGTGATAATTAAAGAATACTATATTTTTTTGGAGTTAAAATGGATAAAATGTATCAAATATTTATAAACAAGAAGATTAAGCATCTCCTATATATATTTTTCTATTGTATTAAAATGAAAAATCGTGAATTGAATTTATTTGGATATTTGGTATAAAAAAAAAATTTAGATCAATTAAACCCAACCCAAAAAATAAAAATAAAAAAAGTAATAGGAGAGTATTCAATTTAGATTTTTAATAATTTTTATGCAATTTTAAAATATAGGTGTATCCAATAAAAAAATTTAAAGACTCAAAAAATTTAGATGTTCAATTATGATTTTATAGATGTATTTAAAATGAAAAATGATAATGCCTCAACAATATTTTTTATTAATAACCACTTTATCCAATATTAATTGTATGAAGATGTAATTAATAATAGGGATAAAATGGACATTTCATATACTTTTATTGTAGTAATAACAAAAACACTTGTGATAATATCATTACCTTTAAAAATCTATAAAATTTAGGTGTATTTAATTAAAATTTTGTAAAAAATTTAAAAATCTATGTATTCAAAAAATTGTTAATTTTAGAAGATTTTAAAAATTAATTTTTTTTTATAAATTTTAATGACTTTTTAATTAAAATTATATGTAAAAAAATTTCTACTAAAATGGAATTTTCCCAAAAAAAAAAAAAAAAAAAAAACTAAAATAGAGTTGCTCAAACAATAACCATAACAATAACATAGTGTGTCATTTAGTTATATTATATTTTTTTTCTTGTACAAAAGAGATTTGTCAAAAACTATTTATTTGATAAGATTTTGTTGGATGTTTTTGTGAGTTGCCCATTTCTTTTAATAAATATTAATTTAAATATTTCTTTTGGGGTCAAAATATACCTCACTGGGGATAGGGAGGTGGATAGGGAATAAAACAATAGTTACACACCCACACACCACATCCACATACCACGGCTCATCAACATTGGGTGAGTGCCCAATCTCAGAGAGGAGTGTATCCATCCAGAGCTAGTGAAGGGTGGTAGTGAAAGCTCGATATCGAAGCGCATGTCCCAAGCCTCGAATCCATGCGCTTCATTGTCCAGCAAAGCCCACAACCTCGTACAATACATCCAAATGAACGTGCCATCTAGACTACCCTATCTGATATTTTTTCTTAAATATTTATATGATGTATAGGAAGCCACATTTATAAGAGAATAGGTCACATTGTATTTCCCTTTTAACTTTCTCATCACATGTCTACACATTTTGACTTTCTAATCCAATAACGATTTTAATTTATAATTTATAATAAAATAATTAATTTTATAAGTTTTAATTCTTTTATAAAAATAATCATAAATATATTTGATAACAATTATATTTAATAATTTTCAAAAAAAAAATCATCTCTAAGTTATTTGGTAATAATTTTTATTTTTTTCAAAAAAAACTTTAAAAATATAGAAAAGGTTTGGTTATTTTTTATAAACTTGAAGTTTTTAATCATTTTCTTCTAATACTTAATCATACAAAAGTTATAAGACTTGATGTACTCTCTAGAAAAAAGGTTTGATCAAAATGAAAAAAAATGAAAAATAAAAAATTTGATTAAAAAATCTTTTTTTTTAAAGATTTATGAATAATTCTATATTTTAGTAGTGATTCCATAAAAATATAAAAATAAAAATAAAAAATTGTTACCAAACATACTTGATTGAAAAATCACTTAAAAAAATCAAAAATCAAGAATCAAAATTATTATAAAAACAAAGCTTTAGTTTTCTCTTGCTTTTCATTCTGTGCACATTGTGAAAAAAAAATATTGAATAAAAATAATATAAAAATAAAAGTGACTGGCGTAAATAATGGGTTTCTATCATACCGGTGTGCTGTTGAAGTCAGAGTTTCAATTCTTCTCTTAAAAGTTGGAAGGTATGAGTGAAGTGAAAGTGGTGGCATTATATCTTCTCCGATATGATTGTAAAGGAAAAGATAAAAAGGAAAATTGTTTTCTCAGTGTAGAGAATGAAGTGATATTCATCAACATAAAGAAAGATAAAATTAAGTCAAAAATTCATAGAGATAATGAATGTTATAAATTGGAATACAGAAGCAAAAATCAAAAACTAATATAGATTGTATAAATAAATAATAATGAATTAAAAAAGAATATATTATAATAAAATAAAAACAATACATGAAAATTTAAGTAGATTAACTTTGATTGAAAAGTTTACTTATTGGCAACCACATACAAAACAAAATCTACAAATATTCAAATAGAGAATACAAACATTAATATTCAAAAGAAATTACTCTCAAATCTCTCTAGGACCAAAATTGTAACCAAAAGTAATAACTATTAGAATAATTAATATTTTCTTATAAGATTATTTAGTATTATCTCCATTGTAAGATTATTTTAGTCTTTTTGTTTATTTTGCCTTTATAGGTTTAGCTTGTATCATTTACAAAATTACTTTTGTATTCTAATAAACCCTAGCATCAATTTTCTCTCTTCTTTTGTCTTTCACTTTAATGTTAGATTTGAATAATTATAATGGTATGATAGCATGACTTATTGAATAAACTGTAAATTTAGGCATAGTTTCCGACAGTATCATTCACGAGTCTTGTCCTTCGCATAAAATAGGTATTTTCTTCTGATTCTGATAGTTTTTGGATTTTTTTGTTCAAATTACAATTTTAGGGTCTTCATATGATTTGGCAATTTGGAAGTTTGGTTTGTTTTCTCAATTACTAGCAATAAAGATGATTCACTACATACAGTTGGTGTGAGGTTAGATGATTAAAATTATTCGTATTGGAGTTATGCGATGAAAAATTTTCTCCAAGGCAAAAAGATGTAGGATTATGTATCTGAAATTGTGAATAAACCTACAACAGAGAAGATTGATATGAAATCCTACTAGATATTTGGGAAGTAAATAATTCAAAAATTATGACTTGAATACACAATTTTGTTGAACACTCAATAGGCACCTAATTATCAAAGTATGATGTAGCAAAAGAAGTTTAGAAACATCTTGCAAGATTATATATACAGTCTAACTTTACAAAGTAATATCAATTAGAACTAGATATTCAAGCTATTAAACAAAAAAACATGAGTATTTAAGAGTTTTAATCAACAATGACAGATCTTTGGGATCAATTGGCTCTCACAAAATCAATAGAACTATGAGCTTGTAGACTTATGTTGGTCATAGAGAGGAACATCACTTGGTTCAATTTTTATGGCTCTTCGTGACGATTTTGAGGGACTTTGTGGTTCCATTTTGCATCGTAGCTCATTTCCTTCAATTGATTCGATGGTCAGTGAGCTTTTGGGTGATGAAATACGCCTTAAGTCTCAAGCAAAAAAGGAATTCTCCCAACATCTATTCCTTTTATTTTTGCAGCTTCTTATCAACCTCTTACTCACTGTAGGAACAAAACTTATGCAAAGGTTGGGTTTGATGACTCTAGGTTTTGCAAACAAAAGGGTGATTGGAAAGCTCAATGTCCTAAGTTGAATCGAGTACCACATTAGCATTAACAAAATCATCAATTTAGGCCTCCACAGTTTGGCGATCAATCACAACCATGTCCATATCGCCCTCCTCAATTTAACATTGTAGCATCTGTACCTCCGTTGGAATCCTCTGACCATGGAGCCTCATCCTCCAATTCTACAATGGCTTCTCTCAGTGAGCAGTTTCAAAAGTTTATTGATATACAGTCGCATGCCATGTCTTCCTCTTCTACAATAGGTCACTCCTTCTCTACTTCTTCATGTATGTCCTCCTCAACTTGAGTTTTAGATTTTTGAGCTTCCACCATATGTATCCTGATTCACTATCTTTTATTTATTTGTCTCCTACATTATCTATGTCAGTCATGAATGCTAATGGTATTCCTATGCCATTAGCAAGTGTTGGTTCTATTGTAAATTCTCACTTATCTCTTTCTAATGTGTACTACATTCCTAACTTTCATACATCTTGCATCTATTAGTCAATTGTGTGATTCTAGTTGCTTAGTTTCGTTTTCCTTTACCTCATGTCATGTGTAGGATCTACAATCCTAGAAGCTAATTGAGACAGGCCGTAGGCAGGGAGATTATATGTATTGGACCAACTGCGATTACCAATATTTGCAATTCCTAGTGTTGATCTTTCTTCATTTTGATTGTGTCATTCATCTTCTAGTTTTGATTTGTGGCATTCACATCTTGGTCATGTTTCAACTTCCTGTTTACGATTCTTAGCTTTTAATGAAACCTTAGGAAATTTGCAAGCTCATGATATTTTTTATTGTAGTAGTTGTAAACTTGCAAAATTTTCTGCTTTATCTTTTACTAGAAGTACCTCTTATTTTGTTACACCTTTTGATTTATTTCATTCGATATGTAAGAACCTTTTCCTGTTGTTTCAAAAGAAAGGTCTCGATATTATGTCTCTTTTATTGATGATCACACTAATTTTTTTTGGGTTTATCTTATGAAACGTCATTATGATTTCATTGATATTTATAATAACTTTTGAGTCCTAGTAAGAACACAACATTCTGTTGTTATTAAGTATTTTAGATGTGATCTAGGTGATGAATATACTTCCAATAAATTTTGTGATTTACTTGCTTTAGATGGAACTAGTCAAAAAACTTCTTGTATTGATACTCCTAAGAAAAATAGTGTTGCTAAAAGGAAACATAGGCACATTATTGAAACTGTTAATTCTCTTTTGTTGTCATCTTCAATTCCAAGTGAATTTTGGAGAGAAGCAATTCTTACTACAGTCAACTTAATCAACAATTTTCCATCATCTATCACTTCATGTCTATCTACTTTCAAAAAACTATATGGACATACTCCAGACTACTCTTCCTTTAGAGTCTTCGGTTCTACTTGTTTTGTCCTTCTTCCTCATGTAGAATAACTTGATAGTCAATGACGCCAAAAACTTAATGCAGAATGACTTGATAGTCAAATTTTGTATTTTATAAAAAACTCGCAAGTGTACGAATCACTTGTAATGAGTGATAAGTATACTCCCAAAATCATCTTTCAAGGAATTGCGGTGGTTTTAAAACGTTATTTATTTTTTTATTCAGTCAAACAAACAATCCTAAACATTCTAACAATTGTCGATTGCAAAAAAGATTGTAAATTCATAAATTAATTCAATAACTAAAATAAAGTGCAAATAAAAAAAATCACAACCAAGGGGAAGATTATGGATGTATATGGGAATCTTAGTGTGCTATCCATTCATGAAAAGAACAAATTAAGCAATTCAATTAAAAATCGGATGTAATGATTTTTCTGCTAAACCTAGAAAATTCCAAATCAATGGTAATTTTTACTACAATCAATTAATTAACTTCTTTGATTCAGACCGTTAATTAATTAATTGGGATTAGTGAAAAGAATTATAACCACCTAATCTAACACAAATCAATACAATCAAATTAAGCACTTGTTCATAATGCACAATCAAGCAAATATGGCATTTCTAATGCCTAAATTTTAACATATTCTCTCAGACTACAAATTAAGATTTGGCCCATCATTAATTTATAATTAGAAATATTAAGAACATGAACAAGAAATAATTCCAAAACTCAAATATCGTTAAGTTACAAAATTGTTCTTTCAATCATTGGAAGCAATACTAATATCCCAAATACATAAATTAGCCAACCATAACTAAATTGGTGTCAATCAATTTAGTGATGGGAGGTAAACAGAAAATCAAAGAGAATAAAAAGTTATTACAATAAAAATACCCCAATGAATCCTCTAGCTTCAAAACCTTGAAGTTGGTTGGTCCCCTTTCTCAATTCTTTAGAGTAGCTTCAACAATGGAGGGTCTTCTCTTGATTTTGGGTGGAAACCCTTGCAGCCACAGCAGCTAAGGGTGGAAGAAACTTGGTTGTAAAAACTTTTTTTTGTTTAGGAGAGGTATAGTGTGGTATTTATAGGAGGAGTGAAGAGGCACACGCGTGTTAGGGTTTATGGGCATTTTTGGTATGTGGGCCGCGGCACACAAAATTACCTACAACGGCGCAAGGCTGAAAATGGAAGGCGGGTCGCGGCATACATTTAATGAAACCTAAGGCTCTTCTACCGCAGCGCATGTTGAATTTTGGCTCCATAATAGAAACTTGAGAGTTGGTTGCCGTGGCACACATTTTTCTTCGCCGCAGCGCGCCTTGTTATGCTCAATTTGTATGTAACCCTTACATAATTGTTGACTCCCAACGTAAGGCTTACATCCTTTTGCTCTTGTTACTCCATTTTCACTCATTTTTAGTTATTTTAATCCAATACTCTTCTAAGAGCCCAACAACCTACAAAACACATAAATACCTTCCAAAACACAAAAATAATAAAACAAAACATAAAAAGAATGTTTAAAAATATAACAAAATATAGGTCAAAATAGTGTTCATCACTCACCCATCACAAATAAGAGTACGCCCCTTACCTGCAATAGAGCAACAACCTACTATAATCAAATACTATCTTATCTTTGCTTTTCTTATTAAGACTCGATCCATATCTACTAAGCATCTCAAATCACCAGTCACTGCCACTTGGGTCGTACTCGTTGGTGTAGTCAAAGACACAACAACCCAGTCGCCCCTGATCTTATCGACGACATCGGCTTAGGGCTTCTTTTTCCCTCGTTCATGTCAACCTCACAGCCACATGACTGTTGGTATCAATCTCAACCTCACAACCTTGTAGTTTTCATTTTTCAGAAAGATCAAGATCAATTGGCCCATAGTCATTTTTAGTTATTTTTGGTTGGTTCAGTGAGTTTATTGACTACTTGTTTTTCAATTGGCAAGACAACTATAAGCACCTTTGAGATTCTACATCAACTATGACAAATCTATTTTGGTTTTTTGCTTATTTTGATTTATGTCTGTTGTAATTCTCCAAGTTTAACATTGATTATGTTCAATTTGAGGGGGAAAGTTGAATATTAGATTAATAGTTAGTTTCCTTATTAATGTTGGAAACTATTATGATTAGGATATTAGATAATTATTCTAATATTTCCCTATTAATTTAGGAGTTTTGTTTAGAGTCCTATTAGGATTAGGATTTTAGTTTATTATCTCTATAAATATCAATGTAATCCTTCAGTATTACTATGAATGAGAATTAGATGTTTTTATTTGACTTTTTGTTTCTCTTCTCAACCTACTTTGATTATCTATTATTTTAGCTTCTACATTCATTCTTTCATCTATTTTATATCTATGTTTCCTTCCACTTTATATTTTAACATCTCTCTAGCATACTCTAGAACAAACTGAATATATAGTGAGTTTGATCCTTAGAATAGACACCAAACACCAAAGTAAAATGTGAATGATCATCCACAATTGATAAAAAAATATTGATCATTAGACGGAACATGCCTAGGAGCAGTCCATAAATCCAAGTACAACAAATCAAAAACCTTAGCTACCCTTGTGTGAGACGAAACAAATGGTAATTTGTGTGACTTGGCAAGCTATCAAGGAGAACAAATCTTGTCTTTTATACTACAACAACTAGAAATAAGACTCGTAGGATCATACCTTTTGAGAGAACTTCTAATAGTAGCATAAGAAGGATGACCCAACCTTCCATGCCAAGTATCGAAGGAAGTATAAAAACTAACAACACACTTACTTGAGACACTAGATTGCTCATAACTTCCCACTTTATATATAGACCATGAGAACTAGGCCCTTGAATATTCATCTCCTTAGAAATCAAATCCTTTACACAAAAACCATATGGATCAAACTCCACAGAAAGAGTATTATCTATGCATAGCTTATTAACAGAAAGAAGATTGGTAGTAACAGCAGGAGTATGTAAAACATTTTCTAAAGAAAGAGCATAGCCATTAGGAGTAGGTAAACAACCAGTACCAATATTAGAGATAGAGATCTTCTCACTATTGCCAAGGAGGACTCCCTCAAAGCCAAGAAAAGGAGAAGATTGAGTCAACTAATTAGCATCAGGAGTGATATGGTGACTAGCACCAGTATCCAAAATCCAAGAACAACTTGAGTCAGACTGCTCCTCTTGCGAAGCTTGAGCCACCATAGCCGATGGAGATGGAGTTTTTCCCATGAGTAAATCCCAAAGAGAAAACAAGATTGAGTAGTGTGGCCAATCTTTTCACCGACTTGACAAGTTGGTTTTTTACTAAGAGGTTTCTTGAACTTTTGATTACCACCTTGACCATTAAAAGCATTTGACACCTACCTTTGCTGATCTTGAAACTTCAACTTCATAAACTCCTTGAGATTCCACATAGGCTTTTGATAAGAGAATTACCCTTCAAACTTTGTTCTTGAAGAACCACTATAATTCTTATTGTTGAAACATGCAATGTTGCCTTGGAACACTTGTTCATGCTCACTACGACTTTGCTTATGAAGCATTCTCTCATATCCCTCAAGATAGCTTTATACAACATTAATGGAGGGTCTCACATCCCTCATCTTAATGTTTCTAACAAATGAATTTTACCTAGGTCCTAGACCCCAAGAACATAAAGCAACAAATCTTTATCACATACAGGTTCACCTACCGTAGCCAAAAATCCAATAATAGTTTTTTTCTTTCAAGACATATTATGAAACACTTAAACCTTCCTTGCACAAATGTTGTAGCTGTTCAAGAAGTTCCATAACCTGTGACTGAACATCAGTCGAATAAAATTCTTTAAGAGCAATCCATTGCTCACGAGCTGTCAAACCATTACTCAAATACCCAAGCATACATGGCAAAACTGAGCTAGAAATCCAACCTTTAACAATGGAATTTAATCTATTCCAATTTAAGAAAGTATGATTTATAGAGGCAGAATTATTAACAAATTTCGGTGGACATACCAAAGAACCATCCAAGATACCTTCCAACCCATATGTCGTGACATATGTCATGCTATGATCCTTCCAAACCATGTAATTATGATAATTTAGTTTCACAGACAGATTAACATTCATTGGTGGGGACGAAGACAAGCATTGAGCTAGCATATCAATCATGCTTGAACCAACAAACTAAGACCTAAATGACCCAAAAGTAGAAGTTTGAGGCAAGAAACCTGGTGGCTGATGTGTTAAATTTAGTACTCGCAAGTGTACGAATCACTTGTAGAAAAGTGATAAGCAACTTCCAAGGTCGGTCTCTCAAGGAATTGCAGTGGTTCTAAATAACTAACTTTTTAATCTAAATAGAGTTCTAATGAAAATAAAACACTAATTAAATAGAGTTCTAGTAAAACTAAAACTCTAAGTAACTAGAATTCTAAAGCTAGTAAAACTGTAAAAAGGTGTTTGATTTGTAACGGGAACAAAGTACGAGCAATTAAACAAAAACAAAATTGCAATTTAACAATCAATTCAGATATATTTGAAGATCAATGGAGGATGTATGGACGTTTAGCTTGGTTGACCATGCTTGCATCGAAAAGGTATGGTGAAATAACATGAACGTTCTATATAAACAAAATTACCGACTTTCCTTTTAATTACGAGACTGCCTGTGGTCGGGGTAAATCTCTTTATTGATTAACTAATTAACTGCCTTCGGTCGGGGTAAATCAAATAGTAATCAAATTATACGCAAGGAAAAACATGCCAATCAAATTAATGCTATGACTAAGTCACTAAATTGAAGCTTTGATTAAGTGTTTCGGAATGAAGTTAAGGTGACGTTCCTATAACTAAATTCTAAGATCTTTCAACCTAACTACGAATCTCAAATGGGCCCATGATAATTCATAATTAAATATCTAAACATGCTCTTAATCAAAAAGTAATTTGTTTATATTAAATCAATAAAACATACACCATACACAGTTCTAGCAAACATGGCAACACAAACTAAACATTCATAATAAAACTAGCCAGACATGTTCATATTAATATTCATAGACAAATAAAATATGAACATACACTCCAACGAAAGAAGAAGAAAAAATAGAATTCTACAACACCAAAGAAAACCTAAATCTAAATACCGCTTATGGATGAGATAGCGTTCTTCTCCAAAAGCTTTATCTTTGATTGTCGACGGCTTCTTTGGATCCTTAGAATGGTTTCTCTTGCTTCGTTTTTGTGTAGCGAAACTCCCAAAGTTGATTGAATGTAGTGTTTGGTCGCAAAAATTGTAATGTGTAAAGTTATGTACAAGTTCGAGTTCTTCTGTAAGGGGGACTCTAAGGGGGTATTTATAGATGTAAGGGTTTACACAAATCCTGATTGCCATAGGAATAGGCGCGCCGCGGCATGCATTTTCCCCGCCGCGGCGCAACAAAAATTCTGGATATAATGTAAAAACCCGAGAGCTCCCCGCCGCGGCATGCATTTTCCTTGCCGCGGCGCGCGTTGTCTTCAGTTTCTTCCCATGTACCCCCTTACATATGTGCTGGCTTGACATGTACGGCTTACATATTTGACTTGTTTTGCCCGTAACTCGTGATCCGAGGGCCGTAAGTATTCCGTCTTTGCATGCTTTCATTATTTGACTCATTTGACGCTAAAAACACCTGAAATGCACTAAAACATACCCGTGATTTCGAACGGATAGATTTATGAAAATAATCAAATAAACAATCATAACAAATCTATATTTAAACAATTAAGTACAATTAATCACGAAATATTAGTGCTTTTTTGAGCACTCATTAGTGGCGGCACCGACCGCTGAGGTACCCTAGTAGGAGCAATAGGCGATTGAGAGTGCAATCGAGTAATAGCCCTTTTGTAACTCACCATATTCAACGAAAAAGCTTTGACACCATACACGAACCAAAGGTTCATCAAGAAGTAGAACACAACGAAACAAAGAGGAAGAAACAATATGAGGAAATCTAATATTAGAGAAAAGCGATCTGAAAACAACTATGTATATACATTGACGAACTCTCTCTTATATGCGACTATTAGTTAGGCCACTTGTATTAACCACAACAAACTATTAACAACTCAAGCACTACTACAATACAAAATACCCACAATAAGTCTTAATAGACTCATTGGTTTCAATAGATTGTTTATCATAAACTTATACATATATGTTATTGGTGTATTTCTGCATGTAACGGAGTAAGCTTATAAAGTATTTACATGCTTCATGTGGTACAATACTGAGTGCAGTCATATGAATGCTATATGAAGTATTTCACCATCTAAGCATATCTTTTTAATGTTTCTCCAAGCAATTAGCAAAACAGCATATGAAATTAAGAATGCATCACTACTAGGCTTACAACATAAACAGAAGTAATTGTGCAGAAGTTTTCATTTCTACAATTTAAGGCATCTGATAAAATAATTTAGTAAACATTCACATCATCACCTTCCTCGCATCTTCTTCTACATTGACTTGTACTTCATCTGAGTCGTTTTTGTCTTCTTCTCCTCATTTTCATCATCATTGTCATCAAAATCATCTCGATATCTCTTATCGCTAGTAGTTGGTTTTAAAGTATCTCCATTAATCATGAGACCACATTTATCTACTTCATGTCTATATAACATGTAAACTCTGTACTTTTTAATAAGATCACTTTCGCTCCTCTATCCTTTATAATAATAAAAGCGGAAAGTGGCATGGTCAAACTTGTTGCAATTTTCACAGTGCCAGTTCCAATATGTTTCACTACTTTTGTCTTGCAAGTCGGAAGTAAGACTATAAATAAAAACGCAATCTATATTTTCTTTTCTAGGAGGAAAAAAAAATTCGACTAATAATACCCTCGATTTTATGCCAAAAATGTTGTTGAAAAGGGTTGTACATAGAATGCATTCATCTTCAATTCCATAGACGTGATTGCTCCCTTTTAACAATGCATAATGCAAAACCTAGGTAGTTGGGGTCATGCCAATTTGGAGGAAGGATGATGGTTATTGAAGATCCACAATTATTCTGATAAGTCATCCATTCTAGTACCTCATTTTCACTCCAACGCATTTGTACCTCGGTACATGGTTGATACTTCTACACGGTGAATTTAGTCGTGACTATTAAAATTAATTACAAAAAGATCCAAAAACCTACTTCATTCATAGATTGGGTTATAAATACTAGAAATAAATCATTATAAAATAAAAACCAAACAAGTATAACAAATAAAGAGCATGGAAGGGAACAAAAGACATGCCTCTTTGGGTGTATTCCTCAATAAAATTGTTGTACGCAATGTTTTTACTCTTGTTTCAGCCCAAAGAAATCCCTGTTCTAACTTAGGAATTTTTCTAGTTTGGTGCATCATATGAAATAAAACTTTTCAAGAGACATCAACCTATGAATGTTGGTTGGATGACTCTTAAGTCTTGAGCAGTTGCTCAAATCCAATTTCACAAGACTTGAAAGGCACTCTATAGAGGAGGGCACCATTTCAATGGATGTGTTGTGCAACATTAACTTTCTTAAGTTTGTTAAATGCTTTAAATTCTTGAGAGGTCCCAGGTAATTTATTTTTGAACTCTATAGCTTTTTGCAATCATTAAGGTTTAGCGAAGTAATCATGCATACTTTTTTTTAAAAGATATAGGCAACTCACATAAACTTTCATAGCCTACCAAATTGACAACTTTAAGATTCATATAAATAGTAAATATAGAACCAATAATCCTATTATATACTACAAAGACTGAATAGACAATTATGATACAAATTATGGAATGAAATAGCATAAACAAAATGAAAAAAAAAAGTTGTTTGACACGTAAGGCCTGACATGACTAATCAAGTTTTAAGAAACATAAATTTTTTTCCCCCTTCTTTTTAATATGTTTGGATATGCAATCCATGTCGTTAACAATTTGATACATGTTTATGAATTTTCATCTCTAAGGCTAATATTGAATCCCATTTAGGCTAACTGCATGAAAGTGGCCCAACATAATTCAACCCAAGCTTAAAAAAAATACATGAGATTAAGAGAAATTTATTTCATACATCAAAAGCAATTATCAAAATTTAAACACAAGGCTTTACATGATACAATTGTCTAGATTACACAACTAAATCTGGTATTAGTTTATAAACTCATAGTAGCCAAAACAAAGGACAATCCATACAAATATAAATTTTCCTTGAAAATATAATCTTTTTAGAAGGAAAAAAATGGCAAACATTAACAACTAAATTTATAAAATAAATGGTAGTTTTTTATCGTAAACTCATGCAGTTATGTCATTGGTGTATTTCTGCATGAAACAGAGGAAGCTTAGAAAGTACTTACATGCTTCCAGTGGTACCATACAAAGTGTAGTCATATAAATGCTCTATCCAGTCTTTTACTATTTAAACATATGTTTTTAATGTTTCTCTAAGCAACTAGCAAAATAGCCTATGAAATTAAGAATGCATCACTACTAGGCTTACAACATAAAATAGAAGTAACTATGCAAAAGTTTTCATTTTCTACGCTTATGATTTGAAGCATTAAAATAATTTGTTAAACATTCACATCATTTCAAGGCTATAGGTTTTTCTTAACATATAATCTAGAGGTTGCAGCATCATTTATGGAGAAACAACCTTTGTACTTCATCTTCACCTTCCTCACATCTTCTTTCACATTTACTTATACTTCATCTGAGTCATTTTCCTCTTATCCTCCTCCTCATTTTCATCATTTTTGTCATCAAAATCATCTTCATTTTCATCATTTTTGAAAAAAAAAAAGAGGAAAATTACCAAAAATAGCATTCCTAAAACTTATAATAATAAAATTAGCACCCCAATAACATTAAACGTGTAATATTGTATGTTCAATATTGAACGATTTTAAATTATCTTCGTTCAATTGAACGATTCTAAATTATCTTCGTTCAATTTTAATTGAGTGGTGTTCAAAGAAAAGTGATATATCAATCATTTTTTTAATTGTGAAATTATAAGTTTGAATATAAAGGGTGCTATTTTTATTATTATAAGTTTTAAAATGTATTATTTTTGTTGTTTTCTAAAAAACAAAAAATTGGTTTAATTTTCCAACAAATCGATACAGTAGGAAGTGTTATAAATGGCCACAAATGTATTGAATGTATTCATGCTCATAGTAAGGATTGATTCCTTAAAAGAATAAACCAAGTTTAATTTGAGATATTTTTTTAGGTTTCACTCTTTGTAAGGATACATGTGTATAATGGTGGGGGAAAATGCCATAAAATATCCACAATATCTCATTCGGATTTTTATGAAAGAAAAAAATATTGACTCCAAATTATGATTTTTTGCCTTTTACATACTCAAGTATTATTATTCAAATTTATATAGTAAATTACTTCTTCTCAAGCAAACCACGTATAATCATGGTCTTTGGTCCAATTTTAATTTCTGCACTGCTTCTCAAAGGTGCCAAGAATATTTGCATACTATTAAAAAAAAAAAAATAGCATGGTATCTTTAATGTAGATAAATAAATATTACAACTGATTATGACTTTATGATAATACTCTTTTAATAGATTAATCCACTAATTTTAAGTAAATTTACATTTAGGTCCATAAATTTTTAGATTCTATAATTTACTTCCCAAATTTTTAAAATTTTACACTTAGATCTCCAAACTTTTAAATCTTACAATTTAGTTCCCAAATTTTTAAAAGTTCACACATAGATTCTAAAATTTTAATTTAAAAATATGTATTTTAGTATCTAAGATAGAATTTATGTGAAATTTTTAAATATTTGAAAATTATATTATAAAATTTAATAATTTAGAGATCTATATATAAAATTTTAAAAATTTACTAACAAAATGAAAGTAAAACATGTAAACATTCTCTACCATAGGCATGAAATTGAAATAAAAAAAATGAATATGAATATGAATTTAGGCTTAGAATCACTTTTAATTTTTCAAGAGAGAAATGTTAATCAATTTGTAATTTTACAGTGCGCAAAAGAAGGCACGTGTACAAAAACTAATTATATAGGGGAGTTTGCCCTACAAATAAAGTGTAATTTATTTGATATTTATTTACAAAATTAAAATTAAAATATATATAAAAAGGCATCATGAGTTGAGTGGTCCAGTTATAATCACGTTCCTACCTCCATGTTTTTTATTTTAAAAAATTACTAAAAATAATATTATTATAATTAATAATAATAAAATTAATAAATTAATTTAAAAGAATTTAAATTATAATAATTTAATTTTAACATCATTTAAATATATGTATATTAAAAAAATGATATAAAAATCATTTTTTAATTATAAAAATATATAATTTAAATATAAAAAGTACTATTTTTATTAGTATAAATTTTAAAAAGTGTTATTTTTATATTATTATTTTTATTTTTTATAAATATCCTAAAAAACCTACTTAATTGAAGCAATTTTTTGTTTCGTTTATATATATATATATATTTTATAAAAATATATATCAAAGACATTATAAATTGAGTGGTCGCCATGTTCACTGTTCAAAATAAAATCTATGGCCATGTTCATATCTTCCTTATTTTACGTGAGTATTTTTTTTTTTTGGTAAAGAGAAGAGACAAAATGGTTTTTTTATTTGGGCAATAAGTATTATGTAGAATTCTAACTTATAAAAAATGTCTTTAAACCTTTTTACTTATGAAAAATGTATTTTGAATTCTTTTTATTTGTAAAAAAATGTGTAAGGTATGTAAAAAATTAATTTTTCATCAAATTTTTCGTTAAATCTAACGGAATAGCACATGTGTCATATGCATGTTTATATTTTTTAATAGATATATATCAAATTAAATAATTTTTAATTAAAAAAATTACTCCAATTTTTAACAATTTTTCTTGATTAAACTTAAATAAAATTTTAATTATCTAATTTGTAATTTTAAATATTAGACAATGAAAATTTTATTGAATTCGATCAAATTTAAATAATTTTTTTTTTTTTTGCATAAGTTGTGACTGTATATATTAGAGAATAAAAATTTATTTAAAATTTATTAAAAATTTTATTTAAATTACATTGAAAATTTATTTAAGTTTTTGAAAATTAAAAAAAATTGAGTAATTTTTTAATTAAATATTAATTTTTTACGTATATATCTATCGAAAAATATAAGCATGCATGTGATACATATGCTATTTCGTTAGATTTAACAAAAAATTAGATAAAAAAATAATTTTATTCTTATCTGATACATTTTTTACAAGTAAATGGACTTAAAAACATATTTTTTATAAGAAAAATGACTTAAAGATACATTTTATAAACTAGAGAACTAAATAACACATTTTACAAAAATAAAAAGGACCTCTGTAACATTTTTTCCTTTTATTTTTGCTTTTGACTATATTAAATCATTAGTCCTTAAATTTTAATTAGATTCACACATTAGTTTTTAAACTTTTAAAATATATGATTTGATCTCAAATTTTTAACATTTTATACATAGGTCTTTAAACTTTTAAATCATACGATTTAGTCCATAAATTTTTAAAATTTCATACATAAATCCTAAAATTTTGATTCATAAATATGTATTTTAGTAGCTAAGCTATAACTTGTACGTAAATTTTTAAAAGTTTGAGAATAAATTGTAGAATTTAAAAATTTAAGAATTTACATTTAAAATTTTAGAAATTTAAGAACTAAATTATATAATTTAAAAATTTATGTATGTATTTAAATAAAATTTAGAAACTAATAAAATAATTAATCCTATATTTTTAATAAATCTGTCATATTACGCTTATATAATAGTAACAGTTTCCTCCGAGGAAAAATGCCTTATTTATTTAACATTTTGTTTGAATTTTTGCATTTTTTGCACACAAATTTACTTATGTATACTTTGTTTATTATTATAAGAATAATATATATAAGATTAAGATTATATTTGGTTCACAAAATAATAATATAATGAGCATGTAAATTGTAATAAAATTTATTTAAGCAGTATAATTAAAATAAATAATAATATTAAAATAAAATTTATAAAATTGTAAATGAAGAAAATAAAGCAAAAAATTATAGATGCATGATTATTTAAATTGTGAAAAAGATAGAATATTATAACATATTCTTAAGAGGTGTGGGTGTAATGAAGAAATAAAATAGGCTTAACTACTCCATTGGCCTAAAATCTTTAACTAAATTCACAATTAGGTCACCAAAATTTTAAATTCTACAAGTTAGTCCTCAAATTTTTAATATTTTATACATAGGTCTCTAAACTTTTAAATTCTACAATTTAGTCTCTAAATTTTTAAAAATTTACATATATGTCTTATCTTTGGTACTAAAATACATATTTTTGAATCAAAATTTTAAGACTTATATATAAATTTTTAAAAATATGAGGACTAAATTATATAATTTAAAAGTTTGGTATCTAAATATAAATTTTGATAAAATTTAAGAACCAATAAAATAAAAAAACTAATTATTATCTTATAAAATAAACGAACTAATTACAATCTTCCAAATTCATAATTATTATTTTTAGAATAAAAAATTCTGATAAAAAAATAATAAAAAACTAATTATTAAACATCATAAATAGAAAGGAAAAAAAAATGGAGATTGACTTACCCACTCCTTAATTAGATTGACAGGAGCTGAGAATTCGCTCCATAAAATTGCGCCTCATTTCATACTGCTTAATTGTCCTTATGTCCGTATAGCAGGTTTGACACAGAGCTAACAAGCATGGTTGGAAAGAGAGAATAAAAACTTTTAGACTTTTTTTTTTTTCTAAACATAAGTAATTCATTAATGGTAAAAATATTACAAAAAATAGCTCTAAAATAGAGTTGAAATAAAACTTAAAAGACAAAATCTACACACAGTCTTGCCACAACTCATATGTAAATAAGCATGAATTACACATCAAAATATAGCTTTTTTAATCTCAAATAATTGGAAAGTAATTAGCCTTATGGTATTTTCAATTGAGCAACTTACATTCCGAAAGATTTTCTTATTTCTAGTTTTCCAAATTCTCCGCTATTTGACAATTAATTTTTGCCAAAGCTCTTCATTATCAACCCTTCCATACCAAGTACTCCAAAGTATTATCATCCAGTCTTGGATTTCAAGAACACCTAAAGGAACAAGCTCATTTAACAACCCCATTTTAGAAAAAACTTCGTTAGAGAAGTTACATTCTAACAAAAGATGCTTAGTGTCTTCAATTTCTTCATAGCATAAGGAGCAAATTGAGTCTACTCGCATCTCTCTACGAATAAGGTTGGCATTTGTAACCAAAATGTTATTAGCACATTGCCAAGCAAAAGATTTTAGCTTGCTTGGAAGTTTAAGGCTCCAAATAGTTCTCCAAAATTGCTCATTTGATGATATATAGCTACGTTGTCCTCTTAGTTCTCCACCCTAAACTCCTTCCTTTTCAAGGATTAATGCTCTTTTGTACTCTAAATTTACATTGTAATTTTCATGTTTTTCAAAGTGCCACACAAGTTTGTCACCAACTTGCTCATTTTTTACGGAAATAGAAGAAATGGCAATAGCATCTTCAGAGAAAAAAACACCCATCCATCAAAGGCACGTTCCAACCACCACAATTGTCAAGTAAGTCACAAAAAAATTGCACCCTTGAATTTTTTGGAGAGATGGGCTTGAAAAGTCTTGGCCTTGGTATCCATAGGTCTTCTCATATTTTCAAATGACTGTTAAGAGCTGGTTGCCATCTCAAACCATCTAATAATATTTTTCTGGCTTCAATGACCCCTTTCCAAGCCCAAAATGCATTGGACCCTACCTTAGCTTCCAAAAAAGAAGAGCAACGATAGTAGTTATGTCTCATCATTTGAGCTAGAAGTGAAGAGTTGTGAGTTAAAAGACGCCAACCTTGCTTAACTAACATAGCTAGGTTGAATAATCTCAAATCTTTAAAGCCCAAACCTCCATCCTTCTTTGGCTTTTGAAGCTCCTTCCAACTCTTCCAATGTATTTTATTATTATTTTTTTCAGAACCCAATCACCAAAATCTAGCCATTAGAGAGCTAATTTCTTTGCACAAAGTCTTAGGAAGTAGGAAACCAGACATTGCATAATTTGGCATAGATGAAGAAGCAGACTTAAATACGATTTCCCTTACTACAGGAGAGAGGAATTGTTTCGACCAACCTTGGATTCTGATTTGCACCTTTTCTCTGATAAATTTGAAAGTTTGAATCTTGGGTTTCCCAATTAGGGAAGGCAATCCAAGATATTTATCCATGTCGCCCACTCTTTGGACACCCATCCGAAGTTGTAGTCTTCTCCTTAAATCATCTGGAGCATTTGCACTAATTAAGAAGACTTCTGATAGTTTACTTCTTGCCCTGAGGCTACTCCATAAATTTTCAATAACTCTCTAACCATATCAATCTTTACCAGTGAAGCTTTACAGAACAAGGAATCATCTACAAAAAAAATGTGGGAAATGGCAGGCCCAGTTCTACTAGTCTTTAAACCTTGAATTAATCTTCTTTCTTATGCTTGGATTAACAATGCAAATAGAGCTTCAACACAAAAAATGAACAAATATGGTGAAAGTGGATCTCCTTGACGCAATCTTCTTTCAAGTTTGAAAAAGCCAACCACATCATCATTGAGAATTAAAGAGTAACTAATAGTAGAAATACAAGTAATAATCCAAGCAACAAACTTGGAGGAGAATCCCAATTTTAATATCATATTTTTCAAGAAACACCATTCGAACCTATCATATGCCTTCCTCATGTCGAGTTTCAAACTCAAATGACAATTCTTCCCTTTTCTTCTAGACTTTAGGTGGAATAACAACTCATGTGCTATTAGAACATTATCAAATATCAAACGATTTGGCTGGAAGGCACTTTAAAACTCGCTAACAACTGTACCCAACACTCTGCTTAACCTATTGGCTAAAATTTTGGCAATAATTTGTTTTATAGATAGTAGAACATAAGCTAATCGGTCTAAATGTGTTAAATGTGTGGGCTTATCAACTTTTGGAACCAGACAAATGAAGTGTAATTAGCAGCAGTAGAAATAGTGCCATACCTGAAAAAAGGTTTTGATAGCTGCTAGTACATCTCCACCCACAATATGCCAATAAGTTTGAAAAAATGTTGGTGGAAACCCATCAGGCCCTTGTGCTTTGTCTGGGTTCAGTTGCTGTACCATCTCAAAAATTTCCATATCAGACACATCCTTGGTTAGGATAGAGTTCATCTCTTCATTAACCTTTGGTTGAACAGCTTATAGGACTTTCACCATGTCTGAATTACTTGGTATAGTTGACTCAAAGATTTTCTCAAAATAGCTCGTAGTTAATTGAGAAAATTGGTTAGGAGCATCAATCCAAATTCCATATGAATTGAAAAGTCCATAAATTTGCTTCCTTTGTGTTCTTTGTGTAGCTTTGGCATGAAAGAACTTTGTATTGTTATCTGCCTCTTTCAACCATTGAACTCTAGCTCTTTCTCTCCAAAACTTCTCTTCACTCAAAGTTGTTTCTACAAATTCTTTTTGCAATTTACAGAACCTTTCTCTATTAAAAGTTGGAGCTTCATCTAGTTCTGCCAGTCATTCTTTAGACTTTCCAATCTTAGCTTTGAATTATCGAATTCAGTTTTCTTCCGTCTGTTGAGAGCCTTCCCTGTTTATGACAATTTTTGAGCTATTTTAAACCATATGAAGCCAGAAAAATCTCTTTGCCAAACTTCTTTGATAACTTGTTCACAAGTGCTCGAGGAAATCCATCTTCTTTGAAAGAAAAAACGTTTCCTTCCAACTTGTGCTTTCTCCTTTAGGTGTAGAAGAATTAATTTGTGATCTGAGTCAGAAGTATTAAACACTTGGAGCCATGCTTTATCATGA
The DNA here is from genome assembly GCA_029378325.1 of Elaeagnus macrophylla. NCBI lineage: Eukaryota > Viridiplantae > Streptophyta > Magnoliopsida > Rosales > Elaeagnaceae > Elaeagnus > Elaeagnus macrophylla. The sequence goes on along the minus strand of CM055644.1, from coordinate 18,574,828 downwards.
GAATTCAACCAATTCTTCGTTACAAGAGCTCGATCAAATCTTTCTTTAATAAAGCCATTTTCTCCCCATCGTTGTTGCCAAGTAAAGGGGCTTCCTATAAAGTCGACATTTATAAGTCTGTTGGAGCTCACAAAACTATTAAAATTTGACATGGATTGAATGCTTCTAAGATTACCCCCTATTTTTTTCTAAAGCCACAAGTATATCATTAAAATCACCAATTAAAACAAATTCATTGTAGAGCTGCACCCGAGAGCTTAAAACATCCCATTACTCTTGTCTCACCTCCCAAACTTTGCTTGATTGATTGGAGCTTGTCTACTCTATTCCATGTCTCACACAAGAAGATAATCTTTGGGGAATGGAGATTCTTCACCTCCTTGATTTCCAAGACCCACACCTTGACAATTCCAAGAGAGTATCATAGATTATTGGGGAGCCCTTTTAGGTAGGCCCTATTCAACCACTGATGACTGATCTCTTCATTGCAAGCATTAAAAGTTTCTTCTTGAGTAGATAAAGAAATACCTCCATGGCTAGAACTTGGACTAGAACGTAGTCGTGCATAGTATTCTCTAGCTAATTGCTTCAAAGATTTACTTCTCTGCAAAGTTGTATGAGGCACTAAATTATCTTCCTTATTTCCATTAAAGCCCATATGAAACACACCCTTATTTTCGTTGGTAGGCTGAAGTGTAAGCTTAAGCTTATTCTCCAAAGCATGGGTTTTGTGGGGTTTAGAGACACCAATGTCAAGAGTGATTTACTTAAATAGTTTACATTTTAATTAAAAGTTAAATTTTTCAAAATTAGCAATAATATGACTAAAATTGTGCGTTTTAATTATATCAAAATTAGATAAATTACAAAAATATCCTTAGCCATGTGATACGTGTTACATACTAAATGTACATATATGTAACTTGGTTACATACATTTCAGTAAGTAAAGCATATGGTGATGAATTGAGATACTCTGTTTTTGCTAGGCAAAACAGAGTATACAAATCTAGGTAAATAAAGCATTCCAACTTAGCAAGAATTGAAGAATAATATAAAAACTCAAATAACATACAAGCACATTAAATTTATTAGAATGAAAATGTCCAAGCTTTATCTTTGTTTCTCCAAATTCTCAGTAACTAATGGAACTAAGAATGAAGATGTTCTGAGAGCTTGTTACATACCTATTACTCTTATATGTAATAAAGGTTGAAGTCGAAGGTAGAAGAAGAAGTATTATTATTAGCGATATTGGGAAAAATCAGGTAAACGAACGAAAGAGAGCGAACTAGAGAATGAAGGATAAAAATGTAATCTTACTGAGCCAAAATGGCGACGCACAGCGAGCTATAAAAAAATTGATTAAATATGCTATTATGGTTCTATTTCATGTCATTAAATCTCAATGTCAATATTAGATTTTTCTATACTAGTTAAAGAGCAACTAGGCCTTTTTTTGCCTGAAAAACCTAAGGGAGAGGTAATAGCATTATTGGGCTCTTTATTTTGGCCTATAATCTTAGAGGGAGAAAGGGAGGGTATTAATTACTTGAGATAGCACATAAAAGAGATAAACTAATTTTTTTACTCAAAATAGCAAAACGATTGTGTTTTAATAAAGCCTAAATGACATTTTCAACCCTTGAGCCTTTCAAGTTTAAAAATTTAAATGTAACATTTACATACAAATCAAATCTGAATGTAACCCTTACATACAACAAAAATATATTGTAAAATGACAGAAATCATAAAAAATCAAACAAAAAATCAAGAAATAATAAAAATAGAGACACAAGATATTTCATGATCTTAAATTTTTTTAATGTTATACGTACATTTACATTTATTTTTGCATGTAAGTTGTACATTCAAATTTTTTATTCTGATTACTGATTACTGTTGTTGTTTTTATAGTAGGTTGACTTAAAATTTCTTAATGTAATGCGTACATTTATATTTATTTTTTCATGTAAACTGTACATTCAATTTTGCTATATATATATTTTTTTTTCTGATTACTTTGATGTTTTCTGTATTTTTTGAATAGTTTTAACAGTTCTATAATGGAGGTGATGCATGAGTTCTGTTTTGGGAAGATGAAGGTGATATCTGACTATCATAGAGACAATACTTAACGCTATATTAAATCAACTTAAGGAGGATATCTGTTAGTGAACAGACAAAGGCGAGTTTGGGTTGTGCTGATGGAGGAGTCTGTGAGGGAATTGAGAAGGAGGTGATCTGAAATCAAAGTGAAGGTCACTGAGTTTGAGAAGGAGGCGATCTGTTATGAAATCAGACAAAAACACTCACTATTTGTGCATTGGAAGAAGAATATTAACTTGAGGATAAATTTATAATTTTAATATGGTAAACAATTTCAAAGCTGTACATTTTGTAACTCATATTTGTTATTTAAGTAAAAATAGTATTTTTTTTTTTTTTAAATATTTGCTATTTCGATAATTCACCAGAAAGGGAGGAGGAATTAAATAAATCTTATGGGTCATGCTCCATTGTTCGTTGGGCTTGGACTCTTCGGCTAACAACCAAAGAGTGAAGTATTCTATGGGCCATTTCTTCTAATGCCTCTACTGATAAGTCACCTCGAACTAGCTGGTTGCCTAGGACTGATCTTGTTTGCTGTAACTGTTACTGTCAACGTTAGTTAACTCTAGGGTCTTGAGAAAAGCAGATAAAGCAGGATTGGACCGTTCAGCAAATTTCAAAGTTGCCGTCGGTTAATTTTCGGTTGAGTCTTCCGAAAAATCAGTTTCTTCTCTTTGTAAAGTGGCCACCTTTGACTCATCTTGTGCAGCCGATAAAAACTCTTTCAATCCCAAATATTCAGTAGCTTCATCAATAATGTGCTCCTTTAAATTTTGGTTTACTTTTGCAACAATTGCTAGCTCCTCCTGATTTGATGCTTGAACAGAGTGACTTAAAAATTGGATTTTGGCAAGGCTTTCAGCTTTAACCGAATGGCCATAAAGTTTCACATGCACCCCCTCAGGCGACACCAAGAATGCATCTTTTGAAAACTTGCAGTTGGACGTACCATGACCAATTACTCCACATCTATAGCATAATCCAATTAACTTCTCAAAACGAAATTGTACCCAAAAATACCCATGGCCATTAATTCTTTTCTGAAAATAACCAACCATTAATGGTGCAATTATATCAACTTCAATTTTCATCCTTATATAAGCTCTTCCAATTGATGACCATTTATCACCCATATCAACCTCCATCACTTTTCCAATAGAATCTCCAAGCTTGTGAACTAACGATGGCTTTTGCATTCCATAAGGAAGGATTTGCACCCAAAACACCGAAGAGTCAAAGGATACTTGATGAGTGCTCAAAAAGCACTAATATTTCGTGATTAATTATGCTTAATTGTTTAAAATATAGATTTGTTATGATTGTTTATTTGATTATTTTCATAAATCTATCCATTCGGAATCACGAGTATGTTTTAGTGCATTTCAGGTGTTTTTAGCGTCAAATGAGTCAAATAATGAAAGCACGCAAAGACGGAACACTTACGGCGCTCGGATCACGAGTTACGGGCAAAACGAGTCAAATATGTAAGCCGTACATGTCAAGTCAGCACATATGTAAGGGGGTACATGTGAAGAAACTGAAGACAACGCGCGCCGCGGCGAGGAAAATGCATGCCGCAGCGCGCCTATTCCTATGGCAATCAGGATTCGTGTAAACCCTTACATCTATAAATACCCCCTTAGAGTCCCCCTTACGAACAACTCGATCAACTCGTACACAACTCTTAGATTTTACAATTTTGCGACCAAACACTCCATTCAATCAGCTTTGGGAGCTTTGCTACACTCAAACGAAGCGAGAGAAACCATTCTAAGGATCCAAGGAAGCCATCGACAATCGAAGATAAAGCTTTTGCAGAAGAACGGTATCCCATCCATAAGCGGTATTTAGATCTAGGTTTTCTTTGGTGTTATAGAATTCTATTTTTCTTCTTCTTTCGTTGGAGTGTATGTTCATATTTTATTTGTCTATGAATATTAATATGAACATGAGTGGCTAATTTTATTATGGATGTTTAGTTTGTGTTGCCATGTTTGCTAGAACTGTGTATGGTGTATATTTTATTGATTTAATATAAACAAATTACTTTTTGATTAAGAGCATGTTTAGATATTTAATTATGAATTATCATGGGGCAATTTGAGATTCGTAGTTAGGTTGAAAGATCTTAGAATTTAGTTATAAGAACGTCACCTTAACTTTATTCCGAAACACTTAATCAAAGCTTCAATTTAGTGACTTAGTCATAGCATTAATTTGATTGGCATGTTTTTCCTTGCGCGTAATTTGATTACTATTTGATTTACCCCGACCGAAGGCAGTTAATTAGTTAATCAACAAAGAGATTTACCCCGACCGCAGGCAGTCTCATAATTAAAAGGAAAGCCGGTAATTTTGTTTATGTAGAACGTTCATGTTATTTCACCATACCTTTTCGATGCAAGCATGGTCAACCAGGCTAAACGTCCATACATCCTCCATTGATCTTCAAATATATCTAAAGTGATTGTTAAATTGCAATTTTGTTTTTGTTTAATTGCTCGTACTTTGTTCCTATTACAAATCAAACACTTTTTTACAGTTTTACTAGCTTTAGGATTCTAGTTACTTAGAGTTTTAGTTTCACTAGAACTCTATTTAATTAGTGTTTTATTTTTATTGGAACTCTATTTAGATTAAGAAGATAGTTATTTAGAACCACTGCAATTCCTTGAGAGATCGACCTTGGAAGTTACTTATCACTTTCCTACGAGTGATTCGTACACTTGCGAGTACTAAATTTAACACATCAATACTTCATTGAGAGGAATATCTAGTGGGTATTCTTTGACAATGAGTAAAATATTCTTAAGCCTCCAAGGTCTTCTTGCAAGCAAAATATTCCGGTCATTCTCGTGACTGAAGGAGAACGTAAACTTGTTGTACTCAAAAGAGGAAACTTTAAATGGTCTACTGCGAGACCAAATATCTTTCAAACCTTCGTGTACAGTGGCGGCACTAAAGGTTCTTTGTATTAACACCTTACCAACAAGCATTCTCTTAGCATTGTTGTTTACTTCTCCATTTCTAGTTTCCAAGCATAAATTTGCTAGAGAATTGCTTAATAATCGTGTCTTTTCTTGCAATGTTCCATCGTTGAAATCAATTTCTTTAAGAGTGAAGGAACTTCTCTGAGGAGCACTTTAGTGGCAAATGTTGGAATTGGCTTAAATCATAGTTTTCTAAATCCCACGTTGAATCAAGAGAAGATGAAGAGATTATAGCGGAAGCGTACCAGAATCTATAGTGTTCTTCTATCGAACGGGTTCAGATCTTCCAATTGATGCGTAGTTGTCTCAATGGTTTTTCTCTGTTGATGGGGATACAGAGAAAACTTGTGTTCTACAAGTACTACGCTCAAATGGGGACCATGACCCCTTTATATAGATAATTGCCAAAGGCGGTTATCAATAATTAGTATTTTCAAATTGGCCCCTCATCAATTAAAAATATAAGTCCGGTCTCTACACATTAATTCCACGATAATTTAATACCCGATAGCCAAAATTAAACTTTATGAATCACCTTTTAATTGGCTAAACTATAAGATAGCATAGCACATTTAAAACTACATGTGTGGCCCCACGTATTAATAATAATTTTCCAACAATCTCCCACTAGGCCACATATGTAACTTTGTAAATGTGCATAACCTTATGAGCTCATAAAATTGCCATCACAATTAGGGTACGTCCGAACAATCTCGTCCATTAATCATACTGATACAGGATCAAAGTGATCTTCGTCACATTTATCATGACTAAATGTATCAATGGTCACATATACCAATACAACCAAATGACATAGATCAATCATGGATGTGTAGCATGAAAATTACATATAATGTGATCCAAACATGTCTATTTTCAACTAGTCCTACTTTATTGTTTATTGAGATCAATACTACCACATTACTTAACAGAGTGTGTTAAACCAAAACTTTACTTCTGCAGAAAGTAAACTGAATAATACATGTATATAACAAATCTGATGTTTAACATAAAGCAACAAATCAAATTCAAACTCCCACTAAACTAAAGTATCCTCAAACAGAATAACACCCATATGAGCAGTATGCTCGTGAAAGACCTTGGGTGGTAGTCCCTTTGTGAGCGGATCCGCTATCATGGAGTTTGTTCCAATGTGCTCTATAAAAATCTGACCACTCTGCACTCTTTCTTTCACAACCAGAAACTTGATGTCAATATGCTTTGACTTCGTTGAGCTTCTGTTGTTGTTAGAATATAGAACCGCTGATTTATTGTCACAAAATAATTTGAGTGGTCTTTCAACACCCTCTAAAATACGCAGCCCAGTGACAAAATTTCGTAGCCATATTCCATGATTTGATGCCTCATAACAAGCCACAAATTCTGCGGCCATGGTGGATGAAGCCACAAGCGTTTGCTTGGCAGACCGCCAAGAAATTGCCCCACCAGCCAACAGGTAAACATAACCCGATGTGGATCTCCTGTTGTCTTGGCATCCAGCAAAATCAGAGTCGGAATACCCAATGATCTCTAACCAATCTGATCTTCTATATGTGAGCATATACTCCTTTGTTCTCTGTAAGTATCTCATAACCCGTTTGGCTGCTTTCCAATGATCTATGTCGGGATTACTTAAATATCTGCCTAACATGCCAACTATGAACGCAATATCCGGACGCGTACATACTTGGGAATACATTAGACTCCCTACAACCGAAGCATAAGGAATCTTTTGCATTTCTTTAATTTCAAGGCTATTCTTTAGGCATTGGCTGAGACAAAATTTGTCTCCCTTAGAGATTGGGGTTTCACCTGGTTTGCAATTTTGCATGCCAAACCTATTGAGAACTTTCTCAATATAGTTCCTTTGTGACAATCCCAATATACCCCTAAAGCGATCTCGGTGTATCTCAATTCTTAATACAAAGGAAGCTTCACCAAGATCTTTCATTTCAAAATTCTTTGATAGAAATCTCTTGGTGTCATGCAAGATGCCTATGTCATTTGTGGCAAGTAAAATGTCATCGACATACAAAACCAGAAAAATATGCTTACTCCCACTGAACTTGTGATACACACAATCATCAACAACATTCATCTCAAAACCGTACGAAACAATGACTTGATGAAACTTGAAGTACCACTGACGAGAAGCCTGCTTGAGTCCATATATGGATTTCGTCAATTTACAAACCATATTCTTTGAATCTCCTAATACAAAGTTTTCTGGTTGTACCATATAAATTGTTTCTTCAATGTCACCATTGAGAAACGCTGTTTTGACATCCATTTGATGCAACTCAAGGTCAAAATGTGCAACAAGCGCCATAATTGTCCTAAAAGAGTCTTTCGTGGAAACCGGAGAGAAAGTTTCTTTAAAGTCAATTCCTTCTTTTTAAGTAAAGCCTTTGGCTACAAGACGTGCCTTATACCTCTCCACATTACCCTTTGAATCCCTTTTGGTTTTAAATATCCATTTACAACCAACGGCATTCGCACCAGCCGGTAATGGGACAAGTTCCCAAACTTCATTATCTTGCATAGACTTATACTCCTCATTCATGGCTTCAATCCATTTATGAGAGTTGGAACTTTGCATGGCTTGGCGGAAGTTGATTGGATCATCTTCCGACATTCCACTTTCTGCCTCATGTTCCTGGAGATATACAACATAATCATCTGAAATTGCAAATCTCCTTTCTCTCGTGGATCGTCTCAATGGCGCGGGTTGTTGAGGTTGTTCCTCAGGAATTGGTTCCTCTGGAACAATTACCTCATTTTGAATAAGGGGTTGAATAACATTGTCTTGCCGAGGATCTGAATTCATTTCTTGATCAATGACAGGCATGGAAACCTACACATCGTTAAGAAAAGTAGTAGCAGGAATTGGGATTACTCCCTCTTCCTCTTCAAAGACAATGTTCCTAACTCGATTTCCCCTCCTAAACTCAACATCCTCAAAAAATGTTGCAATTCCCATCTCAAATATAAACTTACTAGTAGGATCATAAAACTTGTAACCCCTTGATCGTTCTGCATAGCCAATAAAGAAGCTGCTAATGGTTTTGGAGTCCAATTTTATAAGGCCTCACTTCAGCAGGACATCCCCAAATACGCAAGTGCTTTAGACTAGGCTTTCGCCCAACTCAAAGTTCATAAGGCGTTTTTGCAGCTGCTTTAGTTGGCACCCAATTCAGGATATAAGTTGCTGTCTTTAGAGCTTCACCCCAGAGTGACTCTGGTAAAGTAGATTGACTAATCATACTTCTTACCATGTCCTTAAGAGGTCTGTTTCGTCTCTCAGATACACCATTCATGCTAGGCGACCCTGGCATAGTGTATTGAGGGACGATTCCACATTCCTCTAGGTATTTAGCAAACGGTCCCGGACGTTGTTCACCTGATTTGTCGTATCTACCATAGTATTCACTACCACAGTCAGATCTGACACTCTTTATCCGTTTGTTGAGTTGTAATTCAACTTCGGCCTTAAATATTTTGAACATGTCCAAAGATTGTGATTTCTCATGTATAAGAAATAGATACCCATATCTAGAATAGTCGTCTATGAATGTTATAAAATATTATTGATCATTCCAAGATGCTGTAGGGAATGGACCACAAATATCCGTATGAATCAAATCTAAGACGCCCGTAGTCCGATTTGCATCTAATTTCTTCATTTTGGTCTGTTTTCCCTTGATACACTCAACACAGACATCAAAATCTGAAAAATCAAGGGATTCCAAAATCTCATCAGACACAAGTCGCTCAACTCTAGATTTAGAGATGTGACCTAAGCGTTTGTGCCATAATGAGGCTGAAGTTTCCTTATCTAATTTTAACTTTATACCTCGTGACTCTACATGCAAGGTTTCATTATAAGATGAAACAGTTTCTAGCAAATATAGATTATCAAAAGTATTAAGTAAACCAGTACCAATAACATTTGAATTTAAAGACAAAGTAAACTGAGTATTTCCAAATGAACAATAATAACCCAATTTGTCCAAAACAGAAATGGAAATTAAATTCCGTCTAAAAGACGGTACAACAAAAGTGTCTTTCAAATCCAAATAACAACCAGTTTTTAATAACAATCTAAAATGCCCTATTGCCTTCACTTCCACCGACTTGCCGTCACCCACAAAGATACGTCTTTCAGCATCAGTTGGCTCTCGGTAGTTTAGGCAACCCTGCATAGAAACACAAATGTGAGTAGTAGCACCAGAATCTACCCACCAAGTGTTTCTTGGTACAGATGCTAAATTGATCTCAGAACAGACCAAAACAGGAATTATACCTTTCTTTTCACACTATGCACTATACTTAGCACATTCCTTCTTCTGATGTCTAGGCTTACCACATAAGAAACAACCTTCATTACTTTTCTGTTTCTTATGCACTGGACCCTGAGGAACAGCAACTTTCTTTCCTTTATCCTTCCTTTTACCCTTGCCCTTAAAAGTGCTTGACAGATGAGCACTTTCAGTCCTCTCTTGCTTCAATCTCTCTTCCTCTTGCACACAAAATGAAATGAGCTCATTGAGAGTCCATTTCTCCTTTTGGCAGTTATAACTGACCTTAAATTGACTGAATTGTGCAGGAAGAGAGATCAGAATTAAATGCATGAGCAAATCATCTGATAAGTCAAGCTTTAGTGCCTTAAGTTTTGAAGCAAGATGAGACATCTCCATGATGTACTCTCTGATATTACCTTTGCCCTTATATTTCATTGAAATCAAGCTTGCTAAGAGCATGCTTGTTTCAACCTTATCGTTTTTGACAAAACGATTCTGAATTTCCTCAAGGAACTTACTGGCAATGATATTGTCATCTGTTATTGCACCTCGAAAGGCTTCTAGAATTCCGCGCTTCATGATCATAAGACTTAGCCTGTTCGAACGATTCCACTTTTCAAAGTACGCAATTTTCTCAGGGGTACTTTGTGCAGTGAGATCATTCGGTTTTGACATTCTCAATGCCAAGTATGTCAATGCAGCCAAGAACAATTAATATGTTCTCTTTCCAGTCCTTAAAGTTTGTTCCATTTAACATTGGAACATTATTCATATTGGCAGATATTGTAGTAGTAGACATTAAAGCTGAACAGAGAACAAAATTAAATAAATAAACCATGCTCACATAAAATAACCAAAATAATTTTATTTTTTTTAATTACATAACAACATTTCAAGATACCAAGCACAACATTAATACCAAGCCTTTGGACAGTAATATTAATTGTAAGTGGTACTCTTGTTGCAATGATCAAACAATGACAATAAGTTATGTCAAATAATAAATCCATGTTTGCATCGATTTATTATTCACATGAGGTCACCTTGATAATTGTCATACGATTACCATCGCAGGTGCATGTGTAATTCGGCCAAATATGAACCCCTCTTTGGATTGGTTAATATTTGCATGAATTACGCATACACAAACATCATATCTAATTATTCTCCCAAGATCAATGTACACAAGAGTGGCCACTTTGGTGACATCTTGTATAAATTGATATAATTAGAATACCAGACAAGTGTTAAAAAAATGTGTACATAAATAATCAAAAAAAAAAAAACTTAATTCATGAGTTATAATTCATATATATATATATATATATATATATATATATAACCTAAACTGTTATATTTATATATAACTTATATAACCAATATATATATATTCTGTATATTATATATATATATAATCGAAACTGTGTATGATATATATATAAATTCTTTATATATATATATATAATCTTTACATTACATGTCTGATATATATAATTTGGTTGGAGCCACTGAAGTAAGTATATGTATATTATATAGGATATATATAAGATATATATAGATGAAACCAGACAGAACGAAACTGAAACCAGACCGAGCAAAACGCAGTTCTCTCTCTCTTTTTTTTTTGGCTCCATATGTGCAATATATATATATATAAAAGGAAACCGAAAAGCAATTTGTTTTTTTTTTTTTTTTTTGCTCCATATGTGCAGTTGCACAAACAAACAAACAAACAAAAAAAGAGAAAAGAAAACCGAAAAGCACAGTTTAAATCTGGGCTTGTTTTTGGAACAGTATTCGTGCAATGTATATATCTATACATGTCGTTGGCACTGTTTGAAATCTGTGCCTGTTTCCTTGTTTCTTTGTGAGATATATACACACTATATATTTATATATAGAAATCCAGAATCAGTGAAGTATATATATATATATATATATATAAACAGATTTATTCGTATATATGCGAAAAGAAATAGGTTTAAAAATCTGTTTATTAAGATGCAAATATATATACGATTTCGACAAGAAACATATTTCAATTCATTGACATGCAAACATATATATCTTCCGTAAAGAAAACAGTGCCCACACAACAACATCCATGACGCACCAATCAGATTTTGTTAAAAACAAAATAAAATAAAATAAATTAATCTCCAAATTTTATAAATTCTTTTGAATCAAATATGGGTAGGTTCTGATACCACTTGTTGGAATTGGCTTAAATCATAGTTTTTTAAATCCCACGTTGAATCAAGAGAAGAAGAAGAGATTATAACGGAATCGTACTAGAATCCATAGTGTTCTTCTATCGAACGGGTTCAGATCTTCCAATTGATGCGTAGTTGTCTCAATGGTTTTTCTCTGTTGATGGGGATACAGAGAAAACTTGTGTTCTACAAGTACTACGCTCAAATGGGGACCATGACCCCCTTTATATAGATAACTGCCAAAGGCGGTTATCAATAATTAGTATTTTCAAATTGGCCCCTTATCAATTTAAAAAATACAAGTCCGATCTCTACACATTAATTCCACGATAATTTAATACCGATAGCCAAAATTATAATTTATGAATCACCTTTTAATTAGCTAAACTATAAGATAGCATAGCACATTTAAAACTACATGTATGACCTCACATATTAATAATAATTTTCCAACAGCAAACTCACAAACAGCAAAATATATAGGGAATAGGTACAGTAATTTTTTAGAAACCGTGGGTTCTTGGATATAAGGGAAACATCCTACAGGTTTGTTCATGGTTTTACGCAAATAGAAAACGAAATGAATTTAGATACAAGCTTCTTCCAACTCATATGTTTTTCTAATTCTTTCGAAATCATTTTCGCTTCCAAAAGTACGCCGACTATTTTTCTCAAATTGTCTTTCCTTTATTTTATTTTTCCAAAATTTTTTGTTCCTTAATTTTCAATTATTACTGAAATTTTTTGCTTTGCAGCTTGAGCAAGATGCAAAAGCAAGCGACAATAAGCTTTCCCTTTATTCCACCCCTTACTGAACCCATCGCATATATTGATTGACCATTTTTGTTCTCTGATCGCATAATAGAATAAATAAAATTCTGAAGACTCTCAACCTAACTGGTGTATATTTAAGAGTGATTTCTTGCTCTTTAAATGAACTTTTCCACAAGCAAAACCAAGATATTCAAACTCTTACTGAGCATTACGAGTTATTTTTTTGAGTACTTACAATGATCTCAGAAATGTTATTTCATTGTTTAGCCTTTTCAAAGTCTTTTGCTGGCCAAAGCCTCTAACTTCTAATCTTTGCAGGTAGGTTCATTTTCTTATTATCACATCCTGATTTAATTTAATTCTCTTCATATTTTTGTTTGTAATTCATAATGTTCTAATTGGATATGTTTTTCTGATCATATGCAAAAATAAATAAATAAATAATCATTTGCTCTTGTTATTATTCTTTTGCTTTCTCAATGGATTTATGGTATTGTGTTATCAGTGACCAGAGTAGGGGAATTGAAAGTATGAAATTCTTTCGTGCTAATCTATGCTTGACGTAAGTCCATGACTTTAGTAGCTGCTTCTCATCTATAATTTATTAAAAAAATAAAAGTGTGAACTTAGAATGATTTCTTATTCTTTTGATGAATTTTCCTGTGAAGAAAGCCAAAATCTTATCGTAGGTAAATTTTGTTTTGTGGAAGGATCTTTCATAATAATTTTTGTTTTAATGTAGTTAGAGCGTTACATAACTTCAACTTCAACTTCAACGTCCAACTTAAAGTGAGCCAAAAAGCATGTTGTGGGTTCTTGATGATGCTATATTGGAGACGGTGATTATGTTCCAATGGCTTTTATTTTTATCTTTTGAAAAAAATAAATATATAATGTTTAGTCATTCGATTTGGGAGTTTATGTATGACTTTTTCTATTATTGAATTTTCTATTTCATGGGTGTATAGGTTTTACGAGACCATTTGTTGAAGCAATGGATGGGAATATAAATGGATGCTGCTTCGTGCTTAGTCATACAGATTCTTACAAGAGTTTGAGCTATTTGAAAGGAATTTTTTGGTTCAGCATACAGAGATGTAAAAATTTATATTGTGTAAATATTGTATATTTTACTATTGTTGAGTTATTTGTAATAATATTAGGGTTGAACACACCCGATGTACATACTTTTTTTTAATATTATTCTTATTCAAAATTTGTCACAAAATTGAAACATTTAAAAATTTTAAATTCTAGTTATTAGCAAATAGTAAAAATTAAAATAATACATATTTATTGAAAAAAAAAAAAATACGGTCATTATGCTTGTGTAAAATTCATTTAAAATTATATGACAAAGATATATAAAAGTAGTTTCATTAGATTTATTTATTTATTTTGAATATATAATAATTAAGAAAATTATAAACTAAAAATGCAAATAAATAAAGTTACTCTTTAGATATATGAAAGTGTAGTAACGCGTCAAATATGTTATTAATATTTTATGTTATTTTCTTTTTTGATAATATTTTATGTAAGTTATGTCAAATTTTACTAATGAAAAATAATTAATTTTTAATCTTTTTTTAAGATAAATGTAAGGGTAATTCGTGTTAGTCTTATCATATAATGTTTATGATAAATTGAGTAATAAAAATTAAAATAAAAAAAATTTTGCATCGTGTTTGTTCATGTATCATGTCATGTTTTGATTCATTTAATAAAAAGTTATGAGCTATTTTATATAGTGTTTAATATTATATATCACACAGTCACATGTCAAAAATTAGATATTTACTTGTAAAAAAATGCCAAATTTGTACTATCATACTATGTTTGGATTAATTATGATGACAAGTGACAAAATTTTATTAAAAATTGATTCTTTTTAATTTTAAATTATTTGACTACGTTATACATCATAAATAATAATAGTATAAATTTGTGTTTCTTAGCATTCATCTTTACGATCATACTATGTTTGGATTACGTTACAGGTAAAAAATTACAATATTTATTTGTAGAGAATTATTAAATGTACACAAATTTACATTCAAATTAATTATGATGGAAAGTAACCGAATATTATTGAAAAATGATCCTTTTTAATTTTAAATTATTTGACTATATGACATATTATAAATAATAATAGTATAAATTTGTGTCTTAGCATTCATCTTTACTTGTATTACTTATTAAAAAAATTACATTTAAATATTTATAATATAAAAATATTTGTTAATTGTGCCGTAAATTAATGACATATATTGTTATTAAGTTTTAAAATTGTGTAGGTAAGATGTCAAATGATTTAAAGAAATAAATAGATGAAAAGAAAAAAAAAAAAAAGAGAGAAATGGAAAAAAGTTAAAAGAAAAAAAAAAAAAAAAAAAAAAAAAAAAAGAGAGAGAGAGAATAAAAACAAATAAAAGAAAAAAAAAGGCTATAATTTAATAAATGTTATAAAATATGGATGTTAAATAGAGTTGACAATGTGTATATAGTAAATTGTAAATGCTAAAATCTTTACCATTTAAAAAAAAATTATATCTTAATTTGTGTGAATAATTAGGGCTGTTAATAACCCTTACATTATTCAGACATAGGGTTTCAATTATATAAAGACCACTTATGTATATGAAAAATTACACAATAGGGAATAAAACTATCGGAAATAAAACTATCTCTTCTAGTTTTCTTTCCATAATTCATTTTCCTCTTTCTTCTTCTAATTGTTCTTATTTCATAAAACATTATTAATACGATGATTTGATTCAAGTCTCATAAATGTGAGATGATCTTGGACAGGGTCTTGGACATATTGTTCTACAAATCTTCAATAGCTTGTAGCAAGCTGATCAAATAATTGATATAATTGATGATATACATGTAAAAGTTTATTATTTTTATTGATTTAATTTTAAGTTGTTTTTTGTATGTGTAAGATAAACTACATTATTATGTTGTGTACCATTATCTTTAAAACCATAATTATATTATATTTAAGGGAGTAGTATAATAATCAACATTTGATATCTATTTTGCATGTCTTTTGGAGTTTATGTTTGAAATGAAAATTATAAATTTTTTGAGTTAATTATGCATAATAGAGTTATTTGTTTTGGTTTGCGCATGAAGAGCTCTTTATTTGCATAAAGAAACTTTCCCAAATCTAGTTACAAATGTATAAGGAAAGATTTATCTTTAAGGGCTAATTATGACATCATTTAAAGATTGCATAAGGAAAATTTCTAAAGTATCTTAGTTATAAATGTGAGATTTGTTACTAAAATGAAACCGATAGTTATTTTATTTAGTGGGAAACCGATAGTCACGCGCTACGGAAAGAGAATTTCGGCTCTCATTAATTAACTTAAATATTTTTCTTTTTATTTTACTCTTGACCAAGTATCAAGCTAAACTTTTGGAAAAAAAAAAAAAATCAAGTTAAACAGATTATGGGTTTGGTCAGAAAAATAAGAAAATGGAGCGGAACACTGGTATAAAAAAGTATCTAGGGACGGTTTCGTTTTGGAGCGTAACCGTTTCATATTCAGATTTCTCAAAAAGTGTTACTTTAAGCGTCTCTAAAGGTTAAACAACCGTCCCTAAAAATTTTTCAGGACGGTTATATTTACGCTTTTTGGGACGGTTAATAACTGTCCCTAAATATACTCCAGTAACCGTCCCTAAAAGTTTTGTACACAATTTTTTGGGACGGTTAGATGTTTTTTTTTATTTTTAAAATTTCATTATAATACTTTTATAATTAAAATTACCTGTATGATTTTGAAGCTCTCAATATATATATATATTCAAAATCAACAATAATAATATCATTGTTTAAGTAACATTAACATTGAATCACTATAATATAATTAGCTATTAATTACAAAATTATTAAAACTACGTATAATTATTAAAACTATTAATATACTGTTTTTATCACTAAAATTACGTGTAAAAAATTTTAAAATTCTCAATTGCATAATATTAAAACCACTTATAAAATATATAAATAAATATATAATGTTCAAGTTGGAAAACAATTATATAATGTTATTATATGAATAATAAATATTAAAATCTCTCTCTCTCTCTCTCTCTATATATATATATATATATATATATATATATATATATATATATATATATATATATATATATATATATCCAAATACACATAATTCCTATGGTAATTTCCATGAACCTTTTAGAGGTTCTCATCTAAGAAATGATAATTATAATTTGCATATGACTTACAGAAATTAGATTAAGAAATATAATATTGGACTTTGGTACACCTTTCTTTAGATGTAATGATATAGTCTGAAGAGCAGAATTCCCTGAAAAGAAGTTACAACTGTTAAGTTTCTCCCAGAATTCCCTGGAGCTACTTGTTATGTAGGTGAACGACAGTGAAAATGAAGAAACCTGCCATCTACACCACAATCCAAATTTGGTGTTATTTGAATGCCCATGTAATTACCACCACCAGAAGAGGAAAAAACTAGAAATAAAACAATGAATGCATAAAGAATTATTCCAACCTCCAATAAACACTATAATACATTTAATTGCAGCAAACACTCCATGCATTTAATGGCAGTTTTCCAAGACAAATGATACACCCTAAATGAAATGCTTTTGGTAACATTATAATTCCAAGCATTTATTGAGCTCAGTTTACGGAGCATTTATTTGAATATTAATAACATGGAGGAGCAAGCATGCCATAATTGGGTCTAAAGAGCACCCATTGTTATTTTTCTGATGCTCAATTGATGTCATATTCATTGAGCTCATAACAAGGTGGTTAAGAATAAATTGACCGCTCAAAACAAGGGTGGTTACATAAACAGCATAAAATAAGTGCCAGTGTGCCATGATGAAAAACCATGTCTTTTCTAGAGAATCTTGCATCACAGCATCAAAACACTATTACAAACTGTTCCTCAACTCTTTCCAAAAAAATTATTTCAAAAAAATAAAATAAATAAAGAATAAAAAAAAATGAAGCATACAAAGCAAATAAAGCCTAAAAGGACTGACAGCATAAAATGGAGGCAAAAAAAGTGCATGAAGGATCAGATTGAGTAAGCAAAAGGTACCATAGAAAATGCTGCTCCATAATATGGATATGTCGCTGGTATAAATCTCTCATATTCATTGTGTCTGAATGAACGAACTGGAATTTGTGAATCAGAACCCATTGTTAAATACAGGCAGCTCAAATACGATCAAAGACTAGCAATAAATTGAAGTGGCTTAAACCATTTAGAATTTTCAAAATTAAAAAATAAAACAAAGAGAGATGCTAATATGATAAAACAATAGCAAATTAACATCAAATTTCTTTTAACAAATTTTTTGTGCAAACAATGTTGTGCCTTGAAGTTTCCATGCATCAAAATAATTATATTTATTAGATTTGTTAGCAAAAGAAAAAAGAAACCAATGGATAAAAATAAAGGTTGTACAGATCTGGATTTCAAAGTGTTTTGATGACTAGATACAAAATCAAAAAGTAAATGATGTTTTTTATCTCACACCAAATTCTAAAAATTTATAAAAATGAAGACTGGATATTTTATGTGCCAAAAAGTCCAACACTTAAGTGGCAGACATTAAGTAAAACTGTAAAAATATACAAAACCTATTGATTTGACGTCTCTTTTAACAAGGCACATCATATATAATAAAAGAGTAAATACCTGCTTCGATAGAGATAAACTTGTGTACCCAAGCCTATTGTACTCAACCTTGAACTGGAAAACTCCATAGACATCTGGAACTTTAAATGATGTAAAATATCGACCCTACACTCAAACAAAAATTATCAGGAATGATATTTGACATTTTCAAATAATTGCATGCCAGGATGGAGCACTTAATTGGGTATAGTACCTTCTTGTCAACTTGTTCCCAACTTGTTCCAGACCATTCATAGATTTCAACAGAATATTCCTTTAACAAATCACAAAATAAGTAATATAAAAAAACTTTGCATTCTTTTGTCAAAAGTTTCTTCTTTTCCTTTTTGAGAAATGCATATATTTGACAAGTCAAATTACCAAGTCATCATTGATCCTATATATAGCAGGCTCATCCGCTTTCCCAACTTTGTGATGTTGCACATTCACGGCCTACAATGCATGCAAATCTTTTGTATGGTAAGTAGAATTAAAAAATAAATATTTACGATAGAAAGGTTGCATTAATACTTAAAAATCATTATCCAGGTTACATTAACTACTTCAATAAACCTGTTTTTAAAAAAGAAATCATAATGATTGTTCCAATACAGGAACTGATAAATTAGGCTACATAAGAATATATTTTAAATGCCAGATGCATTGCTTACTTAGTAGAACTCCCAGCCTTCTGCACTGCAGATCTGAAAAATCTGCAGGGAAAAAAAAAAAAACAGCTTGTCAAAAATGAGCATGTGACAAGGAAATTTCATTTGGAAGAGGATCCTACATACCGGTTGCTGAATATACTCGAAGAACCAGCGATTAAAACTCTGGCATTATTTCTTGTCCGCCACAAAAAGATTACAATAAGGTCTAGTTTAATAAAAACATATTATGGATGCTACGCTACAGGTGTATTTTGAGTTTTAACATGATTTGTTGTTTTATTCAACTACCATTGTCTATAGAACACCTTAAGTTGAAAGTTGTGTAATTCACAACACCCTTTAACTTAAATAAATAGTCTAGAAATTATATTTCCTTCTCCAATATTATTTTTAACAAAAACATTATTAAAATTATTAGAACCTAGAACAAAATAAATGAGTAATAAATTGGGGAATAGAAATTTTAGTGGCTCTTGAACAAGATATGACTACCATGTGAGATGAATATTTCTATGAAAAATTGTCTTTCTACTCCCCAGAACAGGAAGAAATAATGTTGATTACTGGATAATTAAAAACGTAAATTGTGAAATCTACATATTCTAGTGGCCACCTTGATCAACAACATTTAGATATAGAATAGAATGTTATAGAAACTTAGGCTGCAAACTTATTGCTCAAAATGAAATAATTACAAAGATGACAAATATACTAGAATGAAAAAAACATTTGGCACCAATAAATTGCTGCAATGATTACATTAGCATTAAAAATACAGTAAACAATATCCTACAGCCAAGGAGGCATAAGAAAGTAAATGACCTGTATCAACAAATATCTTCATATTCATCAATTCTCGAACACGAGGATCATGGAAAACAAGTATGCCTTCCAAAATTATAACATCTGAAGGGTTTACCTATCGACAATATTAAAGCAGTTAGCTTAATTTATACATATTATCACTAAGGATTAAGGTAAATATAGAAAAATAAGAAATTGATAAATTATACATGCATTTATCCTCTGTTTTCCTGAGCACCCAGGGTGGAACAGAGGCTTGGAACATAGCGTGTGGCTGGACGGCGACTGCAATGCAAGGAGAGGTGCTGGAGGTTGGCTGGGAACCGGTGAGGGAGAGGTTGGGCAAAGCTGCTACAGGAGGCATTGGAGGGGCTGCGTTAAAGAGCGGATCAGACCGAAAGTAATGGAGCTGGCGCGCGAGACTGCTACGGTAGGGCTGGAGGCTGCTTGGGTGAAGGTCGACAGAGAAGAGAGGAGGCAACAGTGGCGGCAGGACGTTCTGGGCGGTGGAACACCGAATGGGACTCTCGCGGCACAAATGGGTTGTTAGTTTTTTTTTTTTGGGATTTTGTCTAAAATGGGCAAATTTCATTAAATAGTTTAGAAATGGGCTGATTTGTGTTAAATTTTACAAATGGGCTTTTTTTAACTATCCACCTGTTTGATTGGTTTGTAGCCGGTATTTTATTAAAAAAAAAAAACGAAAAAGGGTGCTTCAAAACATTTGAATTAAATCCAACAGTTTCCAGTGTATTGAACTAAACTCGACCACTCTCCCACTTACCTGAGGAACCAAACGACGCACACTTACCTGGCGAGGAAGACGATTTAGGAACATTTCCAGTCTATTACCGAGGACGAAGACGACGCAGAAAACAATAATTTCACGGAACACAAACTTCATTTGTGAGCTCTGCAACTTTTGGTAAGTTTTGTTGAATCAATGTCTTCTCCGTCCCTTCACGAAAACTCCTTGGGAATGAATTTTTATTGGGTTTTTGTGAAATATTGGTATTTCTGTATTGGATTTTTGTGAAATATTGGTATTTCTGGTATTTCTGGTATTTCTGGGGTGTGGTATATCTCGATATACCTAAGATTTACCTATCGAAGGTATATCGATGGTATATCTCGATATACCTAGGTATAACTTAGGTATATCTCGATATACCTAGGTATATCTTAGGTATATCGAGATATACCTAGGTATATCGATGGTATATCGAGATATACCTTCGA
This sequence comes from Elaeagnus macrophylla, assembly GCA_029378325.1. NCBI lineage: Eukaryota > Viridiplantae > Streptophyta > Magnoliopsida > Rosales > Elaeagnaceae > Elaeagnus > Elaeagnus macrophylla. The sequence continues at coordinate 18,554,029 of CM055644.1, read as the reverse complement.
TATACCTAAGATATACCTAGATATACCTTCGATATACCTAGGTATATTTAGGTATATCTTAGGTATATCTCGATATACCATCGATATACCTAAGATATACCTAGGTATATCTGTGGTATATGGAGATATACCTAGGTATATCGAGATATACCTTCGATATACCTAGGTATATCGAAGGTATATCTCAATATACCATCGATATACCTAAGATATACCTAGGTATATCTGTGGTATATGGAGATATACCTAGGTATATCGATGGTATATGGAGATATACCTAGGTATATCGAAGGTATATCTCGATATACCATCGATATACCTAGATATATCGAAGGTATATCGAGATATACCATCGATATACCTAAGATATACCTAGGTATATCTCGATATACCTAGGTATATCTGTGGTATATCTCGATATACCTAGGTATATCTAAGGTATATCTCGATATACCTAGGTATATCTGGGGTATATCTCTGGTATATCGATATATACCGAGGTATATCTTAGGTATATCTAAGGTATATCTCGATATACCTAGTTATATCTCGAATACCTAGGTATATCTAAGGTATATCTCGATATACCTATGTATATCTAAGGTATATCTCGATATACCTAGGTATATCTAAGGTATATCTCTGGTATATCGATATATACCGAGGTATATCTTAGGTATATCTGTGGTATATCTCGATATACCTAGGTATATCTAAGGTATATCTCGATATACCTAGTATATCTCGATATACCTAGGTATATCTGTGGTATATCTCGATATACTTAGGTATATCTCGATATACCTAGGTATATCTCTATATACCACAGATTTACCTAGGTATATTTGTGGTATATGTTGGTATATCTTAGATATATGTTGGTATATCTCGGTATATCGAGATATATCTGAGTGTATTGAATAGTATTCATGTTATTTTGAACGTTATTTTCAACAACTTGTTCATAAGTATTAATTATTTTTGTTTTCTTACATTGCAGGAAATGGCAGGTGAATCAAGCTATAGTCCTTCAGTCTCCCCCTCTGGATATTATGTTGCTAAAATTACCAACATATCACGGCTCAAAAATTTTAGCACATTGAAGACGACCCTTGAGCGATTTGGGTTACTTCAGAGGTATGAAGAATTATGTTTTGGTTTCATCACAAGGATGAACCATATTGAGTTCACAGGGGGATTGTTGCATCACTTATTGATGATGCAAGACAAAGATCACTCGGGGAAAGAGCTACGAGTGATTATCAATGGCACACCCCATATTTTTGGATATGGAGAATTTAGTTTAATTACCGGTTTGATGTTTACCGGTTCGGAAAAATGCCCAGCTCGAAATAATCGGTTACGGAAGACATACTTTAAGACCGACAATCTCATCAAGAAAGGCGACCTGGAGAAGGTTTTCACAAAGCTTCCTATCTCCACTGACTTGGATGATGTATTGAGGTTGGGTCTTATTTATACCCTGGAAATTATTCTTCTGTCCGATAATAGTCTAAGGTCCATTACTGAAGACTATTTAGAACTGGTTGAAGATTTTGACAAATTTAATATGTTCCCATGGGGTAAAATAGTTTAAGACTATTTAATAAGAAGGTTGAAGAGTGTCATTATGCATATTAATGACAGAAAACCTAAAGGCCACATGGAGGTCGCGTCTGAAGATTCAAACAAACACGCGATCACTTACAGTGTCTACGGATTTTGTTGGGCACTGCAAGTCTGGGCTTATGAGGCCTTACAGGTGGACATTTCTGATTTAGCCACCCAAGTATTCCCCGATCAAATCCCAAGGATACTACGTTGGGAAAATCTAAGAAAGGGACAGACTATTAAATTCTGGGAGTTGAACCAGAATATCTTCAAACGAGAGGATGTAAGTGTTTAGCATATATAAATTGTCTTTAATTATTCTGATATACTTGAATTGGTTAAAAATAATTAATTAATTTTTTTGGTTATTGTACAGTTTAATATGTTGAAGAGACTCACTCCAAATGAAACTGAGAGACAGAGTCCTTCCTACGTTTCAGCACAAGAATGTGCCAAGGATGCAAGCTTCGGTGTGCCGAATGTGTCCATAAACGTTGGTACAATTGATGAATCATTGCCTTCAAAAGGCGATGATATGCAGCATCAATCTGGTCACTTTGAACATAGTAGTGACCGAATCCCAGAAGTCCAAACTCATCATACCTCAGCTCATTTATCAACTTCCATTATGGAGGTAATGGAACTATCAAGGATAAAATTTCGCCATTCAATGATATATATGATTCTATAGATAACGTATCTAATTTCATTGTACCTCAGGTTTTGCAGGAGATTAGGGAGTTGAAAAAAGAGGTGGCCACAATAAAAGATAACCAAATATGGATGATGGATGCTTTGAAGAAGGTTTTAAGATCACAAAAAACTTCTTCACGACCACGGGACGAATCAATCAAAGCTTCAGCTTCAGTCAAACCGTCCAGGGTTAAATCTGTCCCAACTTTCGACCGACGTAACGTTGCGGATGAGAATTTATCTGAGGACGAAGAAATTGTGATGCCTACAAATGAAGAGCCATTACTGCCAAATAATGGTTGCAAACAAATAGTTGTCTTTGCAGAACAAGTTGCTGAGGAAACAACCTCAGCTACTACATATAAGGACGATACATTTGTCGGTGTCAGCGAAACTTGTCCCCCTGAAGTAAACATTGAGAAACAGCCAACTGATGTCTTCCACGAGGAACAGAACTTGTCCAACGTCAATTTATCTACTCTGGAAGAGATTTTGGAGGCTGCCCCTATTATAAGTGGTCCATCGTCAATGCGATTAGGATCGCTAGCATCCATGGGCGTAGGATCAATTGGAACGTTCGCACCATCTGCTACGACATATAGTCGTAGGAAGCGAAAGCTTGGTCCCTCGCTCAAATCTCCCTATGTTCATCCAAGGAAGAAATCTGGTATATCAATAAGATCTGAACAATCGGAGGAACATCAAGTGCCAACCCTTTATGACCCAATGAGGATGTTCAGTCAAGATAGATACAGATACTTCTTGGAGTGACTATATACAAATTACTCAAACAACCAGTAAGTATATTCTTTTATATATATTTATTTACATCTTATATTTCTATTAAAATCTCTTATCAATATTAATAGGTTTACCGTATTAATCTTATTTTATATTGTTTACCTTTTAGGGAAACCATTAATGTTTGTTGCCCAAGCAAGGGTATGGCAAATTCTTCCTGGTTTCATCGTATATTCAAACCACATTCATCCTTACTGAACGAGGTATATTTATGTTATGAATTTTAGCTTTGGCTCTCTTATAATCAAAATTGATATGAAAATATGGTATTCTAAGGATAACTCTCATTATTTTAAATGCCGCGCCGAATAACAACTAATGCATGCCACTATTTCCTATTTGATCCTGAAATAAATTTATGCAGCACATTGATTGTGGCCTATGGTTGTTGAGGAAAAAGGAGGAAATTCACCCGGACTTGTTCCCTAACAATCTCTGGACTACAGTTGACTCAACCTTTTTGGTAAGTACCAATAATATTATACAATATTATTGAAAAATAATATTCTTAACTTATTTGAATTGTATTTGGGCATTATGGAATATTAAAATGTAGGCTTACGTGGAGTCAAGTGCGGGTGAATGGAAGAAACTTAAGAAGAACGACCAAACCAAATTTTGGTCGCAGAACAAAAAGTGGTTGGATTATGTAACAGGTTAATTCTCTAGTTATAATCATTGATGCATAATTTTTTGTATTTTATACAGTTTAACATGGTATATCTGTTATATATACATCTTAACATAACCAGGTGCACGGCCTAAACATGCTAAGTCATGGAATTATGTGCACATGATTTATGGAGTTCTATTGGAGAAGGGCCATTGGATTGCTATCGGAATTGACCTAAGACAGCAACAGATTGATGTCTACGAATCACTTCCGAAACACATAAGGGATGGAAGTCTTAAGAAAAGACTTCATAACTTATGTGTAATGATCCCAAGCTTAATTAAAAGCTTGGGATTATTTGAATATGAAATAAAAGAACGGTGGCCCTTTTATCGTAATGCCATATCTGTTCCTGAACAGGTTGAAGCGTAAGTATTTTAAATTACTTAGTTACATCATTCTTTTGTCTTTAATATATTAAGGTGAACAATGGATTATGTCAATTAACTTTAATATGTTTTCAATTTGTTTTGATTGCACAGGGGAGACTGTGGCATTTATGCTTTGAAGTTCATAGAGTACTTGGTTAATGAGAAGGCCTTAATTGAAATTAAAGACGAGGCAGTTCAATTTTTTAGGAAGAAACTATGTTTAGAACTTTTCTTTGCTGAAGACGATTACATTATTGTATAAGTTAATTGGCATCTTATGTGGTGTATATATTTTTTAACATAACCAAAACTCCGTGTGTTATTTTGTGCGGATTGCAAGAATTCTGTTATTTAAGGGATAACTGTAGTATATTGTGTTATATCTACTTATCTCTCTCGTTAACTAATGTATATCTTAGGTAGATAATCCCGTATATCTTGGTATATCTACATATGATATATCCTCACAGAAAATTTGCACATCAAACTTATATCATTGTATTCGTGCATAAAGTTTCAATAAAATAACGCAACCCAAAACATGACTTGTAAAATCAAGCACTGTCATATAAATATTCCAAAACGGGCAATAAAAATAAACGAAGTAAATAAACATAATTCCCTAGGTATATGGATGCTTAGTCATCCATATCATCATTTTGCTCGTTCTCATCCTGGGGTTCGTTCGACGTAGGTTCATAAACGAAGTCCTCACCCTGATACTGCGGAATTGGGCCGAACTGGTTCAAATCTATTCCTTGTTGTCTCAATTGAAAGCTCATCATTCGGTGGAGTAGAACTTGGTACTCTTGTATTGTATTTACCTTCATTTCCAAGTTCATCAATCTTTCTTTGGTTGTAGCGTGACTAGAAGAGGAGCCATCACCCTTCCTACTACCTTGTCCCGCTTTTGTGCCACTAGTTAAGTGTTGCATGTATTGGAATGTCAAAGTTTCACCAGGTTGTAGTAGTACCTCACCCTTGTCATACTGGACTCCATGTTTCACACAAAGGGTCGTGATCAGTTGGGGGAAGAAGTAGTTTACGTTGTGATGCATAGATGAGTAGACAACCCGTTCATGGATAACCTTCCCAACATCAAGGGTTCGCTGGGTCTCTATCGCATACTGTACGATTGCCCGCTCCCTATCAACAGTACTATAATGACGGGTTGGCATTAATCTAGAACATACAAAATACTGCCATATACGGGAGTGGGTTCTAAGGTGTTTAGCTTGAAAGATGTTGACCTTGTCTCCCTTATATTCCCATTCCGCATAACCATCCGTTAGGGTATTTATAATCTGGTCGTAATCTGCCTGTTTGATATAGGCTTCATAACCGCTATCCTCAATATCTCTCAACCCATAGTATGCATTAATAACCGTCCTATTAAATGGGACTTGAACACCCCTTACCCATACAAATCCCTGCCGAGCATCTGGAAAATTCGCGTAAAATTCCCTGACCAATGAACTCACACCAGCTTCTGGGGCTTGTACAAATTTTCTCCACCCTAACGCCTCAATTTTATCTGAAATACCCATCACTCCGACTTGTCCAAAGTCTACTCCCCTCTCATTAACAAAAGCTTTATTCCTTTTGGCGGCACAATCGTACCGCTCTTCCGCCTCTCTACTAACAAAACGAGAGGTATTAAAATTTCGTTCCTCAACAACTTTACCTTTTCCTTTCGAACGAATACTGTCACCCGTCTTTCGTTTAGGAGCCATCTTACAATAGAACAATAATTTTGTTTGGTTAACTAATGAGAAAAACACAAAAAACAAAAAGTTAAAGAAAAATATTAGGTATATCTCGATAAATATATCCTAAAGCCAATATATTGGTATACAATAGACTGATTCCAGATAAATCACATAATTTGTGAATAAGTTTACCTCAATTGATTTTCATTGATACAAATCTTGAACAAAAATCCCTCACGGATGCAAAAGCCCAATATTTTGTTGCTGAATATGAAGAGGTTATTACCTTCTGTCACTCCACAACATCAAGAGAGGGAAGATATCGGTTTTCAAACTTAAGAAGTGTTATTTATGGAAGATTATGGGATGAACTTTTGATTTGTAGGAGATAATGAACATCAAATGGAGAGAATAATGAGAGATTTATGGTATTTAAAGAGAGGGAAAACGAGAGACAGTTTGGGGAAAAGTGTGGGTTTTGATTGATAATACCGAGATTTTTAAAATTCAAACAGAACCAAACTCGCCGCGGCGCAATATAATTTCCGCCGCGGCGCGCATAAATGGGTTAAATTTAGGGCTTCGAACAGAACCTACCTCGCCGCGGCACAATATAATTCCCGCCGCGGCGCGCATTAATGTGTTAAATTTCAATTTTAAAATTCAAACAGAACCTACCTCGCCGCGGCACAATATAATCCCGCCGTGGCGCGCATGAATGGGTTAAAATTCAAAAATCAAACAGAACCTATCTCGCCGCGGCACAATATAATTCAAGCCGCGACGCGCATTTATGTGTTACAAATGAATTCAAACAGAACCTACCTCGCCGCGGCACAATACAATTCCCGCCGCGGCGCGCATACCTAGGTATATCTAAGGTATATCCTAGGTATATCTAAGGTATATGTAGGTATATCTAAGGTATATCTAGGTATATCTCGATATACCTAGGTATATCTAAGATATATGTAGGTATATCTAAGGTATATCTAGGTATATCTCGATATACCTAGGTATATCTAAGGTATATCTAGGTATATCTCGATATACCTAGGTATATCTAGGTATATCTAAGGTATACCTAGGTATATCCTAGGTATATCTAGGTATATCTCGATATACCTAGGTATATCTAAGGTATATCTAGGTATATCCTAGGTATATCTAGGTATATCTCGATATACCTAGGTATATCTAAGGTATATCTAGGTATATCTCGATATACCTAGGTATATCTAGGTATATCTAAGGTATATGTAGGTATATCTCGATATATATAGGTATATCTAAGGTATATCTCAATATATACCTAGGTTATTTAAGTCCATATATATTGAGGTAACCCTACAACTTTACATTTCGATATGTATGCTAAGCTATATGTGGTATATCCTCACATATCTGGAGTGTATATGGTAGGAGATAATGAACATCAAATGGAGAGAATAATGAGAGATTTATGGTATTTAAAGAGAGGGAAAACGTGAGACCGTTCATGGAAAAGTGTGGGTTTTGATTGATAATACCGAGATTTTTAAAAATCAAACAGAACCTATCTCACCGCGGCACAATATAATTCCCGCTGCGGCGCGCATCAATGTGTTAAATTTCAAAAATCAAACAGAACCTACCTCGCCGCGGCACAATATAATTCCCGCTGCGGCGCGCATCAATGTGTTAAATTTCAAAAATCAAACAGAACCTACCTCGCCGCGGCACAATATAATTCCCGCTGCGGCGCGCATCAATGTGTTAAATTTCAAAAATCAAACAGAACCTACCTCGCCGCGGCACAATATAATTCCCGCTGCGGCGCGCATCAATGTGTTAAATTTCAAAAATTCAAACAGAACCTACCTCGCCGCGGCACAATATAATTCCCGCTGCGGCGCGCATCAATGTGTTAAATTTCAAAATTCAAACAGAACCTACCTCGCCGCGGCACAATATAATTCCCGCTGCGGCGCGCATCAATGTGTTAAAATTCAAAAATCAAACAGAACCTATTTCATCGCGGCACAATATAATTCAAGCCGCGGCGCGCATTAATGTGTTACAAATGAATTCAAACAGAACCTAAGTCGCCGCGGCACAATACAATTCCCGCCGCGGCGCGTATAAAACATTCAAAATATGTGGAATCTTAGGTATATCTCGATATACCTAAGTATATCTGTGGTACACATAGGTATATCTCGATATACCTAGGTATATCTCGATATACCTAGGTATATTTAAGGTATATCTAAGGTATATCTAGGTATATCTCGATATACCTAGGTATATCTGTGGTATATCTAGGTATATCTAAGGTATATCTAGGTATATCTAAGGTATATCTAGGTATATCTCGATATACCTAGGTATATCCTAGGTATATGTAGGCATATCTCGATATACCTAGGTATATCTAAGGTATATCTAGGTATATCTAAGGTATATCTAAGGTATATCTCGATATATATAGGTATATCTCAATATATACCTAGGTTATTTAAGTCCATATATATTGAGGTAACCCTACAACTTTACATTTCGATATGTATGCTAAGCTATATGTGGTAAGTCATCCATATCTGGAGTGTATATGGTAAACACAACAGAAAAAAAACGAATAGTAAAATACATTAAAATACATGTTGATACATATCTAGTATAAGTCCCTATGAATGATATTTGTATTCATAATTAATTAATACAAATCGAAAATACATAAATAATACATTAGCCCATTAATGATGACGTAAAATTAACCGTTAATAGCATAAAATGTTTATGGGTGAGAAGATAGGGAAGGTTCTACAATCATCTGACGGAACACATTACAAGTCCTCATGTTGTGACCACTATTTCCACACCTACTGCATAGTATGACCTTTTTTATTACTTCCCCACGTGAACGTATGTGTCGTTTTCGTGGTCGCCCACATTTTTTCTTCGTGTTGGGAGGAAGTTCAACTAGATCTATGATCTCTGGTGGGATGTCCCATTCACCGTTATCAGTAGCCGGATAAATGGACTCTGCATATGCAATAATATAACAATCGACTGTATATAATTTGTCCACAAGTGTATGAACATCAACATCTTGAAAACGGGCCGCTGCAATGGCATGACAACAGGGGATTTTGTGATTATCAAACTCCCTGCAACTACAACTTCTGTTCAGTAGATCGACATCGTTACTAGTGTCACCATGCACAACCTAATTTTGGTAAGAATCAACTTGTTACATTAGACAATAAAGAGAAATAGATAAACATATAATAACAATGAAATAGTTGTACGAATGGCATACCTGGAAGACATGTGCATTAATTCTGAAAACCCTGTACCTTAAGGACTTATTGTGATTTACACGCATAATTGATTCAACCTCATCGGTTAGATGGCGAGTTCCCCATCTCATCCCAACTTCCCTACGTTCGACAAACCAAGCTTGTATTTTGCTACGGTAGTACTCAGCAAGCATGGTTATGGGTAATTCACGAGCACATTTCATGACATTATTAAAGGATTCTGAACTATTTGTAGTCATTATACCGTATCTCATACCTGGAAAATGATATCTTGACCACTTCTCAATGCCTGCTTCCATTAAGTACTTTTTAATCTCAGGATCGATCTGTCGCAAATCCCCTATGTACTTGTCAAATTCACGCTTTGTATATGCCCTTGAGCAACATCTAAACAAAGGTGTAATATCTGGATTCTTAAACTTGTGGTTTAAATTCATCTCCATGTGAAATGCACAATAACCATGCAATGCATTGGTTAATGCTTTCGGAACAGCTTGAATAATACTTTGGTGTCTATCAGAAACAATAACAAGGTCGTCAATGTGCCCGACTAACTCTGCTACTTTTAGCAAAAACCATTCCCATGCTTCATTATTCTCAGAATCTCCAACCCCAATGGCCAGTGGATATATGTTGTTATTTCCATCAGAAGCATTTGCAACGAATAATGTCCCAGCAAACCTACCTGATAAGAATGCACCATCAACTGTAATTACATGTCTTATACAAGATAAGAATCCTCTGATACATGGACCTAATGCCATGAAGAAATACTTAAATCTTCCGGATAAATGGTCAACTTCAATATGTGTGACGCTACCGGGATTCCTTTCCTTCAGGACGTGACAGTAGGAAGGAAGCTTGAGGAAAGATTCCTCTTCACTTCCACGTAGCAACCTCAGAGCCTTCTCTTTAGACCTGTATGCTGTGGTGTAACCAATCTCAATCCCAAACTCATTCTGACAATCATCAATAATATCTTTCGGCTTATAAATTCTTCCAGGTCGCACCAACTTCATTTTTATGGCATTTCCTATGACTCTTGAGGTCGCAGTCCTATTCTTCCTCATGTAATGGTTAGGATCACAAGTATGTAATGATTGAAAATGCTTTACCTTGAACCTATCTGACCCCTTGATCCGATTACATCTAATCTTCCAAATACAACTACATTGAATGCAACTTATCACGACACGGTCTTTCTTACTTGTCAGTGTCCTCATCTCAAATCTATTTCTTATGGCATAAAGCCCGACATGTGTGGTGAAATGTATCTTACTGTCAAACACTTGATCAACTTTCAAATCAAGCTCAACATGTGCCATAGAAGAGAAAACGTCACCATTAGAAACAATCTCTGTGCCTGTACTTGATGGACCAAAACGTATTTCATTATTGCCCCCAACAACATTTTGTCCTTCAGACTAAGTTAAACCATTTAACGATTGCTCTCTTAAAATCAGTCTTTCTTGTTCATCTGATGTCATTTCATTATCATTGCCTTGTAAAGTACCAATTCCGGTGATGTCATTATCAATGTTTTCGTTGACAGTAACACCTTCTAATTGACACTCTCTATTCATATCAACATGAACATCATCACCCATCTGCGGTATATCTAAATAGTTATCTAAATCATCACTAATACCATCAAGTATAATATCGCAATTTGTTATGGGATTTTGAGATCCTTCTTGCGGATGCGTATCGCTCAAGTAATTTACATGACGCCCTCTAGTATTAACAAGTTGTTCTTCACGGCAAATGGAATGACTTGTACCTACTGATCTTATCTCATTTTTTGTTACATATAGAACAGCCTTTCTTTCATTGTCTTGAACATGAAGGTCAAAAAAGTCATACAAATCTTCATCATCACCAATTAAAACAGAAGGTAAATTCAAATCATTCTTATAGAAGTATCTTACTGAAATTTCATACTTTAACTTATCCATTTTTAACTTCATAAACAACTTTTCTTTAAGTTCATTATACTTAAATCCCTTTTTAATCTTCATCACCGAACCTTCACCTCCTCGATATACTTTTTTATCATCTTTCAATAACCACTTGCCATTATGAATTATTAGAATACTAAGGCAATCCATTCTGTAAAATGTTTTCAAATAATTAAGCAATATTAATTAAAAAATACATATAATTAGATTGATATATGAAATTATATATTGCAATATACCCCATATATACCTAGGTATATCTTAGATATACCCGAGATATACCACAAATATTGCTAGATATACCACAGATATACCTTCATATATCGAGATATACCTCGAATATACCACAGATATACTACATGTACCAGATATATACCACACATATACCAAATATACATAGGTATATCTCGATATACCTAAGATATACCTAGGTATATCGAGATATACCTAAGATATACCTAGGTATATCTCGATATACCTAGGTATATCTCGATATACCTAGGTATATCTTAGGTATATCTCGATATACCTAGGTATATCGAAGGTATATCGATGGTATATCTCGATATACTGATGAGTGCTCGAAAAACACTAATATTTCGTGATTAATTATGCTTGATTGATTGATATATAGATTTATTATGACTATTATTTTGATTATTTTCATAAATCTATCCATTCGGAGTCACGGGTATATTTTAGTGCATTTCAGGTGTTTTTAGCGTCAAATGATTCAAATGATGAAAATACGTGAAGACGGAACAACTACGGCGCTCGGATCACGAGTTACGGACTAATCAAGACGAATATGTAAGCCTTACATATAGTGCCATCACATATGTAAGGGGGGACGTGAAAAGAAGGAAAGCATTGCGCGCCGCGGCGAGAGAATTGCATGCCGCGGCGTGAGGCTCTCGGGTTTGATCCTGAAAACATAGAAGCATTGCGCGCCGCGGCGAGGGAATTGTATGCCGCGGCGGGGAGCTCTCGGGTTTTTGCATATTTTCCAAATTTTGTGTTGCGCCGCGGCGGGGAAAATGCATGCCGCGGCGCGCCTATTCCTATTGCAATCAGGAATCCCTTACATCTATAAATACCCCCTTAGACCCCCTTTACAAACAGAACTCGAAAATAACTTGACCAATTCATACACAACTCTTCCTCTTCTCAATTTTGCGACCCAAACACGACATTCAATCAGTTTTGAGAGCGTTGCCACACTATAACGAAGCGAGAGACAATATTCTAAGGATTCAAGGAAGCTAACGACAATCGAAGTTAAAGCTTACGGAGGAGTACGTCAACCGATCCATAAGCGGTATTTAGATTTAGGTTTTCCTTGTTGTTATAGAATTAATTCATCTTCTTTATTTGTTAAAGTGTATGATCATATTTTATTTGTCTATGAATAATAATATGAACATGTCTGGCTAATTTAATTATGGATGTTTAGTTTGTGTTGCCATGTTTGCTAGAATTGTGTATGGTGTATCTTTTTGACTTATGAATAAAATACTTTTTGATTAAGAGCATGTTTAAATGTTTGATTATGAATAATCATGGGCCCATTTGATGTTCGTAGTTAGATTGAAAAACCTAAGAATTTAGTTAGAGGAACGTCACCTTAACTCTATTCCGAAACACTTAATCAAAGATTCAAGTTAGTGACTTAGTCATAGCATTAATTTGATTGGCATGTTTTCCTTGCGCATAATTTGATTGCTATTTAATTTACCCCCGCCAAAGGCAGTTAATTAGTTAATCAACAAAGAGACCTACCCCCGCCAAAAGGAGTTTCATAATTAAAAGGAAAGCCGGTAGTTTTGTTTATATAGGACGTTCATGTATCTCACCATACCTTTTCGATGCAAACATGGTTAACCAAGCTAAACGTCCATACATCCTCTATTGATATTTGATTTGATTGATTGTTTGATTGCGATCTTGTTTTAGTTTAATTGCTCGTACTTTGTTCCCGTTACAAATCAAACACCTTTTTACAGTTTTACTAGCTTTAGGATTCTAGTTACTTAGAGTTTTAGTTTTACTAGAACTCTATTTAATTAGTCTTTTATTTTCATTAGAACTCTATTTAGATTAAAAAGTTAGTTATTTAAGACCACTGCAATTCCTTGAGAGACCGACCTTGGAAGTTGCTTATCACTTTACTACGAGTGATTCGTACACTTGCGAGTACACATTTTAACACATCATATACCTAGGTATAACTTAGGTATATCGATGGTATATCTCGATATACCTAGGTATATCTTAGGTATATCGAGATATACCATCGATATACCTAGGTATATCTCGATATACCTAGGTATATCTCGATATACCTAAGATATACCTAGGTATATCTGTGGTATATGGAGATATACCTAGGTATATCTCTGGTATATCGAGATATTATTACAGATATACCTAGGTATATCTCGATATACCTAGGTATATCGAGACATACGTAGATATACCTTAGATATACCTAGGTATATCTGTGGTATATCGAGATATACCTAGGTATATCTCTGGTATATCTAAGGTATATCGAGATATACCACAGATATACCTAAGTATATCTCGATATATACCTAGGTATATCTCGATATACCACAGATATACCTAGGTATACCATGGTATATCTCGATATACCAGAGATATACCTAGGTATACCATGGTATATCTCTGGTATATCTCGATATACCTAGGTATATATCGAGATATACCTAGATATACCTAGGTATATCTGTGGTATATCTCGATATACCTTAGATATACCTAGATATACCTAGGTATACCATGGTATATCTGTGGTATATCTCGATATACCTAGGTATATCTCGATATACCAGACATATACCAGAGAAATACCCCACATGTACCGGATAAACCAAGACAAAAATAGCAGATTAAAAATGATAACACGCGAATTACATGAGTTCAAATTAAACACTGAAAATGGCAGATTCATACAACAAATTAAACGCCGAAATAACACCCAAATCACTTTCCAACCAAAGAATTGGCAATTTTTCAAAAAAAAAACATTGACCCAAAACGATTGCCGTGCGAAAATTGTTGGTACAAATCTTGGTACAAATTTCACCATTTATATGCTATTTAAAACTGCGAAATTTCTACCCAACCAAAATATTTAATATCACTAACCTCAAATTTCAAAGTTTGCCGTGATAAGATGAAAAAATGGAGAGAAACTCTTGTGCGTGATAAGATGAAAAAATGGAGGGGAGAGTGCGTAGAGAAGGAGAGAGAAGAAGTAAGAAAATTTTGGTGGGAAATAAGGGGTGGAAACCGGCAACTGGAAGAGCCAATTTCAATTTGCCTATTTGTAAAGTTTAACACAAATCAGCCCATTTCTAAACTATTTAATGGAATTTGCCCATTTTAGACAAAATCCCTTTTTTTTTGGCAGATTGTGGAAACTGTCGTGTGTGGGAGCTGGTGATATAAAGGACTTTTAGGGACAGTTAATAACCGTCCCGAAAGGTAACACTTTTAACCATCCTGAAAACTTTTTACAAAAATTTTTCCCCTAATCGTCCCAAAAACACCCATTTAGGGACGGTTGGCCGTGCTTTTACAATTTGCAACCGTCCCTAAATCCAATTATTGTTGTAGTGAACCAATCTGAACCAGCCATGGCTTCTTATGTAGATCTTCAAAGGTCATTAAGCATAAAAAATGGAACAAATAATAAAATGCTTACAAGATCTTTAGAAATGTATGTTATCTCACCAAGATAATTGCCCTAAGTCCAACAATTGGGAACTAGAAATGTATGTTAGAAAATAGGAAAACCCAAAAGAGAACAACAACAATGGCACTAATGCTAAGTACCCATAAACATGAAAGAGATAAATTATGGGCTAGAGAGAGAGAGAGACAGAGAAATTGAATTGAACTTTTATACAATGAAAGATGACGATTTGGAAAAATAATAACTTGATGAGAAGGTGGAAAACCCAAATGGCAATTTGGACAAGGGACATGGAAGAGTATTGAAGTCATATACTGTATTTTCTATTCCATTGTAGTTGTAAATCAAATATTGGAGTACTGATTCTTTCTTTGATTTCAGTAGTCAAACCAAACACTATAATAGTAATATTGTTTCTTTTATATTCAATTTCATTATAATTACCATTTCTATTACTTTTACCTTCTGCGAAACCAAACACGACCTAAGTGCATAATGCATATGGTGTTATCTTAGAAGGATAAATGTTGACTATGTTAGAGTACAATTCTTATTATTTTTCCTTAGCATAAAATGTGAGTAATAACAAGAAGTCATAGTATACTCATTTTCTGATTTTTCCAAAAGAAAAATGAAGTAAATCCTTGAAGGATTACGACTAATTATTGATCATCTATGAAAAGTTCAATATTGACTACTAAATCAAAAGGATCTCATATAGTCATTTGAGATACTCAATATTGAGAGTGTCCCAACTTTATGAACAACCAAATTTTGATGAAACATACACTTAAGAACTCGCACTTTTCGTATGGATAAGGAAAACAATAGAAATAAATAGCAGACAACCGATAATCACATATAGGAATAAGACAAATATCAAAAATAAAATAAAATAATAAATGCTTTTCAATCACCGTATAATCTTAATATGTTGGCTTATATATCGAGAATATGTTGATTTTACTAACTCTCAATAGAGAAATCGAATACAATAATATAATGTGGTAAATCCAGTTAGGCTCCAATCTTAAGTGGTAACGACCAGTTGCTTAAGGCAACCACTCAGTAGTTAAATTCGCTAAAAGCATTAAATGGCTAATACAAACTCGATAAGTAAGAAGTCAAATACTTCTATCAGTCAAGGACTACTTGTCTTAACTGTCTAGAATAGGATAAGTAGTCCCTCTATTAGTGATGAACACAATTTTGACCTATATTTTGTTATATTTTTAAGCATTTATTTTATGTTTTATTTTATTATTTTCGTGTTTTGGAAGGTATTTATGTGTTTTGTAGGTTTTGGACTCTTGAAGAATATTGGACTGAAATGACACAAAAAGAGAGAAAATGGAGTAACAAAAGCCAGAAAATGTAAGGCTTACATTAGGAGTCAAAAACTATGTAAGGGTTACATACAAGGCTAAATCAACGCGCGCCTAGGCATAGAAAACGTGCGCCTAGGCGGGGAGGTTTCTGTATTGATTTAAATTCCAGGAAAATATAGCGCGCCGGGGTGGGCAAAACCTGGAATACGCGGGGAGGTTTCTGTTTTCTACCATGGAGCCAAAATTCAACGCGCGTTGCGGCGGGCAAAAACCTGCGCCGAGGTAAGAGTGCCAAAATTACCCAGAAACCCTAAAACGCGTATTCCACTTCATTCCTCCTATAAATACCACATTATACCTCTCCCAAACACAAGTCTTCACACCAAATTTCTTCCTACCTTTTGCTGCTACTGCAGCAAGGGTTTTTCCACCCAAAAATCAACCCAAAATCAAGAGGAGATCCTCCATTGTTGAAGCTACTCCAAGGATTTGAGAAAGAGGATCAATCAAGTTCAAGGATTTGGAGCTAGAGGATTCATTGGGGTATTTTTAGTTGCATATCTTTTTCTTCTCTGATTTTGTGGTTTGCCTCCATGACTAAATTGATTGACACTAATTTAGTTATGGTTGGCTAATTTATGTAATTGGGATGTTAGTCTTGCTTCCAATGATTGGAAGAACAATTTTGTAATTTAATTATATATGATTGGATTTATTTCTTGTTCATGTTCTTATTATTTTCTGATTGTGAATTAATGGTGGACTAAACCTTAATTTGTAGTTAGAAAGAATATTTTAGAATTAGGCATTAGAAATGTCATCTTTACTTAATTGTGCATTATGAACAAGAGCCTAAATTGATTGCATTGATTTGTGTTAGTTTAAGTGGTTAGAATTATTTCCTTGAGCTAATTTTGGCGCCGTTACCGGAGAATTGGCGTTTTAAAGTGTTTATTTGTTTTCTGTTTAGTTTATTTTTTCGTATTTCTTTATTTTTGTGATTTTCTTTTTATTTTTGTGATGTTTGTTTTGATTTGTTATTTTTAGTTTATTACCTATTTTTATTTGTTTTAGTGTTCTTTGTTTTTAGTTGTTTATTTTGTTATTTATTTGCTTTTTCTGGAATATATTTGGTGCTTTGATTTCTTTGTTGTTTTTGTTAGTATATGAAAAGTACCGTTCATAGACTACATCAACATATTCAAAAGAGTACGTAATCAGGCTGGATACTGATATCCAAGAGCTAGCAAATATGGAGGTATGTGGTATTTGTGGTTTACATGGACATGATGCTAATGTTTGTGCTTTTGCAGGTGATTTCTATACATCTACCAACCGAGATATCGATCTTAATGAGGGATATCACCCACCATGGAATAATCACCCACCTTGGAATGATCCCTATACTTATATTCCCGAGTTGGGAAATCACCAAAAATTTTCTTGGGAAGCAAACACTAACCCATCTTATGTCTCATACCCCATACAAGACTTAGATTTCAATCCTTATGACCTACCCATTCAACCTAAGAAACCAACCTTAGAGGAGACCTTGAATACTTTTATTCAAGTTAGTATGGAAAACCAAGAGAGAAACAATCAAAGGTTGGATTTCTTAGAGGATTCTATGATAAGGATAGAAATGCAAATTGGGCAACTAGCGGAACAACTTCTAGCACAAGAAGAGTTGCCCAACCAAATAGAGCAAGTGAAGGATGACACAATCCTTCAAAGTGGTAAAGTTTTTAATGAAATTTATTTTCCTGAAATTTTTGACAATTTGCCACTTTGTGTAGAAAATTCAAATGGAGAGCAAGTAATTCTCCAAGAAGGTCAAGTTGAGGATCATCACATTCTACAACCTTCCAAGGAGAACAAGGAGGAATCATCTTCACCTCCTTTATCTAAGACTTGTACGTCCCAAAATCTTTTTCCACACTACTTCAAGAAAGTGTGTACTGTGCTTCATAGGAAACAACTACCGAGATGGAAGGATACGCTTAATGACATACTAGCTCGAAAAATTGATATCACACACTTCAAGATCTTCGATTATGGTGGATAGGAATGGATCTTTGCGTCTTGCTAAGACGTTAAAGAAAGCGCTTGGTGGGAGGCAACCCACTATTTTAGGTAATATTTTTCTTTTTCTTTTAGTTTAGTTAATTTTCTATTTGTTCCTTTTAAATGCTTTTTTGAACATGTGAGTAGTTGAAAACATTGAGGACAATGTTTAGTTTAGGTTTGGGGGTACAAATAGGTTCAATAAAAACTTTTTGATATAAAACTATCATGCTTTTTTGTTAATTTAAAGTGAGTAATTGAATCTTCATACATGTTTTGTTTGATTTCTTGTACATATTCAAGGTTAGTTGTAAAAGTTAGTTTTTGTTCATAGTTCATACTTCATGCTTTTTAATATTGAAATTGAGATGAACCCAAATTTTGTGTTTAAGAATCAAATAGTGGAGACTACCTTGTGAGATGATTGTTGAGTCATTAACATTTCATTCTAAGAGTTAATCATTATTCTACTCTTTTAAACACTTTTCTTATTATTTCAAATTGTTAAAAGATCTCTATAGGTTTTTGCATTGAATTTTAGGATTTTAAACATCTAATGAAGAATCATAGGTTTAATTGTATGCTTAGATTAAATGATTTGAGTAAAATTTTAAGTGTTTGTCTATTTCATTCATGCTTGACTTTAAAAGATACAAGGGAATTCATATAGCCTACACAAAAGAGCCAAAAGTTGCCTTTCACAAAATACACATGTATTTGGGTCCATAAAAAAATAGTAAAAAAAAATATTATTATGACCCTAAAGTTCTTCAAATGGTGAAATGGTTAATACAAAAAAAAAGAAGAAGAAGAAAAAAAAGAGGAAATAATTTCCCTTAAAGTCAATGCATTTTTATTTATTCTAGGGCATACACTTGAAGTTTTTGCTTGAGAATTTTAATTGATGCATGATAATAGTAATGTGATTTCTTCATAAATCCTATCATTTGATTCCTTTCATGAGATCAATGTTATACACTTTTTGAGCCTTTCTTGTTTAATCATATGCGAATCTATTAGCTTATTTCTTTACATAACTTCTATTCGCATATACTTTGTTGAGTGTTTGAACCCATAGGATCAGTGTGATATTAAGAGTAAATCTTGTGAGGAATAGAGTTGAAGTGAATTCAGATTCTTAACACTAGGTTTAGGGGAGTTAATATTGATATATATATATTTTTTTAGTATTGGAGTATTTAGTATTGGAGTATGCACTTGTGATGCGAAACTGATTTGCATGATGAATTCTTAATGTGTTAAGATGATTGGATAAAATTATGTATGAGCGTCGATTATAAACTGAGAATAAACTGAAGCATGAGAAATTTTGTTGAATTAAGTTTGTAGTTTTTATTTGTAGCATTGTTATTTGTCGTTTTAGTTTTTCTTTTAGTTAGATGTTTGTGGGAATCATCACTAAAAACCCTCACGAGACTTTAACTCGTCTACTAGGGCAACCTAGGGGTTTAAAGGCTTGTTGCATATGCTAAATGCAATCTACGAAAGTGATTTAGGTTAGTATAGTTTAATTTTAATTTTGTTAGAGGACTAGCAAAATGTAGGTTTGGGGGTATTTGATGAACACAATTTTGACTTATATTTTGTTATATTTTTAAGCATTTATTTTATTTTTTATTTTATTATTTTCGTGTTTTGGAAGGTATTTATGTATTTTTTAGGTTTTTGGACTCTTGAAGAATATTGGACTGAAATGACACAAAAAGAGAGAAAATGGAGTAACAAAAGCCAGAAAATGTAAGGCTTACATTGGGAGTCAAAAACTATGTAAGGGTTACATACAAGGCTAAATCAATGCGCGCCTAGGCATAGAAAACGTGCGCCTAGGCGGGGAGGTTTCTGTATTGACTTGAATTCCAAGAAAATATAGCGCGCCGAGGCGGGCAAAACCTGCGCTGCGGCGGGGAGGTTTCTGTTTTCTACCATGGAGCCAAAATTCAACGCGCGCCGCGGCGGGCAAAAACCTACGCCGAGGCTAGCGTGCCAAAACTGCCAAGAAACCCTAAAACGCGTATTCCACTTCATTCCTCCTATAAATACCACATTATACCTCTCCCAAACACAAGTCTTCACACCAAATTTCTTCCTAACCTTTGCTGCTACTGCAGCAAGGGTTTTTCCACCCAAAAATCAACCCAAAATTAAGAGGAGACCCTCCATTGTTGAAGCTACTCCAAGGATTTGAGAAAGAGGATCAATCAAGTTCAAGGATTTGGAGCTAGAGGATTCATTGGGGTATTTTTAGTTGCATATATTTTTCTTCTCTGATTTTGTGGTTTGCCTCCATGACTAAATTGATTGACACCAATTTAGTTATGGTTGGCTAATTTATGTAATTGGAATTTTAGTCTTGCTTCCAATGATTGGAAGAACAATTTTGTAATTCAATAATATTTAAGTTTTGGATTTATTTCATGTTCATGTTCTTATTATTTTCTGATTGTGAATTAATGGTGGACCAAACCTTAGTTTGTAGTTAGAAAGAATATTTTAGAATTAGGCATTAGAAACGCCATCTTTACTTAATTGTGCACTATGAACAAGAGCCTAAATTGATTGCATTGATTTGTGTTAATTTAGGTGGTTAGAGTAATTTCCTTAAGATAATTTCGATTGATTAGTTAATGATCCGGATCAAAGACGTTAATTAGTTGATCGTAGTGAAAATTGCCATTGATTTGGGATTTTCTAGGTTTAGCGAAAAAATCATTAAATCCAACTTTTAATTGAATGCTTAATTTGTTTTTGCCATGAATGGATAGCGAACTAAAATTTTCATTTACATCCATCATCCTCCCCTTAGTAGTGATTACTTTTATTTCCATTTTATTTTAGTTTTTAATTTAATTCTGAATTTACAATCTGTTCTTCAACCGACAATTGTTAGAATGTTTAGGATTGTTTGTTCGACTGAATAAGAAAATAAATAACGTTTTAGAACTACCGCAATTCCTTAAGAGACGATCTTGGGAGTATACTTATCACTTATTACAAGTGATTCGTGCACTTGCGAGCTTTTTATAAAATACAAAATTTAACTATCAAGTATTTGTTCATCAATTAGTAGGTTAGGATAAGTAGTAGTTGCTTAAGGCAACCACTTAGCAGTCAAACTTATTAAAAATAATAAATAGTTAATACAGACTCGATATCAGTCAGAGAATACTTGTTCTAACTACCTAGGTTGCTATCATCAGCTATCACCATAGTTACTTTAATTCTCACTGGATCTAATTCACCTTCAGAGTCACACCACCACATAGTATGATACTAATACCTACAATCAGTATGTGTGAACAATATATGTTTTACCCAAAAAATTATTTTTAGGAAAAACTTCACATCGTAATAACAATACATAATTATACTCGATGTATTGTTATTATGGAAATTCCATTTGGTAAAATAATTTAATCAACCCCACCACCGCCACTTATCTCAATACAGAAAATATCGATGTATTGCAAATACATAAATTCTTTTTTCAAATATTTCACAAAAATCTTCAAGTGAAATTATTACCTCAAAATCACTAATACGAAAACACACTCAGCATATTTGTGATACGAAAAATATAAAATATTTTTCTAAAGTACAAGAAAATATTTTTTGCAAAATCAAATTTTATGCAACACGAAAAATTAGCTCATAAAATGTATGAAAAGAAGTATAAGAAAAGGTGTATTTAATACAGAGAGAAATCTGTACACCTTCAACCTCAAAAACTACATTTGTAAGATCTTTTAACTTTACTCCTACATATTCTAATTGTGCTTAAACACCCACTACAACTGTAGTAGCTAAAACTGTTAAGTTTGTGCCTGTTTGTCATCATTGTGGTAGAAAAGACCATATTCGACCTAAGTGTAGATTTCTGATGAATACTCTTCAATCTAATAATTATCTTCATGCTTATAATGATAGAGCTCATAATTATCATCCTACTATGCATATGACATCTTCATTTAGGATGAATTTGAATAGGAAAGCTGAGTCCAAGAATATGCTTATAAAGCCTAAGACAATTAAATCTCAACCTAAAGACATAGAGAAGTCAAAATTCATGAAAATTTGGGTTAGAAAAGATTGCAAGTGTCCTATCACCTGACCATTATTGTTCGTCCACCTAGGTACTTTTGTTTGAGTGCTTAAATGACCCTAGGTGAGTAATTTTTTAGGTTTGTTTTCTTTTTGTTGTTAGATTTTTTTAGTAAGATTATTTTATTAAAAATAGCCTACAAGGTAATGGACTCAGATAATGCTTATACATATATAACCTAGTTTTTAGTGGCTTACCTTATTTTGATTCTCATTGTATATATAACGAAATAATTCAAAATTCTGCACACACTTGCATTATTCACATGTGATGACACTATTGACTAAACTTATTCACACACTCACTGAACACTCATGTATGTTATAATTGAAATTTATGATTAATTTTAAAAGACTCTAAGACTTGAGCTAGTCTTGATTGCAAAAATGTATTAAGTTTTATTTCTTATCTTTTACAATATTCCATTTTAGGAAGACAACTAGTATTGAGAGGGCTACCTACTGTCATGTGTACAGCTACCACAGTAAGCAGAGAGGCTATCTCATAACTAGTGTGAAAGTCATCATATTAGATTTATGGCTCGGGCATGTTTAAAAAAATTAGTAAATAAAATAAAAATAAAAATTTAATTAAAAATTTTATTTTGTATGTACAAAAAGAAAGAGCAAAAAATTTAAAAAAAAATTAAAAGTTTCCTTTTAGTAGACATATTTTATCTTATAAGATTAAAAACTTAATTACAATTTAGCATAATAGTTGATATTATTTTTTTTTTGGTCTCTTATAATTGGTCATAAATGAATAAATTAAAATACTAGTGGAGTTCACACTGTATACCACTCTAAGTGAATGTCAATATGCCATTATATGTGTTAGTGTGTTTTTATGACCTATTTACTTTACTTGCTAATACAATGAATTATCAAAATTTAAGAAAAAATAATTTTTCAATTGGTTGTATGCTTATTCATCTTAAATGGGTTTATTGCTTTGTGTGGTTATAAAAAAAATTACAAAAAAATCAATATTTTTTTGTTTTCTTTTATTACTACTTCTTGTTATTTAGATCATATTAAATTAGATTTACGTCTAGAGAGTCATAAAACTTAGGGTGAGTCATTGCATACATATATCATTATTACTCTTTTTTGAGTTGTGCAATTTCTCCTACATGCTTTAGACATATACATGTGTGATCATATGCATTTTTGGCCCACTTTGATAATTGTTGAACCTTGGGGAGAGTGATCCATGTTATTTTTGCTATTTTCATGATTTGTCGGTTTCGTATGTCAAAAAGGAGGAGAGAGATTCATGTTGCTATGGAGATTGGATTTAGGGGGGAGAGATTGGATTCATTAATTGTGTACATGCAATACATTTCATTCGCACTTCTATGTACACTGAACTAATAAACAATGAGGCTTTCAAGCCAAATTTGTGTGCTATTTGTTGGTCTTTCTTTTCAGTACATTGAGCGTATCAAGTATCAAGCGAAGATGGTTCCACCGGATCATAGATAGTTCTACTATTGAAAGTGTGTAATTGATGTAATGATTATATACCTATCAGCGTTATGTAGTGAGAGAGTGGTTTTGTCACACGAAAATGCCAAATGGGGAGATTGTAAGGTTTATGAATGTTGGCAATTTTCGTGGACAAAATAATTGATTGTAATTTAGTATCTAGACTCACTTTTCAATCAAAAGTTAAATGCTGATAAAGTCGTCAAGTCTGCACTACGTATATGACAGGTAAAATATGTTTCATACATACACACTTAGTATGAGCTAAAATGGAAAACTGTGCACCTCTCGATCGATCGAAGGGTTAGGTAGATCGATCGAGTTCAATCTGAATGCTCTCGGGTTAAGTTTTGTGATAACTGGATCGATCTAACATTTGGTTGATCGATCGAGTCAATCGGTGATCGATCGATCGAGTGAGGTTCTCGATCGATCGAGATTGGTTAGATCGATCGAACATAGATCGAAGATCGATCTAGTGGTCTCGGGTTGATTTTTTGAATTATTGAGCGTAGGTAAATCGATCGAGTATGTGTAGATCGATCGAGATGAAGTATTCGATCAATCGATGTGTTTTGATAATTTGTTCCACTTTTCTTGCTTACCAATTTGACCCCATTTAATGTTGAAAGCAGAATCCTTATATGAGTAGAATTGTTCTAAATAGAATTGTTGTGAAAACAAAATCCTTATATGAATAAAATTGTTGTGAAAGTAGAATCCTTGTTTGAGTAGAATTGTTGTGAAAGCAAAATTCTAGTATGAGTAGAATTGTTGTGAAAACTAAATCCTAATATGAGTAGAATTGTCTTTATTATTAATCGTCTCTCAAGTCAAATTGAACTCTATATAAACAACCCTTTGTTAGAGACAAAAACAACCAGACCGAAATAATATTTTCTACATCTGATTGAGATTTTTAAAGAAAAATCTTCTTCTCTTCATCTATTAATCTTAGACACTTTCTTGATTTAATTGTTCAAACATATTGTGTGGTTATGTTTGAATAATTCATATGCCTAATTGTTCTTCATGATATTGAGATTTACATGATCGTTCTAGAGTTTACTAGCTGATTTATTTTTAAATCGTATACTATTGAATCTGCTAGTTAGGATTTTTCATTGTTGAATCTGCTCTAGGACACACTTTGCACTTGTGTTATTTGTGCTAACATTTCAGATACTATTGGTGATGTGTTCGGTATTTCGTGTGACTCAAAATTACCGAAGTTGACGGGTTCGATTGATCTTGTGGGACTCAAGTAGATTGGAATGTTAGTCCGAATCCAGACATCTAACTTGTGGAGATTGTGAAAGGAGTGACTGCTCGTAATTCAATTATATAAGGGGGATCTATCTGTAAAGGGTAGTCTAAGACCTGAGGTTGTAATTGAACATTAATTTTTATAGTGGATAGTTAGGTGGACCGGTGGACCGGTGGTTTTCCTCTTAGGTCATTGTTGTGGCCTAGGTTGTTTCCACCTAAAAATCTCATGTGTTACTCTTTATTTTCGCATTTTATTTTTACACGCGATTGCATGTCTGGCCTTTGTGTTTAGGTTACATAATTAAAATTCGATAAAATTAAAAATAAACTATTCATCCCCTTCTAGGTATATTTGATCCGTAACTAAAAATCACAAATTTGATGAACATGAAATACTTTAATACAAAAGACATATTTTCTATGATTAATTTGGCCACCAAGGATCAATAACGGTATATTTGAAAATAAACTCCTAAAATTGAGGAGTGATAAGTTAAATATTTTATAGTTTAGTAACGAGTTGCATGTTCCCAAGTTAAAGTGATCTATATTTTGAAAATATCTCACACCTCAAAATGATTATAAATATTTGAGTATAAATATATTGCAGAATCAATTTTTGTTTTGGGAATATGAATGTTAGGGTTAAATTTCACCCAACAATTTGATTCAATGCTGCTTGAAATTTTAGTAGCAAATTTCAACTGCTTTATTTATGTCCCTAGCTATTACATCAACTCAACCCATAAGTTGGGCCCTTCATTAGATTTTAATTTCTTAGAGTTTGGATATTAAATCATCAAATGATGTGCATGCTTTCAATATTTCCTGCCATTATGTGAGAAATATGAATAATGGCAAGAAATTTCTTAAAATGCAATATTGTATTGAACTATAAGCTCAATAAGTTACTTGACAATAGAGTATTATAAATCACAAATGCATTCATCGAAGAAAATGAAAATCATGTATATTAGCTTCAAAATGCTCAAGAAAATAATGGTGTCTTGGTAGGACAATCATGTTGCAATTGACTATAAATTATCAAAACACGCCAAGTATATTAGTGTAAAATAAAGATAAAAATCATTTAAAGAAATGGGACAATATATTATTTAATTTTCTGATAAATGAATAAATTAAATAATAAGAATCAACGACTCTAAAGAGCCTCAGGTGACCAATAATAAAATTATATCATTTTTTATATGATTAAAGGAGAAAGGTAAAACAAATCGTTGTATAAAGTATAAAGTACTCTTAATGAGAAAAGATATAATAAGTATTCTAAATAAAAATTATTGTTGACGAAGCAAAATTTGGCCAAATACTTAAAACTATTTCAAGCATGTATTATATTTATTTTGCATGTTCATTTTTATTTGATATAGTTTGAACACTTGAAGATGTTTACTTTAGGACTAATACCTCAAATGCCTCAAATATTAAATGTGTGAAATGCGTGTGTATTTATATGTAAATATAATAAGAAATATGAGATTATAAAAGTTTGAATCACACTTAATACTGTTTTTAGAGAAAATTATCCCTATACTTTAAGCTATTGAAATTAGTTACCCTTTTTGGTTCTATTATCATATTAAATAATGACTATAAATATGATAATAAAATAAGAATTACATTCAATAAAAACTCTAATCATATAATAATTACCAAATCGAATGAGAATTCTTAATATTATTTGCTTTCATAACTATTACTTCAGAAGCATATGAAAAATAATTTCTATAGAATATATTGTAAAATTAATCAAAAAATTAAAATAAGTAAAACAATTCACGTGCATGTCACGTATTTTTAACTAGTCACAATTAAACAATAAACATGAGTTATTCTTAGAATATTTTTGTAAATAAAATGATAATTAAAAACAATCAAAATAAAAATTAGCAAAATTATTACCCATTTTTATTTTTATTTTATTCAATATTCTAATATTTATAATTATAATTATTAAAATAATATAATATGTTTAAAACTTAAATTCACAATTAAACAATAAACATGAGTTATTCTTAGAATATTTTTGCAAATAAAATGATAATTAAAAACAATCAAAATAAAAATTAGCAAAATTATTACCCAATTTTATTTTTATTTTTTTTTCAATATTCTAATATTTATAATTATAATTATTAAAAATAATATAATATATTTAAAACTTAAATTTTAATAAAAATTAAAATATATAAGGGCCAGTAATGAACTTCCAAATTGCTCGGATGTTTTAGTAGGAGTATTATTATATGCATCAAGTATCATGTCAGCATTTAATTGGATGTTAAATTGAGAATATGAGTGTTTAAGTAATTGTGTGACAACTTTATAACATGGAGAAATTATATTATATCATGTGATTTGATGCATACATTAAATTATGATAAAAAATATTTTTAAAAATGCTAAAGACACTTTTTTTTTTACACACTCCTCCATGCACTCTTAAAAAAATGTACTTTTTTGGTTTTAGTTTTTTTTTTTAAAATAAGTATTATCTTTTAGTATTTCTCTTTTCTTAAATTATCTTGTGCAACTAAAAAACTTCCTTGTAATTATTTCAAATTTTAGAACTTATTTCATAACAATTTTTAATTATTATTTATTATTTTATTAAATAATTAATTTTTAATTCCTAATTATTTTGTAAAATGACGAGTGACAGGCAAAGTCTACTAGCTTTTTAGAATAGATTATTTAGGTCGAGTAGCTCTTTTTTATGAAAGTTTAATCCATTAGCTTTAAAAAAGTGACAATACAAGTTCAAATAATCAATTTTTTATGTTTTTCTTTATTTTTTCTATTTTTTAAAAATTTATTTTAACAAAGTGTTTTGGCAATTATTTATTTAAAACTTTCTTTTTCAAATGCAGTTGAAAAATAAAATAAAATTAATTTTTTAAAAAACCTAAAATTTGATCATTTAGATTAAATTGTAACAAAAAAAAAAAAACTACTACACCTAAGTACTATAATTGCAATGTTAGTGGATTTATGCGGCAATTGTCTCTTTGGTAAAAATAATCACAATTTTGCTTGAAAATAATTTATAATTACTATTTTTCAAAAAAAGAAATCAAAATTCACGTAGGAGTTGTTTGGTAATGCAATATATTTTATGGTTTTTTTTCTTTCACAAACTTAAAAAATTAAGAATTTGGTTTTAATTTAAAATTTTAAGTTTTTAATTATTTTATAGCAATATTTATATTTATAAAAGTTTTTTTAAAAAAAAGTGATTTATTACCTAAAAAAATGTTTGAAGAAAATAGAAAAAACAATTAGAAATTTGTTGAATTTTTTTTAAAAGATTTATGGGTCACTACATATTTTGATAGTAATTTCTTAAAAATAAGAAAATAAAAATAAAAAAAAATTATTATTAAACATATCTAATTAAAAAATAACTTGAAAGAAAAAAAAAAAAAAGTAATAAAAAATGTTATCAAACTCATCCTTAATTTTTATAGGAGTTATTCATTATTCCAAGAGTATACTCCATATCAATCAAATTAATTGATTTCACAATTAATAGTTGGGTATTTATATTTCAAAAAGTTTATTTTACTAATATTACATTTTATTAGTCTAAAATACTAGATAATCACATGCATACTCAGGTAGCAATGAATAATTTTCAATTTTTAGCTTTAAATGATAAAATAAGCGTGCCAATTATTATAGGGTAATGATATTGTCATAATTATTTTTGTTATTGCTCCAATAAAAGTGTATGAATTTACGATTATATCCTTATAATTAATTACACACTAACGTTGCTTATGTTGATAAAGTTGTCATTAATGAAAAATAATTGTGATAATAACAATTTTAGTTGTGCCAAT
Source organism: Elaeagnus macrophylla (assembly GCA_029378325.1). NCBI lineage: Eukaryota > Viridiplantae > Streptophyta > Magnoliopsida > Rosales > Elaeagnaceae > Elaeagnus > Elaeagnus macrophylla. The sequence goes on along the minus strand of CM055644.1, from coordinate 18,525,059 downwards.
ATAGCCACTATTATTATAATGATTAATGCAATAATTATACAAAGTCCTATAAATGATAAAGATGAATCTAAAATAATTTAGTACAATTTTATTAATAAATATAATTGAATCCATGTAACAGTATATAATAAAAAATGATGATTGTGATATATAAACTATAGTAGTGCTACATTGAAAAACAGATGTAACATACCTTAAGGCACACCAAACATCTTCAGAGAAAGGCAAAGATTAGAGCTTTTTCACTCGATCATCTTCGTTATCATCTTGATTTTTTTTTAATTGATTGTGACTTTGTGCATTGTACATCTCAAAAACCTATTCTTCAGATTGAGTCCCAATGAAAATTGTTTTTCTTTTTCATTGAATGTTTAAAGAGCAGTAAATTATAAGATTTTTTCAATTAAAACGGGTATTATAAAACAAGATAATTGAGATGAACTACAACCAAGGATGATTCAGTAATAGAGTAATAGGTCCATAACAAAGAGTCTTAACAACTAATTAGAACAATTAAAACTATAGCAAGTAGACAATGACAAAACTATAATCTCATAGAATATCAATATCATAATATCATTAGACGTTATTGCAGTGGAAAATTGCAAATTGGAAAGAAAACATTTAATAATTCAGATATCCCGACAATGATCTTCGTCACCTTATGCATATTCCTTGAATATACATGTACAATAGATTTTCACTATTAATATCAATGAACATTTATATTAGACATTTATACACTGTGATTATTGATCCTAAAGAAAACAAAACTTTAAGAAAAGGGAACTTCACCTTATTAAACTTCTCATCTCGGCAAAACACACATATGAATGAAGAAAAGGTGAATCATTCGATCCAAAATGGAGTGCAGAAAACTACTTTTAACATTTAATATCAATCATAATAGTCAATAATGTACAAAATAAAATGTAAGAACTTTCAGAAGCCATTTAATAGAATATCTTGATGCACATTGCATTTGTTAGATTAATCACATGGGCAAAATAATATTGAACACGTATCTAGAGAGAAATATGAGCAATGTGCTACCCAAATGCACACAAAATAGTTTCAAATTAAATAGCCAATATAGAACCAATAACCTTATTACATACTACAAGGACCATGCCAAATTGAACAGAAAATTATGAAATCAGTTATATTATGAAATAGCATAAACAAAATCAAAAAGTTGTTTGACACATAAGGCCTAACATTACTAATCAAGTTTATTAGAAACAAAAAGGTTTTTTTTTTTTCTTTTTAATCTATTTGGGTATGCAGCCCACTCTATTCTCCTCCTCATTTTCATCATTGTTGTCTTTAGAATGATCTCGACAACTCTGGCTGTTAGTAGTTGGTATTGAAGTATCTCCACTATTCATGAGACCACATTTCTCTGCTTCATGGAGATACAACATGTGGACTCCGCATTTTTTAATGAGATATTCCCTCCCTCTTTATGATAAAAGAGGAAAGTGGCCTGGCTAAACTCGTGGCAGATTTCAGAGTACTAGTTTGCTACAATACTTGTGTTGCTAGCTATCCAAGGATGCAAGCGGAGTTCAACATTAGAGAAAAATACAACTTTATTTGAATTGAGAATAGCTTCATTTTCAAGACACGTATTATAGTTGAATATTAGATTAATAATAGGTTTCCTTATTAGTGTTGGAGACTATTATATTTAAGATATTAGATAATTATTCTAATATTTTCCTATTAGTTTATGAGTTTTATTTAGAGTCCTATTAGGATTAGAATTTTAGTTTATTATTACTATAAATATCAATGTAGTCATTCAATATTATATATGAATGAGAATTAAAATGTCTTTATTTGATTTTTTTATTCTCTTCTCAACCTACTTTGATTATTTATTATTTTAGCTTCTACGTTTATTCTTTTATCTATTTTATATTTATATTTGCTTCCGCTTTATATTTTAACATGGTATCAGAGCAGTGTTTGATCTTGAACATGTTTTTCTATTTTCTATCATCTTTCTATCATCTGCCATACATATATCCCTACTGTCATCGTGGTTTACTTCAGTTTTTCTACTTCATTCGGTTGCTAGTACTCCTCATCTTTAGTTCGATTTCTTGTAAAGGTTGCTGGTTAGTTCTTTAGTTTCATCATTCATCAAACTGTTGCTGCCGTCGTTTACGTTAACCTTACGGCTTCACGACTGTTGGTATCATCTATTTTCACCACTGTCATCGTCGTCGTTTATGTCAACTTCACGGCCTCACGACTATTGGTATCAATCTCTACCTCACGACTTCGTAGCCACGTTTTCTAGGATGATCAACCAAACCACCGTCGTTTTCTAGAAAGATCAACCTGTTTATTGTCGTGCGCTGTCATCACCAATTCCAAATCCTACTAGCACTAAAGCACTTTTGAGGTTTAACATCAAGTACAAATATGTATGTTGTAATTGTCTAAGCTGAACATAGAATATATTCTATGTTCAGCTTGAGGGAGAGAGTTGAATATTAGATTAATAATAGGTTTCCTTGTTAGTGTTGGAGACTATTATGATTAGGATATTAGATAATTATTTTAATGTTTTTCTATTAGTTTATGAGTCTTATTTAGAATCCTATTAGGATTAAAATTTTAGTTTATTATCACTATAAATATCAATGTAGTCCTTCAATATTATATATGAATGAGAATTATAATGTCTTTATTTGACTTTTTGATTATCTTCTCAACCTACTTTGATTATTTATTATTTTAGTTTCTACGTTTATTCTTTTATCTATTTTGTATTTATATTTGCTTCCGCTTTATATTTTAACAATTATGACTGCATGGGACAAACAGTTCCATTGATTTTCTAGAGACGCTTCTACAAACAGCTTTGTATTGAATATTCTTGTGAGACCCTGAACTGAATTTAATGTTTAATATTTTAAGGAAATAATTAAAAATTTTATTTATTAAATTTAGTTCTATTTTAAAATGTTAAAATTATTTAATTGTGCTTTTCGTTAACAAAAAAAAAATTTAATATTTTGAAGTTACAAATTTGATTTGTAAATAATATATAATAGTTTAAATAATTTCTTTAATTTTTTTACATGTTTTTAGAAATTTGAGAAAATTCATCTGAAATTACCGAAATGCCCTTAAAAGTTTTCAAAGGGGCAGGGACAATTCGGTCATTTAGCACCCAAACCCTATATACCCAATATCTCTCTTTTCTCTTCCACGCGAGACCAGTTTTCCCGAGGCTCCTGACGGCGCGCGAGAGAGAGGGAGGCGTTGCCCTCGTTGACGCCGTCGCCAACCGCCGGTCTTCCCCCCCCCAACGGAGCACCACGCTCGAAAACAACCCAGCCTGAAGCTTTTCTACTCATTCGTTCCTTCAGCGACCGTCAGCTCCTTTTTCTCCAACGCGAGCTCACCGACGCCATACCCCATTTCCGTCGTCCTCCTCGCCGTGACCTTATTTCCACCACCGAGCTCAACGCCCAAACACCGTGAAGCCAGTGTTAAATAGCCAGTCGCTATTCGTGGGATGCAATCTAACCGTCGTTCCACCATTATCAACTTCCTTTTCCTCCACCGTTGGTCAAAATTGTGAAATTTAGGTAATATAGTGGAAGATGTATGTATATGTATTATGTGGTATTGTATTTTGGTTTTGATTTTCTGATTTGCATTTGGGCATTGGTATTAACCCTTCATTGATACCCAAGAAGTTTGTTTGATGAATATGATATTCTCTGACTTTATTCTTGTTTTATTGCTGGTTTCACAATGGTGATTATTTGAGGAAGATAAGGGTTGGCTTCTGGTTGTTCTTTACAAAATTGAAGCACGATTATGTCTCTGTTACTTTTTGGTTTGTTTAGATAATCTGAAAGAAGATTAGTTAAGAAATTAGTACTCTTGTTTCTATGCTTTGATTAAATTGTTTGAGAAATCTCATGTTGTATTTAGGATTTTTCTGTGTATTATAAATTTGCACTAGTAGGCATGATAATGAGAATGTGATTTCGGGTTTGATAAGAAGATAAAACAAAGCGAGAATTGTGACGAGCTTTGTATTTATGAGACTACAATTTTTGGTATCTCGTCAAAAGTTTTATAATCTCTAGGAAAAACTCATTAATTCTCATGAATTATTAAGGGCCGGGAATAATATAATAACATGAGCTTTTCTTTTGTTTTTGGTATATGATAGTGCCAACGTGTTTGTTGTAAGTACAGTTGGACATGTATTGGTACTTGGTTACAAGTGTGCATTTTTTTATATTTCAATTTTAGGTGAGATACTATATGCATGAATATAGTCTATCTTAATTATTTATAGCTAAGCATGTCAAAGATATAGGTTATACTATATTCTTTAATAGAAGCCAAGAACCCAATCCAAGGAATTGAATGAACGATCCCTGAGTTATAATATAAGATCCTTGGTTGTTATGCCTTCATTAGTTAGGATTGGCTACCGAATCAAGACTAGTAACCACTATACGCTTTTCTATCAAAATGGTAATATGTTTTGATAATATTTTGAATGTTAGACTTTTGGTGGGTGTGCTTGTCATTGTGAACTTGGTGGGTTTACCGGTGCAAAGGGTGTATTATTATGTTTGTAAGAGCTGTCATCATCATGGCTTTGACAAGAGTGCTTTATGTGATCACCTAGGTGGATATCTTAGAATGTATCTAAAAAGTAATGTCCAGATGGAAAGCCTGGATGCATAAGAAAGAGACATTTTCGCAAGTTTGAGGGTAAGGTTGGTTTGAGAGCGGACTTTTGAGGTAGGGGTTATTACTCCACTTTTTCTTCATGCATTATTTTTATAAAATATCATGCATCATTATGAATAATTGAATGACTGAAATTGATGTCATGTTTATAAATATTTTTATAAAAATGTTGATAATGATATTATAATTAACATACTCGTTTGGAAACATTTTATATGTGTATATGCGATTATGAAATACGGGTATTAAAATATTTTATTTGGCATTTGAGTTTTATGCATGCATCATGAAATTATTTTATGGGGAGTATTACCTGTATAATGTCTTGCGGAGATATGGTACCCCGGGGCTACTGGTTGCAGCAGACTATTTTTCGATGGACTACAGGTATGCATTTCATTTCTCATGTATCTCGGAGTTGTCCATACATGGGTCTTGGTATTAGACCGCACATGGGCCTCGAAGTTGGACCCCCCATTGTGTTTCAGTGTTGTCCGTCTTGGGTCTTGGTATTTGTTTCCGTCTATGGGTCTCAAAGTTGGACCGCCCATATGACGAGGACCCTTAAGGCGAGGACCCATGTACGTTGGAGTTGACCAATACATGTGCCATATGTATTTCGGAGTATGACCATACATGGGGTCGGAGGTGGACCCACATGCGTCTCGGAGGTTGACCGCGCACGTGCCCATGTATTTCGGAGTTGACCAATACATATGGATTTGGCATAGCATACATGAGTATTTTATATTAAACATTTCATATTTGATTATGATTGTATGAGCATGCATGGGGTACCTGGAATGTACACTCCACCCGGTTTCGGAAGTGAGGAAGTACAGGTATGCCCGGGTTTAAAAAAATGAAATCTCCCCATTACTGATATACCGTTGATTTATTACTGGACATGCATGAAATATTTTTAAATGTAGCATGCATCATTGATTTAATTGAGAACTGTGCATGGAGTATACTCCTACTGAACTAGTTGTAGCTCACCCCGTTTCCCCTTTCTCTTTACAGATTAGATAATGGTTATGCGTACTGTTGTGACTTGAACGGGAGATGCGTACTTTCAAGGAGTTCAATGAAAAGGTTTTTCCTTTACCCTCATTACTTTAATTAGTTATTCTGAATATTGAGTAGACAGGCTGAGATCAATTTGATTTGATATAAAAATCAAATAATTGTAACTATTTGGATTATAAATTATTTTGAAGGTTTAATCTTGTTTTTATAAATATTAATTTATTTCAAGGGTACCCAAATTATATTTAATTGATTTGTTTCATTTTAAATTAATATTTTATAATTAATGATTCTAAAACTAAGAATTTTCTTTCAAATTTTATTTATTTTCTTAAAATTCGCGTGCTCAATTTTGGGGTGTGACAGTTTGATATCAGAGCCAGGTTCTGATCTCCCGGGAACAAAAGTGATTTATGATGGTTTTTGATTATTTTAAAAGTGATTTTTGTCTCATCTTACCTACTCATAGAAAAATAACTAGTAAGACTGGAGTGCAAAGTTTGTACTATGAGGACTTAATCTTGTGTAGCCCTAGGAAAAAAGGGTAAAAGCCTTTACCACAGAGAATAGGAAGACTTATTTTCTCTACCTCGTTACAAATTTAATTTGACATCATTAACTAATGATTTCGAGAGGTAACAATTAGGAGAAGTTGAATTTCTCCCTAAGGACTTGTCAATAGTGCTACCAAGTTTACTGTGCGTCTAAGTGAAAATATTTGTATTTAACTTTTGAGTTAAGAGATGGCTACTGCGATGGTGATGGGACCTTAGTTTCACTAGCACGGTCAGTTTTTTTTTTTACTACTCCCACTTTGATCATTTTCTAACTTGTTGAGCTACGAGTCATTTGTTATCTTTTCCTCATCTTCAGTTCAGCAAAGCTTCTTTTTGTTTTCTTTTTGTACGATCCTCTATTCAACAAAAAGTCATTCAAATCTATTCTCTTTTCTTGTGAATTTCTATATTTTTAATCTTTTGTTTCAAAAATGGTCATTTGAGTATGCTTTCTTATATTTGATATAAAATGGTAAAATAGTATGCTGAATGAGATGGGATTGTACCATTTTAGACATAGTAGAAGGCTGTGACAATTTCTCTTTCTTTTAAAGCATCAAACCTGCCTGTGATACAATTACAGTATCAAGTAGTAACATAGTGATGAACTCATACATAAAATACTTAGTACCCAACACTCTGCTATCGCTGGTCAAAATTCAAGGAAAATGGTTTCAAAGGTCAAAATGGTTTGCAGGCCTACCAAAAGTGTGAATGGAAAGATGTTGAGTCTGCGACGGACGTTTTTGTCGGTATTCTCTCAAGGCTTCCTGTTAAGTGCCTCAGACTTTTTAAGACTGTTTCCAAGTTCTGGCGTGAAGTGATATAGAGTCCAAATTTCTTGAGGTTACAGTTAAGCTGGTCAAAAGATAATCATGTTTACATATATTATCCTTACGTGGATGAAATGCTCGTTGTGTATTTAATCAACACCAATTGGGAGGTCATCGAAAGAATCACTCTATCAGGCTTTGAACGCCTTCCTTTTCTTACCATGTGTTGCTCACATGATGGCTTGGTATGTTTCACCAATCATCCCCGTGTTCAAGGCTGCTATAACGATATTGTTTTCTCTGACTTGGTAATCTACATGTGCAATCCTGCTACCCGTGAAGTCCAATTATTACAAAAAGGTAGCAGCTCTGAAGAAGAAATTTTGTTTGGAGTTTACTTTGGTCCTGACATTGGGGAGTACAAAATTTATCGTTTTTTTTTCAATACAAATATGAATATAAAGATGTGCGCCCTCGGTGTAAGATATACTCATCAATCAGAAGAACCTGGAGAGCCATAGATTGTGTTCCACTAATTCCCAGGGGTTATCATCATGTATGTATTAATGGAAAAGTTTATTGGTTTATTACTTCAGAAGAAAATGAGGATGCTCCCGAATCAATTCTTACTGTGACATGGAAGAAACTAATGTAGTTCCTTATTATATGTAGGAGTTGGGGCATATTTTACTTTGGTCAGTACTGCATATATTTGATACCAATTCGTGAAGTGAGTTGAATGTTTTAAGTATCAAATGCTTTGGCCAATTGATTACTTAACAAGTCTAGTTTGGCTATTTGGTTAATTTTAATTTTCTTTTAATTCACAGTATAGTTAGCCTCATTCTTCTTTGTCTTTCTCTAAATTATTTTATTTTATTTTTTTGCGTCTATTCAAGCTATCTTGCGAGGTTTATATCCTTCCTCTTAATCGTTATCTCTTCACCAAGAAATATTGGGAAAACTAAATTGCTATTTTTGGCATTACTATTGTTACAGTGTTGCCCTTATCAGTTTTAGAAGGTGTGGTTTACTTGCTCTTCCCCTTTGAGTGTTGAGGATTTTATGTCTTTTGCATTTCGGTATTTGAGATTTTACAAGTTCACGTGAAGCCAAATTTTGATTGGTCTAAATTATTAGGCCTTTAGTTTCTACACTTCGATGATTTGGAGTTTTCATCTAACTTTACTGTAGGTTGTAGCTATGGCAGTTGTAATTATAAAGGATCAGATAGAAAACTTTTAATTTGCAAATGTTTTATTTTTATTTAATTATTTATCACCATGAAACCATTTGAAATTGTTTGACTTTCTCAATGCAAGGACTTGTAGTTTCCTTTTCAGGTTAATAAATAGCAAAATGTTTGACAATGACTTTTATTCTATAACGATGGTAGTCCCCTTTTTCATTAATTCTTATTTTATTTCTATTATTTTGCTGACCATTAAATGAAATGCGTGAGTGTCTTGGTAATTTTGATATTAAATTGCTCTTGGTTTATTCGTTTTCTATTGAAAATGTACATTAGTATCATGTATGCTGCGTATTGTGTTTAATTTTGTGTGAACCCAAGAATAGTTTCCCACTTTTTGCACCAGAGTGTGCACGGTTGTTAGCAATTTCTTTTTCCTTAGAACTAGAAGAATATTTCTTTAAATTTATTAAATCGTACTTTATAAGAAAAATTGTGGAGAAATTTTAGTATTTTCATAACTTTTAATTATCAACGTCTATTTTAATTTTATCATCGATTAATCATTCCTTTGAATAAACGTTTTGAACGAATATTCTTTCTATCTTTTCTATTATTGAAAGAGTTATTGTATGAATTTAACAGCTAGAGAATACAAAACTTTCTAGACTTCTTTTCTCTTCAGCTTACTCAAGATATATTTTATTATTTATCATACTGAATTAATAATACTACTTTGAGAGTCAACTTTATTTTTCTTTTACTTTTGTAGAATTATATGTTTAGTTATAATTTTAAATTGACTTGATATCCTTGAATGATATTTTAAGTTTATGATTATTAGTACAAGAAATTTTAAACACGAAATGTGCTTTAAACATCTTATTTTTGATAAATGTATTTTATTTTAAATTTCGAGGACGAAATTTATTTTAAGGGGGTAGAATTGTGAGACCCTGAACTGAATTTAATGTTTAATATTTTAAGAAAATAATTAAAAATTTTATTTATTAAATTTAGTTCTATTTTAAAATGTTAAAAATATTTAATTGTGCTTTTTATTAAGAAACAAAAAAAAAATTAATATTTTGAAGTTACAAATTTGATTTGTAAATAATATATAATAGTTTAAATAATTTCTTTAATTTTTTTACATGTTTTTAGAAATTTGAGAAAATTTATCTAAAATTACCGAAATGCCCTTAAAAGTTTTCAAAGGGGCAGGGACAATTCGGTCATTTAGCACCCAAACCTATATACCCAATATCTCTCTTTTCTCTTCCACGCGAGACCAGTTTTCCCGAGGCTCCTGACGGCGCGCGAGAGAGAGGGAGGCGTTGCCCTCGTTGACGCCGTCGCCAACCGCCGGTCTTCCCCCCCTAACGGAGCACCACGCTCGAAAACAACCCAGCCTGAAGCTTTTCTACTCATTCGTTCCTTCAGCGACCGTTAGCTCCCTTTTCTCCAACGCGAGCTCACCGACGCCATACCCTATTTCCGTCGTCCTCCTCGCCGTGACCTTGTTTCCACAACCGAGCTCAACGCCCAAACACCAAGAAGCCAGCGTTAAACAGCCAGTCGCTATTCGTGGGATGCCATCTAACCATCGTTCCACCATTATCGACTTCCTTTTTCCTCCACCGTTGGTCAAAATTGTGAAATTCAGGTAATATAGTGGAAGATGTATGTATATGTATTATGTGGTATTGTATTTTGGTTTTGATTTTCTGATTTGCATTTGGGCGTTGGTATTAACCCTTCATTGATACCCAAGAAGTTTGTTTGATGAATATGATATTCTCTGACTTTATTCTTGTTTTATTGCTGGTTTCGCAATGGTGATTATGTGAGGAAGATAAGGGTTGGCTTCTGGTTGTTCTTTATAAAATTGAAGCACGATTATGTCTCTGTTACTTTCTGGTTTGTTTAGATAATCTGAAAGAAGATTAGTTAAGAAATTAGTACTCTTAAATTGAAATATAAAAAAATGCACACTTGTAACCAAGTACCAATACATGTCCAACTGTACTTACAACAAACACGTTGGCACTATCATATACCAAAAACAAAAGAAAAGCTCATGTTATTATATTATTCCCGGCCCTTAATAATTCATGAGAATTAATGAGTTTTTCCTAGAGATTATAAAACTTTTGACGAGATACCAAAAATTGTGGTCTCATAAATACAAAGCTCGTCACAATTCTCGCTTTGTTTTATCTTCTTATCAAACCCGAAATCACATTCTCATTATCATGCCTACTAGTGCAAATTTATAATACACAGAAAAATCCTAAATACAACATGAGATTTCTCAAACAATTTAATAAAATAACTCCTACTGAATCATTTTAAAATTAACACTTAAAATTTTATTTAGGTTCGGCACCCCCTACCGAACATTTTGTAAATTTCCCACAATGTCTTACCGAACCTTTTGTAAATTTTTTCACAATTTCCTATCGAACCTCTGTAAGAAAAGAAATAATTCAAATTTTTTCACAGGATTTATCATACGAATTACAAGATGGATAAAGTATCGACTGCATCAAATTATTCGCAATAGAGAGTGAGAGTTAGTTGAGGTAATTATCTGTTTTTTTTTTAAAGGAATGATGATCGAAAATAGTTCTCACTAGAAGTTGACAGTTAGTTGAGGTACACATAATCATCAATTGGCACGATATCTCGAGGGTCATCCACATGCCGAAAAACTCAATAATGAAGAGATGAATTTGCTAGTTGATATGACAAAGTACAACGCTAGGGTAAAACACATTTTGCACAGAATGAAGTATAAAATAATGAATAAAATTGTTGTACAATGAAACATATATACAATACCCATCAAAAACATAGGCTTAAAGAACAAGATGGAAAGTCAATTTTCCAACAATTAATACATTTATTGGTTGTTACAATTATATGCAGTAGCATAGGAGCAATGATGTTGATGAGGTTATTACAGATCTATTTTTGGCTCATCCAGTCTCCATTTATTTGTTAAAAGCTTTTCCTCATGTAATTATCATGGATTGTACCTACAAGATTAACAAGTATAAATTGCCGCTTCTTGAGATTGTTGAGGTTACTTCTACAAATATGACATTCTCTATTGCGTGTGCATATATGAAATTTGAAAAAGAGGATAATTATTGCTGGGTATTGGAGAGATTGAAATTATTTATGTATACAAACTCTATGTCAAGTGTTATCTTAACAGATAGAAATAAAGCTCTTATGAATGCAGTCACAGAAGTGTTCCCTACATCTGCTCACCATATTTGTAGATGACATACCTCCAAAAATGTATTAGAAAATACAAAGAAATTATTCAAAGATACAAAAATATGGGAAAATTTTAATCATTTTTGGCATAATGTTGTATCATCTAAGACTATTATTGAATATGAGTTGAACATAGAATATATATTCAGAAAAAAAATTTTGAATGTGAAGAAGCAATACATTATGTGAATAATGTATAGCTTAATCCATACAAACAAAAAATTGTTTCAGTTTGGAAAGATTTACATATGCATTTAAGAAATTCAACAATAAATAGGGCAGAAAGTGCACATGCTGCGTTGAAACGATAATTGAAGACATCACAAGGGAACTTGGTGTCAAACTAGGATAACATTCACCAGTTACTCGAGCTCCAACATACACATATTAAAGCTTCATTTGAGATGAGCTTAACTACACTTCAACAACAATTGAAGCCCGAGTGGCTGTACAAGGAGTCGAGAGGATGTGTTTCATATACAGCATTAAAAATTATTTTTAATGAATCTCAAAGAGCAGATCAGGTATCATTTGATGCTAAAACTTGTGGGTGTGCCAAACTTCGAACTCATGGACTACCATGTACTCATGTCATTGAACAATACAAACAATTGAGTCGTCCTATTGAGTTTTCTTCACTTCATTCTCATTGGAAGAGACTCAATTTTGCACCCACATCACAAGATGATGATTTAGATTTAGATTATAACTATTTGTATGAAAAGTTCATGAGACGCTTTCATAGTAGTGATAAGAATGTAAAAATTTAAATGTATAGGGCATTCAGCCTCTTAGCAGATTCAAGTACAACTAATTTGGATGACCCACTCGTGAAAAATGCTCATAGAGGTCATCCTACTAAGGCTGAATGCTCCACACGACGAGATCCTTCAAGTTTTGAGTATGCTATATCTGAGAAGGCAATTGATACAGATCATGGTTCCCAAATAATTGTGTCTTCGAGTGGGGCACAATTCACAAGAAAGAGAAAGTTACCTGTTAACAGAGCTCAACTAATTGTGTCTTCATCATATATACCTCAATTGCATATTGAGATCAAACCATATGTAAGGAGATTTAATGACATATTAGGATATGATAATTGTGGGTTTAGAGCTGTGGCCCTTGGACTTGGATTTGGAGAGGAATCATGGCCTCAAGTAAGGTCTAACATGGTCAATGAAATACAAAATCATTACAATGATTATACTTGCTTATATGATAATCTCGAAGTAACGAAGGACCTCGTTTATAAACGTTTTCATTTCAATGAAGGTAGTGGTTCTGAAAAATATATGATATTACCAGACATGGGATATATCATTGCTTCCACATACAATATCGTTGTTGTTTCATTCAGTTTACATGAGTTATGGACTTTTCTCCCTCTTTGGTCTGAGGCACCTAGCAATCAAAAGATAATTTCTATATGTTTTTTCGATGGGAATCATTTTGTAGAGGTAGATTTAATTTTAATATTTATACTATAACTATATATTAGATTAGATTAGATTTTAATATTTAATTTCATACAATACAGGTAGATTTGCAACCAGGAGCTCCAATACTACCTATTCACTCAACTTGGCATACATTTCATAAACCGTGTGCATAAGGTTAGATTATACCATATGCAAAGCAGATTGAAGATTACAATTCATTATTATCATCTTCAAGTAGTATAATTATAAATTTAAATATTGTATTTGACTTAAATATCGATGATTAGTTCATCTTATATTAAGAGTTATAGGTATATAAAAATACAAATTTTGAAAGAAACAATTTATATTGATAAAAATTATTCAAACCAAATATAGCTTCTTACTTTAAACGTCAAGTACAAATAACAAACAAAAAATCAACATGGGTCATGTGCATCTGTAGCTAATGAACTAACACATCCTTGTAAGATTTTTTGAACATTCTTGAATTTCTTGTACCATTTTTTTGGATGATTGCTCTTTCCCTTTTGAGAGAACACGCTCAACAATATGCAATGCTTCTTGCACACACTAACCAATACAAAAAAATTAATTAGTCCATGTGATAGAAGCATGTAAAATTAAAAGTAACTATTATATTAGTGAATACTAACAGTCAAATCTCATTGTGATTGTTGGGTTGCACCGTTTGTCTGAGTCGTCGTTCTACCCCGTGTTAATCTATGTATTGGGTTTTGCACTCTCACATGTGATACATTTTCATACCATTTCATGTAATCTAAAGAACAATCAATTGGGAGATTAACAACTTCACCTGTAGACTGTTGAGTTAATACATGACTATCCCAACTTGTCCAATATTGATCTACAAAATGAAACTCCACCTTGTACATCTTAGGGTTACACCCTCTATGTACTTTAAAAGACTCAACTGGATTAGGTGAAATATTCTGAATACGTCTAAATTAGTGCAAGACTCTATGGCTATAATAAGGTTTAACGACTTCTAGAAAACGGATGCATCCATAAAAAAAATGTTATCTCTAGAATCTCAGTGCAATATGGATCCCAAATAACCTGACAAATAAAATATAAACATAAATTAATAAATGTAAAGTACAAATAACTAATCAAACTAATTAAACTTAAAATACATAAAATAAGAGTAACATACGTCATATGCTGTTAGATCATCGATTGTCACTCTCAACTCCTTCAACAACCTCTTGTCTACAGAAACACGAGTGTATAACCCCCAATGCTGTATAAGAGAAAGTTGACTAGTGTAGTTTGGGTTTAGCGATGGAGCGCATATGAGAATATGTTCGTAAATCCATGCTTGTAGCAAAATCAAATATCCAAATATTTGCTTGGCATCATATCTACTAGCTGTCCCCAACTATGATATAAATAAGCTAATGCAGTTGCCCCTCAAGAGAACTCATGTATACTATCTATGTCTGTCAACAATGTTAAGTAAGAAATTGGGATACTATTTCCAATTTTATCAACAAATAGTATACATCTTAACAGATGTAACAAAAATGCCCTAATCACTCGATCATCTTGTCAATCACTAGCAGCAATAAAAAGAGTCCTCAACCAACTTAGTTTGACATATAATTCTTTATGACTCAATTGAGACTTTTCTACATCTGTACTAATTCCTAATGCCTCCACAAGAAGTGAAATAACATCACTTTTACTTAATTTCATTCCAGTACAAGCATTTCCGTAACTTGGAGGTCTAATAGTTATTGTACATCATACAGAGTGATCGTCATCTCACCAAATGGCATGTGAAATGTGTTGGTCTCTAGATGTCATCTCTCAACAAATGTCAATACCAATACCTTGTCGGCATGTTTGTATGTAGCATGGCATAATGAATAAAGGCCTAATTGATATATGTGATGCACAATATGTTGATTATGGGTTTGATTAAGATCTCAGTCCCTTTGTCCAACAGAATGACCAATAGGTCTTAACAACTTACGATCACCCTAATTACAGAGAAAATTACAAACAATTGAAAAAAAAATTATAATTATAAATTTAACTATTAAATTTAAAGATTTCATAATGAATTACTTAACGCCTCGTTCCAATTTTTATATATAATGTGTGTTTTGAAATTCTTCAACACGGACATATTTAATGGACCAATTGGGGATGAGGAGAGGTCTTCATGAACCTCATCATAATTGATCTCATGTTCTACTGTCATATCTACAGTATGATCATCTTGCCCATGTGTCAATAAATGATCCCTAAGTTCGGGCTGATCCTCTACAAACTCTGTGGAAAAATCTACTGTTGGTTGAACATTTGAAGGATTGGCTGTGTCCATTTGCCTAGTTTTTCTTCTTCTATATACAAGTCTTTATGTTTCATACAATTATTCATTTCTTTTCTTATACGAAGCAGTTTGATGTATTTTACCCATACCTAAAATAAAAAATTAGTTGTTAAATCAATGAATATATCATGAACATTTATAAAAAAATAGTAAACACTCATTCAGTATAAGTCAGGGTGGTTTGGTAGGTTGAATGTAAATGGATTAGGTTCGATAGGGGAATGAAGAAAATATACAGTAGGTTCGGTAGGGGTTATCAAACCATACAGGTACATTCGGTAGAGCCCACCGAAAAGAACTATATGGTTCGGTAACTCCTACCGAACCTACTGCATATTTTATTCGCCTATTCATCATCTCTACCTCGTATTCTAACAATTTATCTCAAAAAATACATAAAATTGATCAATAAAAATATATTCATTTCAATATATATGAAATAATCTAATTATCTACAAGTATAATACATATGAAGTAATAAAAAATACATTAAAAAATACTCAAAATTGGACACGAACAATTTCGCGCGATTGGTTGGCCTGGCTGGTGGCGAGTCTAGTGGTGCAATTGGAGGCGTGACTGGTGCGGCGGTGGGTGGATGTAAATTTAATAGATATGCAGTTCGGTAGGGATATATCAGCCGAATGTCTCTTAGATGGTATATTTATCATTTTATTTTGTTACATTTTTGTTGTAATATTTTTGTAATTAATGGGATATCTCATAGTATATTTGGAATTTTTGTAGAATTTTTTCTATTTTTTTATTTGACTATTTGATATAGTATTTTTTGTAATTGGACACGAACAATTTCGGGCGATTGGTTGGCCTGGCTGGTGGCGAGTCTAGTGGTGCGATTGGAGGCGTGACTGGTGCGGCAGTGGGTGGATGTAAATTTAATAGATATGCAGTTCGGTAGGGATATATCAGCCGAATGTCTCTTAGATGGTATATTTATCATTTTATTTTGTTACATTTTTGTTGTAATATTTTTGTAATTAATGGGATATCTCATAGTATATTTGGAATTTTTGTAGAATTTTTTCTATTTTTTTATTTGACTATTTGATATAGTATTTTTTTTTTTCCTTCCTAATTTGACTAATTAAATCATTCTGTGAATTTCCTCAAAAAAAATATTGAAACATTTGTGTGCAACATGTATTTTTTTTTTTTAAATAACGTATTATGTACAATCGTTTTATAGAACATATGTCATTGTATTAGGAGGTAATTGACACATTTTATTTTTATTCACTACTTGAGGACGAGTGGGATTTTGTTGTATATTTTCAAGTAATAGATATTTGTTTTCCAACTTCATGGATAAGAGAGATTTATATATTATGGTCATGTTTCCCTAATATATTGGATAGAGTTTGGGATGTTTGGTATGGATTCTAAAGTTTAAGAGAAATAATTTTGACTTTTAAAATATTTCAATCAAAGAGGATGACACTTAAAAAACAACTTGATGTATTTGGGTAAAAAAGATAGACACATTTAAGAAATTATAACTACAAATTAGCGATGGTGCGGAAAATTATGCGCCTACTTTGCCTATGGATTCTATGCTTTAATTATGTTCGATTTCTAATATCTGAACCTCGGCTTTATATGAACAAAAATTGTTAATTTGTTAAAATATGACTATTAATTGTTACAATTATTACTAGTTTTGAATGGATTGTGTTATGATGGATGATGTTATTTGAGTAAACCTTCTATTTTAATAACTCTACTTACATGATAATATATATACCATTGAAATTCAATAATGAACCTTGTTTTAACCTTATTATTATTATTACTAGTTTTTAATTGGTTTGCTCATATTTGATTTGAGTATGCAAGAAATTTCAAGGTCAAGGATGTTATAATAGGCAAGAATTCAAGTGGTCTTCGTGGCTATGTATATCAAAACTCAAAAGGTTGATTGAAGTTCAATTAGAACACAAGATAGTCCAACAAGCATGCTTCCAAAAACTTATTGAAATGCTCTCATACAAAAGGAAGGTCTTGTGTGTTTCTTCTATATTCTTTGCCTATATTTCAGCTTCCTTCATTCAGTTGTGTTCTATTAGAACCATTGATTGTTTATGGATGATTTAAACTTGTTTCATGGTTTGTTATTTTAACTAGAGAATGGACCCCATTATTCATATTATTTGTTTATGTTCTTTAAGCTCCATGCATTTATATTATAACTCATAGATTGAGCTTGTATCAAGATAGCTGTTAACTGCAAGCTTCAAATGGATAAACATGATTTTTTATTAAGAATTTGTCATGATCTTAATGTGCGTTCTAATTATCTCTTAACCGTGAAATTTCTATTCAAGGTGGTCGACAAATTTATCTACTTTGACATACTTTTGACTATCATCAAGACAATTCTTAGTGAAGAGAAATATTAATTACCACACCTATCAACGTTGGAGACAATCTTGAGCTTGTATGATTATTTATAAGCTCCATATGTTTTTGACTATTGCATTTTTAGGCAGGTTATTTTATTGGAGCTCGCTTAATTATTTGGGAACATCTCAAAATTATCAAATTTATTATGAATTATTGACTACTTATCTTGAAAACTTGGTTAAAAGGTCATCAGGCCTTTATTTTAGTCAATATTCTTCGGGGTCCAAATTATTACAGAGATATGATTTGTTATTCTAACGAGGCTGGAAGACTATTGAATTTCATCTTTGGTCATCTTTTTAGGCTAATTATTATTATGAAATCCAAACTATTTATTTCCGCACACCAAGGAAGTTGTAGGGGTTCTTTATGGCAACATGAATTGTATTATGAAAAATATCTAGTGGTTTAAACTCGAGATTAGTTGCCTCATTGCTCCAAAATTAAGGAATGTCTCTTCATTCTCTTCTTTTTTCTAGATGAGCATTTTTGCTTATTATCTTGCTTGCATGAGTATATGAAACTAAGATTTAATAATTTATACTAATGTAATATATATTCGCTTGTATTTAAGCTTATGGAATATTGTGAATGTAAGCTTGTTAATTTAATTGCTAATTGATGTGAAAAATTTGATTTTCCTTTTTTAGGTTTAGTCTGTGAACAATTGTTCCAATTGAAAATAATATAAAATTATGCATGCTTGATACTTACTAAATTGTTTTGCCTTGTTCGCATGTACACGGAGCACGAGTTACAAGAACCTTAGAGGTCATTTATTTTAATACGGCAAGGACAATCATTGAATTTATTTATTCGCTCCATTTTCTTCATATTGATAGAATTATCACAAAGTTTAGGCTATCTAATCCGAAATGGTCTCCTTCCTTGATATTATGGAATTTATTATGAAATCTTGGCTACTTATTCTGACATGATGTAAATAAGTAGCCAAACTTATTATTGTGATGCAAATTTGAGTTATTTACCTCGTCATGTTTTGAAAGGCCAATGAGTCTCTTCTTGAATTTATATATTATTTATTATTTATAAGGGATTTCTCTTAAGCACATATTACCTATCCTGATATGACATCAAAATAGGTATGTCTTAACTTATATTGAGCTTGCTTAATTAGTAGTTATGATTAATAGTCCAAGTGTCATGGCTGCACACAGCTACTTTCTTCGTCCTCATGCTTCGAACATGAGAGTGAAGGACTTAATTCCGTATATATTACAATGTTTACTTGTTTTTTTAAATATGTTATCTGATTGAGTTTACAGTTTAATAGTTTATAAATTGATTATATTATTTGACATACTTAGTTCTTAAAATTGTTATTTTTCATGAGTTATGCAAGTGTGCCAAGTTAACATTGTGCTAGAATTTAAGCATATTTTATTCAAATTTATACCTTATTAATCTTATTTTTAGTTATGATTGATAGCCCAAGTGACATGGTTCAACTCCACTACTTTCTTCGGTCCTCATGCTTCGAACTTGAGCATAAGAGCCTTAATGTTTGGATATGTGTGGCCCATTAAGGGGTAGTCCAATCCTATTGTCATATAGGTGCCCTAACCCATTCGGATGAAGGCTGTGAGATTTGGGTGGGGATTGATTTCTACTATAGGAGTATCTTCTTCCTCTCTATCATTCTTCTCTTCTTCTCCTTCCGTGATTTTTCTACTTATCTTTTATTTTAATGTATGACTTGAGCATTGGAGAGAGTCGATGGATACCCTTCTCTGACCATGTTTACTGTTTTGTAAATTGTTACTACCATATCCACTATTCATCTAATATAGGTAATATTGTCTCTCACAACGGTTGTTATTGGATTGAGTGTGTGTAGTATGGTGCTTGTTACTAGTGTGTTTGCTAGCATGATGGTTAGTGAATTTCGCATGCTAGTATGATAAGTGCTATGTATGTTATATTCACATAATACTTTCTTAGGTATTTAGTGTACTTGAGATTGTGCTTCTGTCCTTGGAAAGGACTTTATGCTTGCTTCTTTGAGCTTTTATTAAACAAAATTTTCTATTGTTCTAAAAAAAAATGGTGACATTTTAAAATAAAATGTTCCCTTTAGGGAACAAATCCTTTACATTTAGTAAAAAGTTGAGCATAAAAGAGTTAAAAGCGAGTTATAAACATAAAGTAGAGAAACAAGATTACCGGGATTGTTCAAGATTACCGGGAATAATTTGTATTATTAGTGAAGAACAAATGCGTTCTATGTATGACATACAATTTTTATTCTAATTTTTATTTTTTAAAATTTTTTTTATACATCATATTTAAAATATATGTTATATATAAAAAAACTAAATAAATAATGAATATAAATTTTATGTTAAAATAAAAATATTAATGATATAAGCTAATTTTATTCTTTTAATAATAAAATAATAAGAGTTATTGTAAGAAAGACAAAAACTAGGCATGCACAAATAACATATACGTGTATATTTATCTGATAAATGTTTGTAAATTTGAAATACAAATAGTCTTTTAGAAAATATTGAAGAAGTCTTCTTGTGTTCTAATTAACAACAACTATTTTAAAATGGAAGAAATGCAAATATCAGGTAATGAAGTCTATTTTAGGAATACAAATTCATTCAAAGATTGACAAACTTCATACCCAGGACAAGATTGGGAAAATTTTAAGCAAAAGACAAAAATTAATGAATCACCCTCTAACCTGAAGAAAATACTAGTAGAATTATTGCTGTAAAAAAATTTCAATTTCCCATATTACCCTGGAACCTACCATAAATAAGAAATTATTAAAGCTTAAATTTATCATTATCCAAATAGGAAAATAATAAATAATATTCTCACCAAGTTATAGTAGAAAAAATTATAATTATATATTAGGATATTTTAGTTTTACAGGCTATAAACCTTATAACATATATACTTTAATTGATACAGGGCCAAATGTATGTTATAGTAGACCTAACCTTAAGAAAAATAAAAACTCATGAAAAATCCTATTTTATTAAGAGGGATTGATGGAAAAGAAATTATCATTCAATATAAATCTAAAAAGAGAGCTATTTGGTTTAATAATAAAAAATTCATTTATAGAAAAAAATTGTAATTTTTTTAATAAACAATTCTCACCCCCATTCACTTGGACATGAACGGATACAATACTGAGGAACAGAAAAAACCTACGGAAAACATCAAAGATAGAATCCAAAACTTTGTAATAACAAAAATAATATTCATTGTTTTTAAATTATATATTTTCATAATTAAAAAAAATAATTATTACATCATTTTTTTTTAATATATGTTTAAATTAAACTACAGTAATTTAAACTTATTTAATATTGAACGTTGTTCGGTCAAATATCTTTATTATTAAAATATTATTTTTATTATTATAAATTTTAAGATATATATTTTGGTATTTTTTCGGGAAGAAAAAAAAAAAAAAACTACGTGGTTGGTGCCTCTTAGGTGGCCAACTTCGGAAAAAGGCGAAAATGAAGAGCTTTTGAGTTCGTTATTTAATTATAAACAAAGATAAGCCACCCATCAACTAGCAAGGCAACTACTGCACATCCCATTTGAAGATTTTTCATATATTTTTTTAAAAAAAAATGAGAACAGGAGAAAGAAAGTCACATTAAACCTGAAGTTTTTCTCAAGTTCTGCTTCCGATCCTTCTTCTCCTTCTTCAGCTTCTACTTTACCTTCCTTTCCTCTTTTTTCTTAGTAATCATCAGCTTCTACTACCTTCCTTTCCTCTTTTTGTTTAGTAATCACCAGCAGGAATATCCCCTTACGAAGTTTCTACGGTGGGTATTTTACTTTTTAGTTGTTCTCAAGTTTTGATTTCTCCTTTGTAAGATTATATTTCATAAATAATTTTCTACTACTATTTTCTAGGTTTTTTAATTTATTTATTTTTTTTTTTTTTTAAGATTTGACTCTGTAAAAGTCAAATCTTGTGTGTTTAGGTAGTTTTCCTTTAATAAGATGGTTGAATGTTACTACAACCTCTTTGCCAACCTATAAAAACTCTTTTTAGTATAAAATTTTACTAATACAAAGCTTCAAGCAGCCTTTTTGGACAGAGATGCAAAAGATGAGTAACATAAAAAGCTCATATTTTCTTCCTATCTGTAATTTATTTGTTAGTACTTGAATATGTATTAATGAGTTTTACTCGAATAGATGATATTTTTGTTGCATTTTTCAATCAATTCATATTGTAATATGCCAAAGCTCAGCAAATCAGAAAAAAGATGTGCCCAAATCATACAAGGTAAAAATAAACAGATTTTCAGAGCAACCAAGACAAATTTAGCAATTGTCCTAATAGAACGGAAGAGCATAATGTATAGTCGTATGCCATAAAACTGCTTAATGTGGGAATAAAGCACATAAGACCCTCAATGCCCACAAAAGTCGTATACACACCCCTGAAAAAACCAATTTTATAGATTGTGAACAGCTCTTTTGGAATTTGGGTCTGCTATTTTCCTAATGAAAATTTCCATCAAAATATACGAGTGGATGTATTAACAGGTATTCGTGTCAAGGGCCTAGATAGTTTAAGTTCGACTCCAGTATAATGTGAACTATAACTTAAATAAGCTAAATTTTACGTGAGCTCAATTTAAAGCAGCTCACTTTTAAATGAGCTCAACTAAGCAACTCATGAGCTAACTCATTTACATTTCTAAAAAAAAATACAATAAAATAAAAAGTATTTATAACTTTGTTTAAAAAAAAACTCATATTAATACTAATATTTGAATATATTTTTGTATTAAAAAAAAGTAATTAAGTTCAATTTTTCATAATAACGTTATAGTAATTATTTATTCACAGAGAAAATTTTTTGATAAGCTTACGAGCTGCTCATTTGAGCTCGGTGAACTGGGTTTAAATAAACTAGGCTAAGCATTTCACACCACGCTGTGTTTAAATCAGCTGGGCTAAGCATTTGACACCATAAGGGTATCATGGTAAAAGGAAAAAAAGTCTAACCAAGTCATCAAGGGCATGCTTCAAGAATGAAACACTTTGAACTACGCAAAAACAAATAGTGTGCCCACTTAGAAGCACATGTAAAGGGAGAGAACAAGGCAAGCTACCATGTTACCATGACCATCGCAGTCATTGACTACCACAGTGTGCAGTGTCACAATTACAGAATCAGAAACTTCGACTGTATCACTCCTTTCAAATACAAGTTAAACATAAAGGAGCAAAAGTGGAATTATCATAACATAAAGACCACGAGAATATTCATATAGCAAGCAAGGAGACATCAAAATTGAGGATATTAACAATCAAAGTTACCCACAAGTGAAACCATCATATTCACCCATTTGTTATAGGTTCAAGGTACCAGAGAAAGAAAGTAAAAAACAAAACTGGGAAATACTAGCAAACAAGCTACTAAATCAATAAACAAACAAACACATACTAATGAAACCGTGACACAAATAATGCAAATAAGAAAATAGTCATCCATACATGTTTATGATTTTAAATTTGAGGCTCACTTGGCCATCATGATTTTGACAAACTCTTCGTAGTTGATCTGGCCATCACCATCTACATCAGCCTCACGAATCATCTCGTCAACTTCCTCATCTGTCAACTTTTCACCAAGATTTGTCATGACATGACGTAGCTCAGCAGCAGAAATGAAACCATTTTGGTCTTTGTCAAATACTCGAAAAGCTTCCTTAAGTTCCTCCTCAGAGTCTGTGTCCTTCATCTTCCGGGCCATCAGATTAAGAAATTCTGGGAAGTCAATTGTACCATTTCCGTCAGCATCAACTTCGTTGATCATATCTTGAAGCTCTGCTTCAGTTGGGTTCTGCCCAAGAGATCGCATAACAGTTCCAAGCTCCTTGGTTGTGATGCAACCTATACAGTATTCAAGTGACCCATTTATAAAAATACTACGTAAAAATGAATGAAACAAACAATCCTATGAGTGATATATGACTTGTAACCGAGTAAAATACTCCGAGAAGGCTTTCTGGCATTATTAAAATAAGTAAATTATTAATTATTCCATATAAATTATAAAATAAATTCAAATCATATTTCAGACCACTTTTGAAACAACGACAAAAATCATTTTTCAGATAACCATTTTGTTTCATTTTTTTAATGCTCTTCCAGACCAATCATAGTATATCATTGACATTTCGCACACAACTCAAAAAGCTCTCTTCACAGTTAGTTTTCCAAATTGAAGCACACCAGAAAATTTTTATCAACCAGTTTCAAACAATTATCGAAAAGAAGCACATGAAATCAATCACTGAATCATTTCAAACTCATCATAAACTTAAGAACCAAAAAGTTAAGGAAGTAATCCATGACGATCTAGATTCCGGACCATCGACAAAAACGAAAGTTAACCTCAACAAACATAAGAAAAACACCAAATTTCCACAAGAAATTCCAGAACATGCGAAACCATTTCTCACGCGTAATTAAATATACAATAACTAAAATAAGAAATTAAGAAATATCGCACTGAACAAGCAAGAAATAGATCTAAAAATAGATTAAGGAACGGGATCTGAGAAAGCAAACCATCGCCGTCCTTGTCGAAGAGGCTGAAAGCCTCCTTGAACTCAGAGATCTGGTCATCGGTAAGTTGATCGGCCATTATAATTGGTGTATTCGCACGGAGAATAACTTATTGCCAACAAGAGGATTAGATTTATCTGAGAAAATCTGTGTAGTTCTTACGACATGGGACATAAGCAAATAGGGCTCCCTATTTATATAACTGGAAAGTAAATGGAAAGCGGTCCTCAGGAATCTGATCGTGTACCGTCCTGCAGGTTGTCTTTTTCTCTACATCAATGCTTGCTAGTGTCACCAAATAATATTTTTGGGCTTATGTGGTATATAACTTTTCGAAGTATATTATAACCACTCCCAATTAGGGGAGACCATCGGATAAAGAATTAATTTCTTGAAATGATATATATACAATAAAAATTAATTTTTTACCTTATATAGTAAAATAACTGTATTTTGGTAAGATATAAATGACATTTTTAACCCACCAGTTTATAATGGCAGCTTTGCTTCTTCTGCCTTCGCTTCTTCTTATTCGCTTCTTCTGTGTTCCTGTTTGACAGGGGTTCTCTTTTCTCTATTCATTTTTCATTTGTATGGTGACCATTGTTCGCTGTTGCCGGCAGTTTGTTCCCCCTATTCTTCCTCTATTACAAGCCATTGGTGGCATTTTTGCACTTTTTGTACTGTTTGCAAATCTGGTGGCGTATTCTGTACTGTCTGGATATCACATTTTTGGTGGCGTTATTGTACGGTGTTAGCTTGAAGCTTCTTATTCCTTGATTTGTATGAAATCCTATAAATTTAAATTTTAATATAAATTAATTGTGATTTCTTTATTTCTCGCTGTTTTTTAGTGTAATTTGAAGCTTTTTTTTGTTTGATATATGTAGGAAAGAGTGGAGTAGATGAAGAATTGAAGATGAAGATGAAGTCATGTGAATGTACAGTTTACATACAAATTTATTTTATATGTAACCTGTACATTCACATGAAATGCATTGTACTGTTTGTATGTTATTGCTGTTATCAAACTGAGGTTCCTTTTATTTATTTGCAATATCACCTGGATTTTGTTCTCAAGCTTTCGACTATGTCTGTAAAGAAGTATTTAGTTTAATTCCAATCACCCATTGGAAGAAGAAGAATAACAGCTTATGGAACTTGTACATTCACATTTTGTATGTACAGGTTACATACACATTTATTTTGTATGTAACCTGTACATTCACATTTTGTATGTACAGGTTACCTGTACATACGAACTGTTCTTCCTGCAAAATGTGAATGTATAGGTTACATACAAATTTATTTTGTATGTAACATGTACATTCACATGAAATGTATTGTATTGTTTGTATGTTATTGTTGTTTTGAACAGCTTACAAAATGTGAATGTACATGTTACATACAAAATGTGAATGTACATGTTACATACAAAATGTGAATGTACAGGTTACATACAAAATGTGAATGTATAGGTTACATACAAATTTGTATGAACATGTTACATACAAATATGTATGTACATGTTACATACAAATATGTATGTATAGGTTACATACAAATTTACATATAAAATAAATTTGTATGTAACCTGTACATACAAAATGTGAATGTACAGGTTACATACAAAATAAATGTGTATGTAACTTGTACATACAAAATGTGAATGTACAAATTCCATAAGTTTCGAAGGAAACACGGAAATGACGAGATTTTTACGAATACTCAGATAAAGGAATATTTTGGTAAAAATTATATATATTATATAAATGAAACTCACCATTTCAATCCAAAAAGTGATATTTAGGTCCAAAAAGCTCTTTTATACAAATCTTTGCTATTTGAGCAATTCACTGTCGGACAAAACCGTACTGTTTTTCATCGATCTAAATTTTATTAAATTTGAAATTTTTTAATTCAAATTCGATTCAATAATATAATTAATTTAAAATTAATTTAAATTTAAATAAATTTAATTTTTTTAGATCGAATTGAAATTATAATATATTTTTTATTATTATCATATATAAAACACAATATATATTAACATTTAAATTTTAAATTTGTATATTTTTTTTAAAATTTATTTATTTATAGTCACAACTTAGATAATCAAAATAATAAAAAGTATAATGTTAGACATTATTAAATTATTATAGAGAATTTAATATTTCTATTTATTTTTAAAACTAAAATAATAATTTTATATAATTGTAGTATGTATAATAATTAAATATAACACATTAAAAATAAATATGCATTTATTTATAATTTTAATAATAATTTGATCCGGATCAAATTACAGTGGATTATAAAATTTGTCAATCCGAATCTAAACGGATTATATACTTTTCAATACGAATCCGATCCGACAATAAAATATATCAATCCGATCCAAATTCGACAGATCGGATCGAATTTTTCAATTTAAGAGAATTAATCGAATGATTTGCTCACCCGTACTTCCAATTGTTTCATGTATTTTTTTTTATACTATAAGATAATGTTTGATTTTAATGTATAGAACTGTTAATAAAATTATTTTTACATATTTTTATATTTAATTGTGTCAAAAAAATGCAATAAAATGGAAAAAATTATTAATAGATATGAAATTGGCATTTTACTATCCCTTTAAAAAAATTATTCATTTCACCTCATATTATATAAAAAATATATTATTCTAATTTTGTCCTCAAATGCAATTAAAAAAAAAATCACGACCTATCCATTTTTACTCTCAGCTCAAATTTGAAAAACTCTCTATGCAACTCTCAATCGTTGCCTTGCGATTATTGCCTCCATAGCTAGTCCTTCACAGTTGGTGATCTCTTCCATTTTCGAGGTGAGTTCTTGCCATTTTTCTTGTTCTCACTTGTTTATAATTGTTTTTTTTGGTTCTTGCGTTTGGTCAGTATATTTGGACTGTATTTTTTTTTTTCTTATCCTCAAGATTTGTGGCTTTTACTTTTTTTAATTACATATGATTTTTCCCGTTTTAAAATTTTTATTTGTGATACTCAATGTTGATATGGTGGATCAACAATAGGATTTTAAAAACATATATTAATACTTGAGTATTATTTTGTAAATAATATAGAAGAAAAAAGTTATCAAAAATATGCTTTTAATTTTTTTAGATTAAGTAATAATTATTTTAAAAAAATAATTTTTAATAATATATTATATCTGACGAAGAAAATAATAAGTAAATGATATTATTTAAATTTCACTAAATATATACAATATTTTTTATTATTTTTAAGTTCTAAGCTAAATACTGAATTATTGATTTATTTTTTAATTACAGTAGTCAAATCAAATATTAATATAATAATATTGTATCATTTACATTTAATTTAATTATCATTAACAATCTTATTATTTTTCTATTATGCAAACCAAATGTGATCTATGTGCAATGGATTAGAGATTTTTTTTGATAAAGTTCAAAACTCGGTGCATAACTAAGGTAGGATGATACTTATACTTTAGAATTTATGTTTTTCATACATGTAGCAAAAATAAAGTAGATAATAAAACAACACAGGCAAAAACAAAAAATAGTAAGTGAAGAAAAATAATAAATGTTTTTCAATCACAGAAAATTATGTTTTGGAATATATTTGAATACTTCTATGATTGTATTCACTCAAGCAATACAGTATGCAAACACAATAATATAACTTGTTAAACTCACTTAAGTATCTTTCTAAGTGGTAACATTTTAAGCAACCACTCGACAATAAGCAATTGATTAAAAAATAAATTAATATTATATAACTTAAAGATATGTGCTAATATCTCTAGTAGTTGAGCCATGCTAAAATATGCTTAAGTTGTCATCGTCTGCTGTTTTTATAACAATTGCGATCCATAAATTGAATCTGGCTCTCTTCTCTAAAGCTCCACCATCACGTGATGTAGTACAAACATCAACGATAAATTTAGTGAACAACCTAAGGTAATGACAATTCTCATGCACATGTATCTAACATATAATTCTAAGTCCAAGAATTTTAATTCATTAATTAAACAACCTAATCAAAACACACTTTCACTAAAAATGTTTTTTCTCGTATCATTAATACAAAGCTCTCGAACTCCACGTACTACATATCCAAAAATTAGAAAATAAATTTTCTTCACTTAAAATCAAGTTTTCAAATTGTCAGTTTTCAAATTGACAATGCCCTGTGTTTTATAATTTTTAAGAAAATTTTAAAATTGTTCGGTATTTTAGAAAATCCTTCAACAATACAGAACTTTCAAAATTACAAATCAATAATATAGAATAATACTCCAAGTATTATTTATTCAAAAGTTAGAAAATATATTTTCTTTACTTAAAATCTAGTTTTCAAATTGGCAGTGCCATGTGTTTTCTAATTCTTAAAAAAAAAATTTGAAATTGTGGGATAATTACGGAAAAATTTGAGCTTTTTGTGATCTCTCTGACACCTCGCGAACCTCTCATTGCACATACGGTAAGCCATCAGTAAATCCTTCGGTGAGGGTAATAGCTGACACGCCAATGATAATAGCAATTAGCCTTATTAAGCCCTTCGCCTTCACTTTGCTGATACAACAGCGAGCGTCCGATGAGTACACAGAAATACAATTTTAATAATTAAAAATTGTTCAAGTTAATTTTAGCTAATATTTAATTAGTGAAAACTAAATACAAGTAAACAATACAACTTAGCATGCAAACTATATGCTCTCAACTATCATGTGATATGTGTATCATATAAACATAAAAGATGTCAAGTTTTATATAAGTATGTATAATATTAAACTTTCAATATAGTACCTTACATTAAAAAAAAAAAAAAAAAAGATAAAAATATTAAATAAAAATACAAATTCTATATTTTATACATAAAAATGTGAACAAACAATACAAAGAACTTATAAAACTTGCGATCTACTTTTTAACATAATAACTATTCTTTCAATTTTTATTATCATAATTATCCTCATGAATGGATAAATAAATAAAATTGGATATTTATAATTTAAATTAATTAGGTAAATTTTTTTGTAGGATGTACAATTGACGTAAGAACATCTAACACAATCGATATAATATCTAATCTATTTAGATTTATTAATTTCTAAAATATATTTTGTTCCATTAATAACAAATATATAGTATAAATAGTTTACTTTTCTATTATATTAATAAAACGTTGAATATTAAATTTTTTTTATAACATTTTTTTTTTATTGAATTTTTTTTATAACGTTAAATATTAAAAATTATAATTACAATTTCGAGAACAAATTATTCTCTAATTTATCCTCCAAATCTCTATTTTTTTAATTCTTCCTTCTATTTTAATTTTATACTTTCATTTCTAAATCTACCAGCATATTTTTTTTTTTTTTGCTACATAGAATAGACATGTGTGTTGGGTACACATGGCTATGAAGGGGACTCTTCGGGGTTTAAGAGTATCCAGCTATATCAGAAGGTAGGAGAGAGATATCAATGTCGCCTACTCTGTTATTATTAGAAGCCCATTGTATTAGGTTGTGTGCTCTGTAGTTGAGATCTCGAGGTATCCATCTAATGGAGATCATGTTAAAGCATGAGATGTGCTAATTCATCCCCTGTAAAATATGTGTGGTTGTTGGATGAAGGTTGGTCCAATTTTCTTCAATGAAAGCATTAATGATTGTTTGATTGTCACCTTCTAGATAGACTGGTTGATGTGAAAAAATTTTCAAGTAAGAGAAGGCTGCAGCAAAAGCTAAACTTTCAACGATTTCACTGTTGATAGAGATCCTGTAATCAACCCATGCATGAATTGTGCGTCCATGGCTGTCGGTAGTGATAAATCCAAGTCCAGCTTGCCCATCTTGCCAGGCAGCATCAAAATTAACTTTGATGGCATGTGGTGGTGGGAGTTGCCACGTAGATGGAATGAAAGTATTTTCTCCTACTGCATTTACCCGAGTCCAAGATTTATTGAGGATGGATTTGAATTCGTCAATTCGGTGATGAATTCGGGAAATGAGTTGATGCTGATTTAAGTCCTTGCCTTTGTAGAGTACCTCATTCCTGAGCCACCAAACTTGTTCTATCATGAGAGTGGAGACTAGAGTGAATTCAGCAACAGTTATGTTATTGGGTAGCCATTTTTTGGGAGGATTTATGATAAAGTATATGTATTCAAAAATATCTAACCTCTCCAGAAATTCCCACCGTATGTTCCATTTCCATGTTAACCACCAAGAGTAAATTATGTCACATTTGAGGAAAAGATGGGTGGAATCCTCGATTTCTTTATGACAGAGTGGGCAGGATGGATCTGCTAATGGGTGAAACCTGCCAATGTTCTTTTTTTTGCTGAGGCAATTGTTCAAAATCTTCCATAGCAAAAGTTTATGTCTTTCATGAAGTTTTGCTTTCCAGAGTTTCCGCCACAGTTGTGAGTGTGAGAAAGGTGCTAATCTAGTGGCTACTTGAGTCCTATAAGCATATTTGACAGAATAAATACCGGTTCCCGAGCCATACCATTTAAGTTCATCTGGGGTCTGTGATGGAGGGTCGATTCTTGTTATGTAAGGGATGATGTTTGGTCCACAAAGGCTTCTTAAGAGATTATGATCCCAACTCCAGAAATTTTGCCAACTGCACAGATCGGTTATCTAATGTAAATGTTGTAGGTTATGAGTAACCTGTACAGAAAGTTTTTGATCAGGTAAACCCGGCACCCATGCATCCTTTTTAAAGTTGAAACTTTGGCCATTACCCAGTTTCCAGTAGCTACCCGCTGTAATAAGTTCTCTTGCCCATAGGATGCCCTTCCAGGTATAAGTATCACTGGTTCTTTGGTCAACACTCAAAAGATGTTTGTGTTGCAAGTACTTTGCTGCAAAAATTGTGACCCATAATTTCTCAGGTTGGGTTATTAATTGCCATGCAGCTTTTGAGAGTATTGCCTTATTAAAATCCTCCATTTTACGAAAACCAAGTCCTCCCAAATTTTTGGGTAAACACAATCGGTCCCAAGGCAGAGGTGAGTAATAGTGGTTACTATGAATATTGTTGGTCCACCAAAAACGCCTAATGATCGAATCTGCAGCCAGACATACATTAACTGGGATTTTGAAGGTACTCATGGAGTAGATTGGCATGTTCTGTACAGTGGAGGTGATCAAGGTCATTTTACCTGCCTGTGAAAGTAATTTAGATTTCTAGCTGTCCAATTTGACGTGTAACTTATCAAGTAAGCTGTTGAATTCTATTGTTTTTTTCCTGCCAAGGGGAAGAGAGTGGCCAAGATATTTGAGTTGGTCAGCCAATGTTGTCACTGAAAGAATTTGGCACAATGAATATTTCTGAGGGGTGTTTACATTCTTGGAAAAGAAGATGGCAGATTTGTGGTAATTAATTTATTACCCAGACCAGTTACAATATGTGACTAATATATGCTTGATTTGAAGGGCTTCCTTTGCATATTAAAATTAATATGGTTTTGTTTTATTTTCCAAGAAAATCAGTCCTGTTTCCCATATCCTCATTTTACTCCCATTCTGTTATGATTTTCTTGTTCTCAGTACCATAATTTCTCAACCCACTTCTTTTCTCTCCTTCTCATTATATTCTTCTTTCTTCCTAATTAATACTCATTAATTTCTTTCTGATTCTCAAAAAAAGAAAAAAAAAAAAAAAAATCACAAACTCACACCCATCTTCATCTTCAACTACCACACATCCTCGTCTAACCCAACACCTCCATCACTAGCGAATAACCCCACTCGAAACACCCTCAGCGTTGTCGAATTCTTAGTTCTTAAAGAAATTTATTTCAAGCTTGAAAACAGAGACTACTGAAATTGAAGAAGAGACTGAAATATCAACTGAATTTTCTTTTTCTCTGTTTCATTAGTCTTTCTTGTATTTTCATTAAACTATTTATAGGCTGAATTGTCGTGCTCATCACGCCAATTCAGTTACAAAGAAATTGAAAAACAAAGCAAGAGATAATTGGCGGGAAACATTTGTTTAAAAAATAAAATGCGAGAATAACAGAAATGTTGTTACAGAAAGCATAACAAACTAATTTTTTAGTTTTAATCCAGCGATCACCACGTGGCAATGAAGTAGAAATAATATTTCTTGCTTGATGTCTCAGCTTAACTGAATTCGAGCCTGTTTGTTACTGTTCATCTTCTTCTTCCTCAAGCAATACTTCAGTAGTTAACTCTACACGCCCCCTCAAAGTCAGTGGTAGTTCAGTGACACTGAGTTTGGCTCGTAAAGACAAAAATGGATCAGCAGAGAGAGGTTTGGTGAGTATATCAGCAGTCTGATCATAAGAGGGCACATGTTGGACATTGAGCTGTTTAAGTAGCACCTTGTCACGCACAAAGTGACAATCAAGCTCAATATGTTTGGTTTTGGCATGAAATACAGGATTAGATGATAAAGCAACAGCACTAGAGTTGTCACACCAAATAACTGGAATAGTAGGTGTAGGGATCTGTATTTCAAGAAGTAAAGCAGTAAGCCAAACAACATCTGCAGCTGCACTTGCTAGACACCGATATTCAGCTTCTGTACTCGATCTAGAGACAGTGGATTGCTTTTTGGCTGACCAAATAACAGGATTAGCACCCAGAAAAATGCAAATGCCTGAAGTGGAGCGTCTGGTATCAAGGCAAGAGCCCCAATCAGAGTCAGCAAAGCCATTGATTCGAAGATCACAAGACGGTTGAAAATATAGGCCATGCAAAATTGAACCCTTGAGATACCTCAATATCCTTTTAACAGCCCCCCAATGAATATCTGTGGGTTGAGACATATATTGACAAACCTTGTTAACAGAGTAAGCAATATCTGGCCTTGTGATCGTGACATATTGTAGGGCTCCAACAGTACTGCGATAGAGAGCAGGATCAGCACAAGCATTACCCTCATCTTTTCTAAGAGTGGAACTGGAGATCATAGGAGTATTAGCCGGTTTGGCCAGTGTCATATGAGTCTTAGTTAATATAGCTCGAATGTATTTGGACTGATTTAAGAACATACAGCCATTAGGAAGGCTGGAGACCTCAATTCCCAAGAAATAGTGCAGAATTCCCATGTCCTTAAGAGCAAACCGATCATGAAGATGAGTAATAAAGGCATTGACTTTTTGTAAGGAAGAGCCGGTAATAATTATGTCATCAACATACACAATGACATAAATTCTATATTCTGAGCAGATGAGGAAGAATAAGGAATCATCAGATTTGGCTCTACAGAAACCAAGTTGCACAAGAGCAGCTGACAGTGTGTCAAACCAAACCCGAGGGGCTTGTTTCAAGCCATATAACGATTTCTTTAACTGACATACATAATTGGGATGTTGTTTGTCGACAAAACCAGCTGGTTGCCTCATGAATATCTCCTCCTGAAGAGTTCCATTAAGGAAGGCATTATTGATATCAAGTTGTCGAAGTGTCCATCCATGGCTGAGTGCAACAGAGAGAATAATTCTAACAGTGGCATGTTTGACAATAGGGCTGAAAGTTTCAACAAAATCACATCCAGCTACCTGCAAGTATCCTTTTGCAACCAATCGAGACTTGAGTTTCTCTATTGTGCCATCTGCCAGCTCCTTAATGCGAAACAGCCATTTGTTTTCTATAATTTTTCGATTTTGAGGACAGGGTACCAATTCCCACGTATTATTGGCCATCAGGGCATCATATTCATCCTTCATAGATTTAAACCATTTTTCATGAGATAAAGCTTGCCTGACAGTTTTAGGAAGAGACACAGTGGAAGTGGCTGTATATGCTTTGGGTTTAAAGATGCCTGCTTTGGCTCGAGTAATCATTCCATGAGTGCCAGTAATAATAGGTGCAAGATCAAAACTGGTCTGAGATTGAGAAGAATGTGATTGAGCAGAAAATGATTCAGGTGAGCTGGAATGAGTAATAGGAGAAGAAGAGCTGGGAACACCATTGTGAGGTGAAGAAGGTGATTGAGATAGAGGTGATATATGATCATTTAGTGGTGACACAGGAATAGTAGAGCAAATGGGAATGGTAATTTTGGAGACTGTTGGTAAGGTTGTTTTGAAAGGTTGAGCAGATGACAGCAAGTGAGATTGTGAAGCAAAAGGAAAATTGAATTCATCAAAGAAAACATGTCGTGATATAATGATCTTACCATCAGCTGAGAGACATTTATAACCTTTGTGATATGGACTGTAACCAACAAATGTACAGGGTCTTGATTTGAAATCAAACTTGTGCTGGTTATAGGGTCTGGTAAGGGGAACGCATCGGCAGCCAAATACCTTTAGAAAAGTGTAATCAGGTTTAACTGAAAACAGAGCTTCAAGAGGACTTTTTCCTTGTAGTACAGAGCTGGGCAACCTATTAGTGACAAAAGTGGCTGCATAGAAGGCTTCATCCCATAACTTTAGTGGCATTGATGCAAGTGCTAGCATGCTTAATCCCATTTCTACAATCTGTTTGTGTCTTCTCTCAGCTAAGCCGTTTTGCTCAGGGGTGTGGGGGCATGAAATATGTCTGGTAATGCCAGCAGCATTTAATGACCGATCCAAACTAGTATACTCTCCACCGCCATCAGTTTGCAATACTTTTATATGTTTATTAGTTAGTGTTTCAACTTTTACTTTAAACAACATAAAAGCTTTGCTACAATCTGATTTTTCCTTGAGAAAATAGATCCAGCTGAACCTAGAAAATTCATCTGTAAAATGAACATACCACCTGAATCCAAGACTAGAAACCATGGGAGCAGGTCCCCACACATCTGAGTGCACAACATCCAAAGGAGCTTTAGCTTTATTCATTAAAGGAGCAAAGGGCAGCTTATGTGTTTTGCCTAAATGGCAAGCACTACATACAAATAGATTGTTACAAAAACCAGTGTTTCTGATATTACACTTAAGCATTATTGCTTTAGTAACTTGTGCAGAAGGGTGACCCAATCTGTTATGCCAAAGTGCTAAGCTAGAATTAGAACTGCTAGTTGAACCTTCAATTATTTCAGCTAACATGCTGCGAGGAAACTGCTTGACAGTAGAGTGTGGTTGATGAACAATCAGATTAAGTGTGTACAATCCATTGTTAAGTCTCCCTTGCATGAGTTTCTGCCCTGTGGTTTTGTCCTTCACATATACATAATCAGCATGGAATTCAATAAGAACATCATTATCCTTAGTAAACTGAGCCACACTAAGAAGATTTTTGGTGACTGAGGGCACATGTAACATATTGGATAAGAGAAACTGTGTGGATGTGTTATGAGCAGAAGAAACAGAGGACATACCAACGTTAGCAATTGGTAGACAGGATCCATTGCCTACTTGAAGTTGTTCATTACCTGCAAACTCAGTTTTGATAGCCAAATTTAACGGATCAGCTGTTACATGGTGTGTAGCACCACTGTCTGGAAACCACGTTGGATCACAGACTGAATTAGAGTTGGCATATGAAATTGTTGCAGGCTGAGTGTTTTGTTGGTTTGCTGTTTGTACTGCATGTGAGTAGTACATAGGTGTTTGATGGTACATAGGTGTTTGTTGCATATGAACTTGTGCCGATGACTGTTGTAATGGTGATGATGTTAGATCTGAGTTATGCTGCATATGAGAATTGAACATAGCTACCTGAGCTTGTGGACTATTGAAATTTGTGTATGAGGAATTATTGAGTGGTTGATTAGTATGAGTATGCACAGGATAAGGAGGTGGTGTTTGAAATGAGGGGTAAGATGACTGAGGTGAAACACTGGGAGTAAATTGTTGATTGTGTGAAAAATTGGGTCTCATTTGGGGTGAGAATTGACTATCGAACCTATGCCAGCACCTATTGGCATAATGCCCCATTCTACCACAAATTTGGCATTGTGATCGATTATTGTAGAAATTTCTTCCTCTGCCTCTGTTAAAGCTCTGTGAATGGTTAAAATTGTAAGGTTGAGTATGATCTTGAACAATTGTGTTGTTTGGTGAGTGCTGAGATGTGTAGACAGATTGAGGATTGGGGTATTGAGGTCTGTAATCAAATTGAAAGTTTGGTAACTGATTATTCTGAGGCTGATTTGTTGAGATTGCAGAGAATGTATAGGGATTCATAACAGTTTGACGAGTGTGATCTATAGTAACATTAGGCATATGATTGATATCAGCTAAATTAGCTGATGGTAATAGTGGCATTGGTGTGTTTCTTCTTTCAATTCTGCTTTCATGACTCAACAATTTGTGTTGCACTTCTTGCAATTTCACATTTTCTTCTTGAACATTAGCTACAACAGAATCATAATCACTATCAAGTCCGTTCAGAACTGTTAGAATTTGTTCTTCTTCAGAGACAGCACATCCAGCAGATGACAATTGTGATGCTAAGGACTGTATTCGTTGCAGATATTCGCTTATGCTCATTCCTTCCTTCTTTAAAGAGTTCATTTCTGTTTTGTAATGCATGATTCTGGCTCGAGAGTGAGATAAGAAATATCCTTCAAGACACACCCATACTTCATAGCTTGTATCACAGTCTTGAACCTTCTTTACAAATTCATCAGTCATTGATCCTACCAGCCAAGAGCTGATCATGTGATCTTGCCTAATCCAATATTTGTAATCAGCGCTCACTACATTATTTTCATTCAATTTGCTTGGACATTTAACAGATCCATCTATAAAACCCTCTAGATCATAGCTTCTAAGCATGCGAATTACTTGTTTCTTCCAGACAATATAGTTTTCTTTATCGAGTTTCACAGCTGATACCTGATTATGAAAAGAAATAATTTCTAAATCTGTTGTTCGTTGATCTGTCATCTCTTGATCTGTTTCTTCTTCTTTACTTCTTTCTGTAACTCAATTCTTGACTTGTTTAACAACACTGTTAATTTGCGTTAGCTACCAGCTCTGATACCATGTCGAATTCTTAGTTCTTAAAGAAATTTATTTCAAGCTTGAAAACAGAGACTACTGAAATTGAAGAAGAGACTGAAATATCAACTGAATTTTCTTTTTCTCTGTTTCATTAGTCTTTCTTGTATTTTCATTAAACTATTTATAGGTTGAATTGTCGTGCTCATCACGCCAATTCAGTTACAAAGAAATTGAAAAACAAAGCAAGAGATAATTGGCGGGAAACATTTGTTTAAAAAATAAAATGCGAGAATAACAGAAATGTTGTTACAGAAAGCATAACAAACTAATTTTTTAGTTTTAATCCAGCGATCACCACGTGGCAATGAAGTAGAAATAATATTTCTTGCTTGATGTCTCAGCTTAACTGAATTCGAGCCTGTTTGTTACTGTTCATCTTCTTCTTCCTCAAGCAATACTTCAGTAGTTAACTCTACAAGCGTCACCTTACCCAACACCCATCTCTTCACACCCAGTCAACTTCGCCACCCACACTCACCTTCCACGACACTCGTAACACCCAAACCACCTACGTAAGACATATCACCCCAAGTCGCAACCCACTTCAACTCCAACTAGCAATATACTTCACCCAGTTAGCAACCCATAATATTCAGCCCACATCCCATTTAGTCCACCCCACTAATAACTGATTTAATGACCTACAATAGAGCTTATTAACATTTTTATCCATTTTTTCTTAACTAACTTCGTTTTGAGATATTAAAATTACTTTTTTACTAACAATTTTACCCTCATTTAGCACAAAGTGTAAAGATGTCCGTAAATACAGAGTAATTTCTGTATTCCAAGATCCTGATATATATATATATATATGACATATTTTACATATAAGAGATATTTACGGTGAGTATATAAACTGTGTTATATATCCATTATATATTCATAATGAGTATGTAAATTGTGTTAAATACTCACAATTAGTATATAAATTAGGGGTATTCATAGTTCGGTTCGGTCCAATTTTTAGAAAGAAAAAAAAAACTAAATCGAATTGAACATATTGTTTTAACCAAAGCAAACCAAACCGTTGTCTAATAAAATTATTAAAATCGAACAGTCTAATTCAATTTGGTTAACGATTTTTAACTGTTTTCATATTTTTTTCTCCAAATTTGTTAAAACTCGAAAATAACATAAAGAAAAAAATCTTTAAATTTAAACAAATTAATTAATATATATTACATCCTACAAATATATAAACATTCTAAAAATAATTATAAAATTAATTACAATGTAGAACTAATATTTTTGCAAATTCTACAAAAAAATAGAATAATTCATTAATCTATAAATAATATATTAAAAATAAGTTAGAGAGTTAGAGTTGCAGAAGATATATAATGAATATTTTTTTTTATTTTTTTTAAGAATAATATATTAAAAATAATTATAAATAACGGTCTTGTCTGGTTTGGTTTGGTTTAAAAATTTGTATAATCGAACCAAACCTTTTGTAAAACGGTTGGAAGAAATAAAAACCAAACCAAACCGTTTGATTTATAAAATCGTTTGGTCTGGTCCGATCTAGTTCGATTTTCGATTTTAATCGATTTTGTCCGATTTTTGGACACCTCTAATGTAAATTGTGTATGGAGAGTATGTAAACTGTGTTACATATTGTCACATTGGTATTTAAACTCAATTTATATACTATGTAAACTATATTACATACTGTCAAATTGGTATGTAAACTCAATTTACATACTATGTAAACTTTGTTACATACTATCTAAATTGTCATATTGGAATGTAAACTCATTTACATACTGCTACATTGGTATGTAAACTCAATTACATACTTGTTATATTGGTATGTAAATTCATTTACATATTATCATATTAGTATGTAACATATTTTACATACCATTAGTATTATACAATTAAAAATATTTTTGTAATTTATCTAATTTTAATACAATTAAAACTTACAATTTTAGTTTTATTATTATTAATTTTAAAAAATATAATTTTTAACGATAATACAAGTTATTTAGGCTAAGATTATAATTTTTTGACTTGCTGTAGATTTGGACAATATATGGAAATTTGATAAACATCCCATTTTGAGTAATTTCAGGATAAGTTTAAAAATTATGCACACAATAGTAGGTGACAACTTCTCTTTGAATTCTTTGATAGAGATTCATTTTTGGAATTGCTTTATTAAGCTTAGTTTGAAGCGTTGGTTCATATTATTTTATATTTCTCTATGCTGATTACAAATGAAGTCAGAGAGAAAACATTCTCTTTTCAAATTAAAAAATTTGACAAAATATTGAAGACTCGATTTAAATCTGTGTTTGGTGAAGTGACCGAACGAAGAAAAGTAAACCTCGGTACCTAAAACAACGACGGGATTGGGTAACCATCGGTATCTTATATTTGAAAAAGTATATATATTTTTGTAGAGGTGCAACAAAAGTTTAATTTTTTTTAATATATATATATATATATATATATAATTTATTTCAAATTAATTAATTTAATCAAGTTTAATTAATGTGATATATTAATGAATGAGATGTTTTTATATTTTGTAATTTTTGCACCTTTCTCACCAAATTTTTTGCAAAAATATAATTATAGAAATATTATCTTACCTCCACTTTCCCTCTCATATATTTTTTTCTTTTTTTCTTTCATAGCTATATATATATTTTATTTTTTATTTATTTTTACTCCCATTTAAGAAATATAATAAATGAACATGAATATTTTTTTTTATAAAAAATTGACAATTCAATCTATATTTTGACTAGTCGTAATCTTCATAGTTGATATTACAGATGTGAGCAGACAACTTTTTTTTCTTTCTCTTTTATTCTGTTTGTTTTTTGCATCATTTTCATAGCATTTAGTAATTTATTTTTTGTAAAAACAATTTCAAAAACACGTAAACTTTGTACATTAAAACTTAACACAATTTTAATAATTCTACTTGCAATTTACAATTACTTAAACTTCATTTAAATCAATTACAATTATAAACGGTTACATTTTTAAATTCACAATTTTAATTCATTATTATACAAAATACATAATAGTTTTAAGCTAATCACGACACTTAAACTCCAAAAATAGAATTTAATTTTTATTTTATGTTGATCTTCATTGCAATTTCATTTTGCTGAGTCCCATGAATATGATCATCAATTATTAAAACAGCTTGTAAATGAGTTGTTTGTTGCCTAATTAAATTGCCACTATTTTAAATATATGATTAAAATAAACACATTAATTTATAATATTAAAATAAAAATACGAATAATAAAAAAGTAAATATTTATCAACGCGGTACCGTTTTGACTTTTTTTTTATATGATAGATTATAATTATATTTTTATTAATTTACACATGTAAAAAATATCATATATTTTTATCACTTTTTTTCCAACGATGTCAACAACCAAAAAAAAAAAAATACTAATATACCTTAATATAAATTAAGATTCTAATTTGT
Organism: Elaeagnus macrophylla; assembly: GCA_029378325.1. NCBI lineage: Eukaryota > Viridiplantae > Streptophyta > Magnoliopsida > Rosales > Elaeagnaceae > Elaeagnus > Elaeagnus macrophylla. The sequence goes on along the minus strand of CM055644.1, from coordinate 18,484,272 downwards.
AGCAAAAAAAAAAAAATTAAGATTCTAATAATGTATTCCTATGTAACTTTCGTACTGATCTATACAAAGTTAAGTACCACAGAACTTTTACCAAGAAAACAACTCATAAGTTGTGCAGACTTTGACCAGTGGGGGGAGGTGGGTCTAACAGGACCAGATAAATGCATACTTCATACTTTTTTTAAGTTTTTTTTATTTTTTATTTTAAAGATATATATTGTATAATATTTATTTTTCATTATTTTGAAAAAAATGTTTTTTTTTATGGAGATTGCAACTTACTTATAAATATATATATATTTTTTTAAATTAACAAGTTACATATAATAATTAATAACATTTAAAATTAAAATATTAATAAAAACAATAATAATGTTTAGTCAACAATTAATCCATTATTAAATTAATATTCAACTTTATTTTTAATACAAAGTTATATTAATATATATTTGAAAGTTGAATTAATACTAATTGAATATCACTAAATTAAATATTATTTTTAAATATAAAATTTATAAATTCAAGAATTGTAGCAGAAATTATAGGAAATAAATTAAAACTTTATCTTATAAATTTTTAATATAATTATTTTCAATTTTAAAAAACTATAAAAAATAAAATAAAATAAAATAAATACCACCAAATAGTATACAATTTATCCTATTACAATAACCAATTATTATAATATATATTTATATTTATATTATATTATATTTAATATAGTATACTGAATATGCAATAAATGTTTAGATAGCAAGGTAGGAAAAAAATAATAAAATTTAATAACTATAAATTAATTTATTTTTTAAACTAAAATTATATTAGTACCTTACAGTGACTCGTACAAGTTCAAGATATAGAAAAATCACACGATTTGCAAGGTATAGTTTATCACTCATTATTAATAAACGAATTTTATTTATCAAATTTTATTTCAAAAAAAAATATATTAAATTTATTAACTAACCAGCATGCATGTAATGTTGTGACATGTGAGATATATTAGGGAAAAAGAAGTGAAATATGCATCACATTATTAATTATTAATTAGTATAAACTTAAAAATATAAAATAATAATTAATAAAATAATTATAAGATTATTTATTAATAAATAAATGTATAGTAAAATTAATATATATATATATATATATATATATATATATATATAATAAAATATTTTATTAACGTTAAATTTATAAATTTAAAAATGTAGGATAATAATTAATAAAATAATTATAAGATTATTTATTAATAAATGAATATGTAGTAAAATTAATATATATATATATATATATATATATATATATATATATATATATATATATATTATGATAAAAATATTTTATTAACTATATAAATTTAAAGAATAATAAGAACAAATAAAACAATTATATGATATTGTCATTTAGAAAAGGGTAAAGTAAAATAAAAAAACTATAGTTCAATAAAACAAACAAATATCTGTTTCACTCCAACATAAAAAAAAAAAAAAAAAAACCATAATTATAACAAATGTGTTTTTTTAAACAAGAGAGCCAGAAGCGGTTAAAGAAATTAAAAAACAAGAAAACAAAAAAGATGCAAATTTGGAAAATCAATAAATAAAAAATCCAGATAGGAAAAAAAATGATGATATTTTAATAATTATTACTTATTATCATAATAAAAATATATAAAATTTTATTTTATTTTTTATAATTGTGATAATAATAATTTATTATTTATATTTGGGCTATATACCACCAAACAAAAACAAATTCGTAGAAAGGCTACGAGGCAATCTACCATCCTTCCGTCAATAGAATTTGTTTGTATCAAATTTCTGTTCTTTTTCCTTCTCTTTATTTTCTCTCCCTCATTTCAAAACCCTAATTCTATTGTCTCCGATTCCAGTTTTGGGCCTCGAAATTACATCTCTCTCTACAATATTTATCTTCCTCGACGTTGGCGTCCGACTTCGATTTCTCGACGGATTCCGTCTGCATTATCAGGTTGTTCCCGTTTTCTCGTTTGCTCGCTTGTTCTTAGGCAGCCGTTATTATCTTTGTTTTTTTTGCATTTTGTTGCGGGGCATTTTGTGTTTGAACCACCCCTAAATTTCCTATGCATTTTGTCGTTTTTTAATTTATTGATAGAGTGGGAATGAATTGTGGGTTCGTATTTATTTAATTATTTTGTGTAATTGGGAGTTGGAGAATTTTGATGTAGTTTTTGTGAGATTTGGTATTTAAGTGAGGTTTTGGATCTTTGATGAAATGGTGTGTATGTGATCCGAAATGCTATGTCATTGTTCATGATTCAATATGGAACTTTGGTCTTTTTGGGTACCATGCATTGGAAAATAATCACAATTTTGCTTCTTGTTGAATAATTGGATGATAGCATGGAGTGGTTATTGTCTCTTATCTTTGTTAATATTAAGTAGGTTTTCAGTGTTAAGTAGTTTGAGAAGGCTTTTAGCAACAATTGAAAAATAGAGTTATTTAATTCGGCAATTGTGATAAGAAAATATGGTATATAGCATCGTGCTTGGTTGATATAGTCATTTTTATTGCTTTTAAATTTTAGTTTAAAGAACTTTGTTAAGGTAGGGATTGTCAGAAGGAGAAGGGGAAATTTCATGGAAAGGATGGATTTAACTTTGCATTAGCCGATCCCAATTTTGGACTTGAGCAGTTGCTTTTCTATGCAAATGGTTGTGCTCTTGTGAGGCTATGGATTAATTTGTTTTATCTTTTTATCTAGTATACTAGCCTGAATTTGGTGTTCAGCCTTATGTGTTTGTTAACGTGAAATTTAAATCATACAGATATATTGACTATGCCAAATATCAAAAATAGATGATTGCCAAATTTTGAGCAATAACTTTCATTGTTTTTCATGACTTTACGCTGCTGTTTTAGTTTATCTTTGATTGAGCTGCAAAGTGAGATTCAAAGTCCTGAAACTTGTATAATAGTTTTTATTTTTTTCCTAACGTACTTGAATGTAAGGAGTTATATTGCAGATTTGGGTCCAGTTATTGCTTGTTATAGTTTTGTATGTTTTAAAAATCTTAACTGTAGTACACCTTCGTTTTTTCTTTTTTACTGCTTCTTACTTGAACATCTTCAGGACAACAATTAAACAGGTCTAGTATGATTGCACAAGAGTATACTTCTCTCTATTGTGGGATTTTTTTTCTGCGACCGGACTTTCTGGATAATTTTAAGTAAATCCAATTATCCAACATTAAATGTGGACCTGTGGTGTTAGTGTGAAGAACATGGTTACTTTTTCTATATTGTCACTCATTAAATAATGTTTTGATTATAGATTGCATTGACCACTGCTCCTATACCTTTTATTCATTCCTATATTAATAATTAATTAATGACCTCCAACTGGATCCATTTTGAATGTTAAACTGTGGTTCTATTCATATCCTGGACGTTCTGTATTAATCTTTCTATCATTCTTTCCTCTTTCTTCCTTTTCCTCTACTTTTCCTCTGCCCGACAGACCCATTGTGCTTCCATCTTGCACTTTGGCTTGGATTTAGGATTTGATTTCTGGTGTTTCATTTGTTGTCACTTGATTGCTATGCTAGAATATTTAAAATATTTGCATTCTATGAAGTTTTCAGTATGCCTTTATTTCTTTAGGGATCAACGATTTTTTTCTATGCGGTTATGATTTCATTTTTTGTCTTTTGTGTGTCTTTTACCCTATAGATGCATATGTGCACCTTATTCATTAATTTTGTCTTGTACATTGTGTTGCATAGCTGTGTATGCTGTTGATTTTCCTTTTAAACACATTTACTGATCATCTATACATTTTGTTAAATGAATCCTCTACTCTGGGGATTTTAGGGGGCTACATACGATTCTAAAGATGTCTCCAGCATCCAGGTCTAAATCAAAAGAGAAAAAGACCAGCAAAGAATCCCAGAAATCTTCAAAGCTTCCAGGAGCTGTGAATGCATGTGCTGGCATCCCAGCTAGTGCTTACAATCCACTTTTAGGAACATTTCATAGCCTTGAATTATCGCCAACGTCCTCTGCATCATCAATTCAGACTAATGGCCGATTCCGGAACATGAATGAAACGGATGATCATTCTGGGGTTGAGTATGATTCTGTTTCCAATAACGACAGCTGGTCTGGTGATTCAGAAGATCACAAAGATAAGACTTCACATCCTCCATTGCAGCTAGAAATAGTACCAGGAGCTGACAATGACAAGCGAGAAAAAATTCGACAGAAGAATGAAAGAAAACATCAGCGCCAAAAGGAGAGGCGAGCTCAGGAATTGCATGAGCGATGCAATGGCTATCTTATGTCTAGAAAACTTGAAGCACTTGCTCAGCAGCTTGTTTCTATGGGTTTCTCTCATGAGCGTGCAACAATGGCTCTTATACTTAATGATGGTAGAGTAGAAGAATCGGTTGCATGGTTATTTGAAAGTGGTGAAGAAGCTGATAAGGTCAGGGATCATGACCTCGGTGGGACTAATCTTAAAATTGACATATCAGAAGACCTTGCTCGAATATCAGATATGGAAGAAAGGTTTAAGTGCTCAAAACAGGATGTTGAAAGAGCTGTTATCGCCTGTGAGGGTGATCTCCATAAGGCTGCAGACAGCTTAAGGACATCAAAGCATGAGCCCCCTTCTGCTCCACCTAAGCAAGAAGAAACCGGTGATCCTCCAAATGTGAGCAATGGCAGGGTTCCAGCAGCTGGTACTCAGATTTTGAGACCGCAATCAAAGTCTAACCCTTCTCCTACATTACAACATAGAAAGGATGAAAAGGATTTCAACTACACAAAGCAACCAGTAACAGTTTTAGGGTCCTCGGAATCTGCAAATAAAATTGTGCAGCCTTTGAAGAGAGTTCAACTGAATCTGGAGTCGGCTAAACCTGAACAGACAGTGTTGCCAGTTGACAAGAGATGGCCAAATACAGGACCAAATCCTCCTTCTGTCTCTTATTCATTAGCATCACCAATGCAAGTGTCTTCTTCACGAACCAAAACAGAAGCCCACTATGTTGCTCTCGGAAATGAATTAAAGAGCCTTCAAGCTGGAACAATGAAGGAGCCTGTTATAGTGATGCAGCGTCCTCAGTCTCTTAGTTTGAAACAGGTTCCAGCTAGCATGAGCTTGTCCCTTCCTGGCACGGCCACCAATTGGTATCCCAGTACTAATGTTGAAGCTATGCAGCCTAGTTGCTTTTTGCCCCAAATTCCTAGCAATAAGAGCCTCAGTCCAAACAAGCTATCCTCAAATCAGATGTACCACCAATTCCAATATCAACAGCAACATCCTGTTCCTGGGACCACCCAAACGGATTTCCATGGAGCTATCCAAGGGAATGGTTTATGGAATAGAAGTAGTGCATCTTCAACACTTCCTGCTGCTTCCTCCCTTGGGCTGTTTTCTGGTTTGGGTTCAACTGCATCATCAGAGGCATCCTCTCCCGTAGACTGGAATGCATGTGGCTCCATGCTGCACTTAGATTACACTAACATAGACTGGACTTTGGACAGAGGTCTATCTACAACAAGGTCTAATGGATTGTGGGTAGGGCTGAGTTCTTTCATGAAGAATAACAACACCATGAATGGCTCTAAAGCATCAGGGGGTAGTCCTCTTGTTACAATGAGATCAGCCTCTAATATGAATGGTGTTTACATTGCGGGACTGCAGGATGGTGGAGCTGCTATTTCTGAAACATCAGTGGCTCGTTCTCGGGAATGGACATCTCCATTTGAAGGTGAGGATCTTTTTAGCTTACCCAGACAGTTTGTTTCTTCTCCTCCTATTTAGGCGAGGAAAGTATATCAATGAATAAAAATTGAGAAAAAAAAAAAGTGCGTGGATTTGATGATCTTCTTCTTATGATGCTTCAGTTTTTGTTGGTGATTAACCTGATTGCAAAAAAGCATCCTTTGATTAGTCCTTCTGTTTAGTTACATCTAAGTTTTTCGCAAGCAAGGTGAAGAGACCTGCGATTCTAATCGAAAAAGTTTTAGACAATGTTAGGTGTGCATTGCCCATAATAAGGTATGGGAGCCAGACAGTGGTTTCCCTACATGATATCAAGAAATTGAAATGCGTTTAAAGAGAATAAAAAGTAAAATTTAATATAAAATTATTTAAAAAGAATTCAACAAATATGTAATATGTGAAGCAAGATAGTAATTTTGTGGGAAATTCCTTTTGTTGAGGAAAATGAAATTATTGGCAAATAAAGTTTGGTATGATAAGACACTTGACCTGTTATTGAACCAATTTAGCAGAAAATATTCCTCGAAAGTTAAATAGTTGAAGAATTTAATTGGTTGAAACAGTTGATTTACTTTCGTAATCAATTAAATATTCTCATCTTAAACTTTTTTGTTTTTTTTTAACATATAGAAAGAGTAAGAGATAAAGTTACAAAATAAATATTACAGCCATTTTTTCAATTACGTTAAAGATTTACATGAAAAATTAAAAACGTAGCATTCTATAAGACACTTATAACCTTAGTGCTTAATAGATGCAACTTTCACAACAACAAAAAAAAAAGCCACGTTTTTTTAAACTTTGATCTTAAAAAGTCTAGAATCTTTCATAGTCAACGATTATTCATAATTAATGTCATTTTTTTACTGTTTACGTTTTTATTCATAACTAGCTTCAGCAAATCCCAAATTGAAAATAATAGGAGTAAATTTTTTTTTAATCAGATTGCTAAAGTTTGTTCATATAGCGTAAAGAAGTTTTGAAACTTTAGCCATGAAAACTCAAATTTTTTCTCACTGGAGAGAACACGCCCTTTTCCTGAAATTCCATCGATTACTATTAATCTCATCTTAAACTTAAAATGAAAAGAAGTGATGTAATAGAAAAACTCGGAAAAAAGGAATAAAGTTAATTTAGTATGTCATAGCCCAAAAAAAGAATTTTTTTTAAAAGATTTTAAAATGGAATCTTGCTAGCAAAGGATTAAAAAATTTAAAAGGTCAGTACTTAACTCTGATAGATTCAACTTTTAAATTTTAAAAATTAAAAACAAATTACCATTTTGATAGCATCTTCGGTTTTTTTTGTAAAAATAAACTGTTAGTATCATCCATAAATACCAAAAATTTTAATCCTTGGCCAAAAATTCGATTGCTAAAACACAATTCCATACCGTGAATGAAAGAAACAGAACATTTTCCTCACCATTACATAAAATAATACCAAAACGAAAAGAAAAGGCCAAATGCAAACACTAATGCACACAATATAATTATCTCTGGTTGCATAGAAAAGTCACCATCTGACTCTTACAAGATAAAAAGGTTGTTTATATCTTGTTGAAGGCGACAATGTCACAGCTTTGGATATATTCATTGAAAGGCTCAACTGTGAGATACTCCTCAATTAGAGAATCCACAGATACAAGATCATCAACAATTGTAAGCATGATCTGCAGCTTCTTAATTCCGTAACCAACTGCAGCCAATTTTGACGCTCCCCAGAAGAGACCAGGCATCTCAATACTTCGAACAGCTTCTTCGAGCTTCTTCATGTCTGTCTCATCATCCCAAGGCTTCACATCAAGGAGAACAGAAGACTTTCCACCTATGAAAAATTAAAACAGAATAGTTTAGGGGTGAGGAACACCAATATATTATACATATATATATGTTAAAATCTACAATCACAATCACATGCAAATTCATATGAAGCGTAAATGTCCAGCTTACTTTCTTTCTTCTTGGTGGAAGCCTTTTTAGAAGCCTCCCTCTCCTCAGCTGCCTTCTTCTCGTCTTCTGTCTCATCACCAAAGAGATCTATATCATCATCATCATCTGCAGCAGTAGCAGCCTGAAAATATGGGATGTAAATAATCATATTTAGAGGGAAAGGGAATTTAAAACATATAGTGCTAATAACATGAGAGTCCTTTGGACTAAAATAAATGATGAGAAAAGATATTATACCAATGGCAAAAGCACTGGACAAGGCCAGGGTCCTGGGTAGGACAGTAGATGAGACACTCAATCCATTATAGTTCACAATGTTCTTAAGCAGGAAATTCACTGACAGAATTAAATTTCAACATGTAGATCACTAATTTCATATGCTCTAATAATAACAGAACACTGAGGTGGAAAATCAATATATCAATTTAGATTTATATTATTTAATTGATTGATTTATCTCATTTATGGAGATATTTTGTCACACGACATTGCCTGTGTAATTAGTTTTCTATTTGCGGAGGGCAACAAGCTTTGGCCTTCGGTAAGCAAGATAAATCAAATAAGGACGCGAATAATCCTACGATTGACCAAAAGTGCACTTTAATTATCTATCTTTAAACAAGTGCACTTGAATCCAACAAGTTACATAAAGTGCAGCTGGGGTTTGCGGTGTTCCTTTTATATAACTAGTGAAAATTAAGTGCACATGTCTGAAGGAAAAAAAAAAAAACTGAGGTCCAGTTTTAGTCAAAGTTGCAAGACTAAGGTATTTATCTCTTAAAATAAAACAAACAGAACAAATTACACACACACATATATATATTAGAAGGCTAGTTTAAACAAGAAATTTTCTTCCAGGACTCGGATTAAAAGAAAGTGCTTAATGTTGTTGATATCGAATTCAGACTTCTCTAACATATAAATATATTATCTTTCCTTAAGATATCAACCTAGTCAGATTGATAAAAAATATCAAAAAAAAAATTATTAAAGAAAGAGAATTCAATGCCAAGGCACTTAATAGATCCACAAACCTAATAACCATCAGAAACTAAAAGCATTTAAATTCTGACTTAACATTGAAAATTCGAGGAAACGAACAAGAAAAAAAGCTAATATAACAAATGGATAAAAAGGAACAAATTTTATACCTCCTTTGCTTCTGCGGCAGGAGCTGCGTTACAGCCAATTCCAACTCCGACAGCTTTACCAGGAAAGCTAAAACCAATTAAATCACAAACCTAAAAAAGTTAAAAATTGAGCAAACACAAGGTATCCTAAGAGATTTCACTTGAATTATTACACAAATATACAATAAATGAAATATAAAAGATAATAGTAGAACATACTTGGGATCCAGATGGCCAGAAACAACCTCGTACCAACTCTTAGCATTGGGGAAAGAATTCCCAGGCTTTTCCAAAACAGCTGAATATACTTTTACATCATCCTTCGTTAGAGAATCACCACTCCTGCTCATTCATTAGTTAGAATACGATCCATCATTCAAATATTCAATCGGTCTCAAAGTTGCAACCTCCGAATATAAAATTCATAAATTTACTACTGAAAATAGAAATGTTTTGAATAAGAATTAACAAACAGATGAAAAGGAGAGGAAAAGAAAATACAAGTAAGTCTTTCCAGAGAGGAACTGGTTCAGAGATTTGAGACCAGCTTCGGTGTGCAGATCTGAAAAGGTAACCGCCATTCTTGGATAACTGAGATATAGACAAGAAGAAGCACTAAATGTGAGCGAAGAGGAAGGGCAGTTCTCTAGCAAAACCAAAGTGTGGCTCACTTTGGAGTATTTATACGCTGCTTTGATGGCCCAAGCAAAACCCTAGTTAATAGCTTTTTGGCGTGGAATATTCTTTCCACAAAAAAAAAAAAATCATAATCCACCTTAAAAAAATAATAATAATAATATTTATTACTATTAAATTAAATCATAATTTTATTATTATTTATATGATAAAAATTAATAAAATATATGTTATTAAATTTTATGATAAATTTATAATTTAATTTATATTTTAATTAATTATTAATTTATATATAAATTATAATTTATTTAAATAATATTAGTTCATATTATATTTATATATATATATATATATATATATATATATATATATAATAAAGGTGAGGGTGGTTTAATTATGCTAGATTTTTGTCTAAAATAATAACCAAATGATCATTTATTAGTACATTAAATAAAAATAGATATCGACTTACAAAATATTAGTCAGATAACAATTGATCAACTATTTCTGTTAATTTAATATATTTGATTTACGATTTAGTTTTACTTATTTTAAAATTAATTTATATATTTTCATGCTAATATTAAATAAATAAGTAAAATTTAATGTTTGATTAATAATTAAATATTAGCATTTAAATTATGATTGTCCGTTAATTTTTAAGTAAAAAATAATTTTCTAAAATGAATAAAATATTGAGAATTTAAGAAAAGAAAAAAATAATTAAATTTTTTTTAGTTATAATATAATTTTGATAAAAACTACCAATATTTGTAAAAGTTGACACAATTGAATAACAATATAAATTGATTTATCTTTTAAATTTATAGGAAGTTAAACTAAAATTAGATGATAATAAATTTTATTTATCTTATTATTATTGTTATTATTATTATAAAAAATATAGAAGTGTGAAAAGATTGGTGAAATTTTTTTACCATCTTTATTCAATCTATTTTTTACGCATAAGACAATATTACCCTGTATAAAAATCTGAATCATAATTATCAAATTAATTTTATTTAATAATTTATTTAAGTTTATAACTATTAATTAACATGAATTTTTGCGGATTTGAATTAAGAAATTAAATTAAAGTGATAACTTAGGGCATTTATCATATAAGTTTATTCAATCATCTAACTTAATCCAAAAACTAAACTAACCGTTAAATAATATATAATATTCTAATCCAATATTATAAAGAAAAAATTTAATAGAATAAATAATAAAATATAAATTTTAAATTAATAAATTTTTTATATACTTATTTTCTTAATGTTTTTAAAAGAATCCATTTTTGAAGAAAAGCCAAAATTTGTATGAATAAATATTTCTCATTATTTTTAATTTATCTAAATTTTGAACTGAACTATGATCAAATCCAAATATATTTATACTATTATTTATATTATTAATTATCAGAAAAAATGAATATACATATATATTTATATATGACAAACAGATGAGGATATAATAGTTATTTGAGTAAATGAAACATTAGGGGTTTATTTTGTTCGATTATTTTACTTATTATAGCGGCAAAAATTAGTAGGGTGGTCGGGTTGGTATTTTTTTTCAACTTTTTTTACGGATCTGGATTAATCTATTTTTTTTGTTTTTGTTTAATGTTAAAATATCTAAGAAAATAAATCAAATACATGGAATACCAATTGCACAATAAGATTCATAATTAAATTATTAGCCAAAAAATTGATACTAATATACATGGTACAAGTGTACAACTAATGCTACATATATTCTAATAATATTCATTACAAAATTACTAGCTAAAAATGCATATATATATATATATATATATATATATATATATATATATATATATATATAAAGATAGTATACGCACAATCTTGTCTAGTCACTTGGATCTTGTAACTAGATAGTATATGCACAATCTTTTCGAGTCACTTGGATCTTGTAACTATAATTTTCATATACTTTGATCTGTGATTATAGAGGCAAACTTATTTAATTTTATAATTTAAAAATATTGTCAATTAAAGCAAAATTATCAAAATTTGGAATTTTTTAGTGATAAAATGGAAATAATATATTTTATTAATAAAAAAAAAAAACCAAAAGCAACCCTGAAAAAATTTCAAATTTTTTTTTTAATTGACTATACTTTTATATTACATGACTAAAGTGTATGAAAGTCATAGTTACAAGACCTATAGGACTTAGATACCCTGCACAATCTTTGATTTTTTGTGCTTTTTATTAATTTCTTTTTTACAAATATTTGGTTCGTATCATTTAATATTTATATTATTTAATTTTTCTTTTAATCCACCAATTATTTATTTATTATAGATCTACTTCATTTAAATTTAATATAATTATGATTTAAAAGGTATTGTTCAAGCAAGACATAGAAATAATTATATATAAAACATGTTATATCAAAAAGTTATCTATTTTTTTTTTTTTTTGTAAGATTTAGGTTTTTTTGTTTGTTGTTTTCTTAAGTTTGTTTTGCAAATTTAAGTAGGGCAACACTACCTTCCGAAACTAGGGAGAGTTTGGAAAAGCCTACCAATGAATTAGCAACTTAAGCGGGTAAGAGAGTTGCATTTCTTTCTAAGATTGGGAGAACATGATATCCATAGAGCTTTATGGTTTTATGGTGCATATTAATGTTGGTGACAAAGAGGGTTACTACTAGGGCGTCGACATGTGGGCGAAGCAATATGTAGGCCTCTTTTTTTGAAAAAGTTATTGTTGAGCCTGTTATTTTTGGATCTTTGTTGGTAGAGTTCAAAAAAGCCTACCACTGGAGCTTGCCTTTCAAGCATGTGCCTTTTGGATATTGTAAGAGTCTCTTCCATCAGGACCTCCCAAAATGAACTTGACCTCGCAGACTCCTTGTTCTAGAGCTTGTTCCTGCTCTCTGGATGGGGTGGCTCAATTTGGTGGTGGTTGTTAATTTCGCACAAACTCTCCTAAGTACCTTTTTTTGATAAGGCTCTCAATTTCTTCCTTAAGATGGAAGTAGTCATCTATGGAGTGCCTAACCTCTCTTTGGAACCTACAGTATTTGGATTTATCTCCCCTAGGATTTTTCATTTTCCTTGGCCATTAAACTATGCTAGTTCTCAATTTGCATCAACATAACTTTCTGCAAGGCTATTAATGGATTGTAGGTTTGGAAACCTTGCCTCGGGTGGTTAGGATCTCTGTCTCTGTTTTGGCGATTGTCCCTTTGGTCCATTCTAAACCTCTTATTCTCTTGGCATTTTGGTTTGTCTATGTCCCTCCATTTCTATTCGTCACTTTTTTCTCTAGCTACTAGTTACCTTTTCTGTTATTGGCCATTTTCCTCCACATTTAAGTAAGTGTTGACTAGTTGCGTGGCCTCCACAAATATTGTGGGGAAATCTTTAGTCATGTTACGCAATAAGCCATCCTAGCGAAGGGCCTAGTGGAAGGCGCTTAATGCCACAGAGTCCAAAAAGTCTGGGACTTGTATTTTCTCGAAGTTGAACCAATCAAAGAAGTCCTTCAAAGGCTTATCCTTTTCTTATATTCAGCCTTCTTTATTTTATTGAAATGTGGGACAAGAATTACTTTTCAAATTTTGCAAATGACCTTAGGCAATGGTTTTAAAGTGTTGTACCAGATTCTTGCCTTATTTTTTAGGGTGAGCTAAAAGACACGACTTTTTATCGGGTCACTATAGGCATAAAGATCCATCCATCCCTTGAAATTCTCTTATTGCTCCAGGGATCCTTTGTGTCATTTAGGTGCCCGTGTTGGGCATTCTAAACTTGTAGGCTAATTTAGGGGTCTTCCTCTGTTCAGCCACTATTGTACCTCTTCAATTATTCGTCGATCTTGTCTAAAGTTAGATTGGGGACGGTTGGTGATTGTCCCCAATGATGATCTTTTTGGTCGGTTGTTGGTCATAGAGGCTGCTTGATTAGCATCATTGGCCTTGATGAAGTGTTCGTGCTTGTGGTTTTTAGGCCCTCGCATAAGTCGTATTGGACGAGACCCAAGTGATCCAATACTAATTGGTGAAGATAAGGTGTTTGAGTGTTCGGACGGCTCTGTACTGTGTAGGACTCAACTTTGGAGGCTTGTTGGCTTGGGTTCAAATGAGATGGATCACTTAGTTGGTCAGAGCCTTAAGCATTGGAGGATTCTACATGTGTTCCACTCGAAATTAGATTTGGTTATGGAGCTTAAATTCATGCCCCTTTTTGGCAAGCGAGTTAGACTCGGCGTTGGCAAACTCCAGCAGGTACAATACCTTCCTCATGGGTAGAGCTTATTGATCACCTGACAGAGCTGAAGTTCCAGAACTTGTTGAAGGATTCACTTTCATTAGTAGAGTGGGTAGTAAAGTCCATGTGGGAGATCTTTGTCAAGCGCGTGCTCAACTTCGTTAGGGTGCTCAGACATGTTTTTTTAGATTTTGTTTATGAATCAGATGGATTTGTTCCTATGATTCTCTTTTTTGGTTGTTAGTTAGTAGAACACACTTCTTTTTCATAAACGGGACCAGATGTTGATGCATTTTTTTGTCAATATCAAAAATGAGGATGCACTTCTCCTTATTATGGTCCTATGAATAGAGCAAATACGTTAGGATCTTAAGCCACCATAGAGTATGGTGACCTTTGTGATGCGAACCGTGGAAACGCGATTCCTATCGACCCGCCTAGCTATGAGGCTAGAGAACCGAAAGAGAACGGTCCAAGACCCAACAACAATATTGGGAGGAGAAATCCAAGCAAAAACACAGATTGGGTTGCAGGAAACTCACCTACACACATGGATATTACGCACCACGCACGGAGGAGAGGGCGAACGCCACAAAGGGGTGCAAAGACCTTTGATAAGTTCTTGGGGGGTTGGCTTGCAATCAAGCAAGGAGCTCATGGGCTCTCACAATTTGTTTTCTAACAAATTTCATTAAAATGAACAAAAGTTACAAACAAGAGCTGCCCAAATGTCCTTAAATAGGGCTCACACAAAAACCTAAAAGAAAAGACAAGATATGAGCCATTGGATTTGATCCAAGGGTCTAAAATACAATTTTTTACACTTGCGCCGCGGCGGGCAATTATTCATGCCGCGGCGAGGAGGCTCGGATCACAAAAGCATTAGTAGGCGGGCCGCGGCGGACAAATTCCATGCCGCCGCGAGGAACCTTGCACTTCAACCCGAGAGGTCTGTGCCGCGGCGCCCAAAAGCCATGCCGCGGCGCGCACGTCCCTGGTCCTCTGCGCGCACCTCTGCCCACACTTGCGCTCGCGTCTGCTCGTCCTGCGCGCACGTCTCCCAGCCTGCATGCCCAAAACAGAAACACTCGCGCCGCGGCGCACATATTTCATGCCGCGGCGAGCATGCCTCGTCCAAAATTCCAGCAAAACAGAAACTTGGTCGCCGCGGCGGGGGATTGTCATGCCGCGGCGCAGCTCCAAAACTGGCAATTCCACAAATTAGCTTGGCACTCCCATGGCGAACATGCTTGCGCCCTAGCTCGTGTTTGTGGGGCGCCTTTCTACGCCGTTATTTCACCCCCTTCTCGGCTTGGTCCATGATACGAGTCGGGCCTTGTTAGTGGCGCGATCCGGTTCGTATCACTTTGGCTCTCCAATGCTTAAGTCGATTATGGTAATGACAATGGAAGATGATCCTAAAGTCTTTCTCAGTGATTTAAGGGAGAAGAAGCAATGATAAAGAGAATATATGTGTTGTGGTTATGAATATATGATTCAAATCGTGTGTAAATGTGTACAAGGTGCATACATATAAAAGAAAAATATTTACTAATGACAATCACTTATCCATGAAGATAGAATTAATCTAGCATCAAGGTTATCTCTCCATAATTATTTCTTATCGAATAATTAAAGAATATTTATCAGTTATATCTAATAGATTGCATATGTAATAGTTAAGTTTGCATGCTAACTCTATCATTGGGTTGAACTACAAGCCATACTATTGAGTATGACCAATAATATCATGCCATGTAACATGAGTTATTTTACACCCAACAATATATATAAATTAATAAATATTTTTTAACAACTATAGGTTGATTCGTTAAGTATCGGCTTGCAAATTTTAAAACCTTCATTAATATGACACAAATTGATTCTTGTATTTCTAAAACCAAAACTACCCTATTTAAAAATTTTGGTTCCATCTTGCTTGATTTTGATCAAATAAATTAATTTATCAGTTATTATAACTCTATTTTAACTACTTTCTACA
The DNA here is from genome assembly GCA_029378325.1 of Elaeagnus macrophylla. Lineage (NCBI taxonomy): Eukaryota > Viridiplantae > Streptophyta > Magnoliopsida > Rosales > Elaeagnaceae > Elaeagnus > Elaeagnus macrophylla. Next base: position 18,468,532 of record CM055644.1, on the reverse strand, counting down.
CATAACTATCAATTCATTTCGTACTCTATTAATTCCAAAATTGTTAAGAAGCTTTACATATGTATCTTTAAAATTTTAAGTTATATACTTGAAATTTAAAACTTTACTAATAAGTTCTTAAATTTTTAAATAGTATGTTTTATTCTCGATTAATTAAACATTTAATTTTAAAATTGTTCATAATTTGACAACTAACATTCATATTTTTGTTATTTGACCTAAAGTTTCAAAAGTTTATTAATTAAATTTTACTATTTAAAAATTTATGAACTTATGTATTTGATTTTAAGATTTTAAAATTTTAAAGTTTTAATTTTAATGATTAAATTATACATTTTAATTTTTTCAAAATTTATATATATTATTTTATCAATTTTTTCTGACACAGATGTATTCTAACTTATAAGATGTCATCACTGACAAGTTTGGTAAGTATAGATTAATATTAAAAATAGCCATGAGGTCTTATGTTATTTCAATAACATTGTTAAGGTTTTAAAAAATCAAATAAAACTTATACATTAAATCGTTTAACATAAATGAGTGACTTTTTTTTTAATATTTTAAATTTTTTCTATAAAGGACAACCATCTACGGTGAAAATACCCAAGAATATTTATGTTAACTTTGGCGTTGGTACCAAACTAGTACCGATAATGTTTTGGTAATTTTTTAAGTTTTATAGTATAACAAGCACTCATGTTAATTATTTTGATATCTATTATTTATCAAATTATTTAGTGGTACTCTATTAGTCACTAAATTATTAAAATGTACATTTTTGTACCTAAATTAATATGAATATTATTGTACAAAAAAGTACATTTTAAATAATTTTGGAACTAATAAAATACCGATAAATAACTTAAAAAATAATAAGTACCAAAATATTAACATAAGCACCTATAAAGTATCATTTCCTTTAATTTCAATATTATAAATAGCAAGGATGACATATTTTGATTGAGCTTATTAATCAAAGAGTCGCTGATTATCCTTTAAATTATGGAACAAGCACATTGATTAACTTTGGGCCGTGGAGCAAAAGTTACAAAATAAAATATCGTTTGAAAAATATTTTAAAATTCAATAAGTTATCAAGGCTTGAGTGTCACTAATGTGACACTCCTATTCCCACAATCTACATTATAGCGTTTTAGGACAATTTTACTCAACCTATTGCTGAGTTTCTAGATGCGTTTTTAAGGTTTTCAAATACGGGTTGTCTTTGAGTTTGAAGACTTGTTATACAGGGTTCATATTAATTTTGTTCTTTAGTATTTGAAAAGAAAGCAAAATATTTAAGTGTGACAAGAGATTATTATTTGAGATAGTTTTAATTGAAATAATAAAGTTTAGGTCAACTTCATGCATTGTCAAGTTTAAATTTTTTATATAATTGTTATGTTAGGTGACGTTATCCATTATATATAGACAACAATTACATATTTTTTTATAAATCTAAACCTTAAAACCTAAAATCTAAGCCCTAAATTAAAAAATTTGTAATTATTGGCTAACATATAATAAACAATGTTGCCTAACATAATATTCTTGTTTACATACATTACATATATTTGACTTGTGATATGAATTTTGATTAATGTATCAATTATTTATTTAAAAATAACATTTATGTAATAATAAGTAGAGTTAGACTTAGTGAAGAAACTATGTTGAGGTTTGGGATAGCCCTAATTCTCTAATCCATAATATTGTTTATATATGTGTATAATATAATAGATAAAATATTAAATATATGTATTAAATGTGTATTTTTTTACATAAAATTTATATTATAGTAATTTTTTTTATATATATTTTAATTTTACTAGTTAAAATTTATTAGAATTATGAACGTTTGATATTCCTTTATAAAATATCCAGTTAAATTTTAATACTTGCAACTAATTGTTAGTTAAATTGAAATTATATTTTTGACTATTAGTTCTTATGCATATTATAGTGGTCAATGTTCAATAATTATTCATAACAATTGTGTGTGTATGTGTAAGAGTAAGCGTGTGATTATATATTTAAAAAATATATATTTAGTTCATTTTATACCACCAATAATACAAAAGAAAAAGAAAAATATTAAAAAAATTTATTTATATTTTTATACAATAAAATATATTTATATATTAAAATAATTTTTTTTTATTATTTAAAACTTAGCCTCCATAATATTTTTGCTCTAATTTCATCATTGGTTAGACCTCATTGCGTAAAATCAAAGCTGGACAACCTAGCTACTTATTAGTTAATTATAATTTAGTAATATGATAAAAAAAAAAAATTATTGTTATATTTTATAAAAGATAAATGAAAGGTGTCGAAATGAGAAAATTTTAGCATAAATCTAACGGTGTCAATTTTTGGCCGGTGTTTGTGAGAATATATCAAATTTCAGTGATATCAACTTCTTGTATGTTTGCAACGAATTTGACTAACAATTATAAATTAATGGCGCGACCAATTGTCTTCTTCAATCATTAACAACCACCTCAACTTTGAAATCTTTGTAACTTGATACAAATATAGCTGCTTTAATTTATTACATCTCAATAATGCGATGTGATATTTTAAAAGTCTTTATAGCAGCTGATTGATGAGTGGCAAATAAAAGAAGAGAGAGAGTATATATAAGATTTTAAGAAGGCTATTGGGGTTTAAATATAGGAAAATTGATAGCAAACATCTTGTGGTTTTATTTATTTGAAAGACACGTAGATTTATCACTTTTAAAAAATAATCGTAGAAATTTATTTTATAAAAATAATAAATTTTTGCGATAATTTTTTAAAAGTAATGAACTTGAATTGCTCTTTTAAACAAGTACAAGTTAAAAGGGCATTTTTGTAAAAGAATAATGGACTTCACCATTCTTTTATTCTTATGTACATGTCTTTTGAAAGTTCGATAAAAAAAAAAAAAAAAGTCTAAAAATCACATACAAATCTCATGTTCAACCTTACCTTCATACATGGCATCAAAATCTAAAATTTTCCAATACTAATTTTCACTTAAACTCCAACAACCTGTGAAATTGGGATTTCAAGTCCAAGGAGGTAGATTTGGGTTGCTCAAGCATAGTTGAAAATATGTATCAAAACATCGTTCATATGCAGCTCTACCCCTTGTTTTGGAAGTATCTTGGCACATTTGGTCTGCCCACGTTTTGCAAACTCCGGATTTTGTCAATAAGTTAGTAGGTGATCTTACACTTGCTACATTCTTGGATCTCTTTTTGTTTCTTTTCAGAATTAATTCTCCAATTTGAGACCAAATCTTGTACTTATCAGTTTTAGCCTCACTATAATTAAGATGATGAGCAAAGACAAGGGATGCAGAAGAAGAGAGCTGGTTATTGTTATTGGCCTTAGCTTGTGCAATCTTACCATCTAAGACTAACACCAATATAATTGATACCTGAATATTTATGATCATCATAACCATAATAATATATATTTTCTTTGTTTTAACATTTATTTTGTCATATTAATGCTCCATATATATATACATATATATGGTATATGAGTATCTACCTGCATGATCGAATAAATAAACAAATTAATTTATTAATCAAATTCAAAAATAAGAACCAAATATTTAATTAGGAAGGGGTAGCTATTTGTTGAAAAGCTTAACAAATTGTTACTCTCATGGGTCATTGCAAAATTTAGCTTGTGTCTGTTCATTGGTTGTTTAGGCTAGTTTTTTTAAAAAAATATTTTTTAAATAATTAATAAAAGTGTAAATATATATATATATATATATATATATATATATATGAGTAAACAAAAATACATTTTTAAAATAGGTAAATTAATATTAATTTCTCACAAATTTTCAATTAATTAAAAATATTAATTGTGTAACTTAGCTCAAAAAGTAGGGTAACTAAAATTAGGGTTTATGAAATATATCAATTGAAAATTGAGATGATTTTAGGTACCAAAGTCTTAAAAATTTGTGTATATTTCAAAAGTCATTGAATTTCAAAAAATTTAAAAACATACAATTTTTATGGACTTTGAATATATTTAAACAAAGAGTCATTAAAAAATTCATAAAAAAATATTTAAATTTATAGCTATTTAAAAAATATATCAAAATCCTAAATGCCAAAGAACTTCTAATTCAGGCGAATAGAAAAAATATTTTTAAATATGATTAAAATAAACTTAAAAATATAAAATAATACAATATATTTTTTTAAAATTGATATAATTCATTACTCTTTTTAGATAAGCCAAAAATTATAAATATAAAATTTGAATATGCAACAAAATCAATGAATTATAAACATGATCTCCACAAAAAGAGTAATTCTATTTTTAACACGTGATGCCGTTGATTTGTATGTCGACGACATGTGATGAGTTTACATCGCATCATGCTTACTTGGGAGAAAATCATACGGAGAGAAACTTGAGAGTACATATTGATGAGAAGTAAAACAAATAAGATATAGATTATAGACCAATCAATGGCTAGTGAGAGATAAAGTAGGAGGGTTTTAGTGTCTTTTAAGTACCCAAATTTTTACTTTATTATCTAAAATCACCTCCAGATTAACTTTTATTCATTGTTAGTTTTTTTGCTAAATTAAATAGTAATTTTTAATTAATTAAGAACTTTTACAAAATTATTTTCAATTCATTTATTTTAAAGGGTGTTTTTGTTTACCCAAATTTATAACCTTTTTTGTTTACTTTTATACAAATAAATTTTTTTAATTTTTTTTTAATTATATAGCAAAGAAAAAATATATCTTTACGCTAATAAAAAATATTATAAATGTGACTACACAAAAATGCATTTTTAAAATGGGTGAAATGAAATTTTGCCAAAGTTTTAAATTAATTATTAGAGATTTATTTTAGCTTAAAATATCGAAAACTAAAACTTGATCATAATGATATTACAATTAAGTATAAATATTTTTGTAAGTCACGTCATATATTGTGGGCATAAACGTAATTAACTTTATTATCTAATAGCTTAATTTTATCAAAATATTTTCAATAAAAAAAATTATGTTAAATAATTAACACCAGCTATTAATTGAACATATTTTTACTGTTACTTATAGGCGTATGCATTAGATCGAAACTCTTAATTTTATACTCATCTAATCTGATTCTACCTTTTGGTTTGGATTGAAGCATCCTAATCCTCATCCTATCCAATTACATTTCAAATTCGATCTAATCCGATCCGCAGTCTATTCAAATTGAATTCGATCAATCTAATTAATAAACTTAATTAACTCTATTTTAGTATTGTTGAATAAAAAACTAAAAATTTTATGTAACATAAATATATTTAAGCTAAAATAAACCTTAAAATACTAAATAAAAATGTTGAAATACGACTCAAAATGGTCAAAATTACATAAAATAAAATAATACAATATCAAATATAATATTTATTTAAATAAAATTAACAATTTATTCAAATAATAAACAAAAGAATAATTCATAATAATCTAAAACTAAATTAAGTTGATCATTTCATTCTTTAACATCCATCAAACATCTTGAAAATAATATTAAGTCTTGACGATGAGATAGCCAGAAGATTCAATGCTTCAATACCTATTAGCCATAATTTAAAAAATGTTAATAAATTGGTAACTAATTATATATAAAATAACATACAAAATACATATAAAATAAATTAATTATATATCGTACTCAATCAGCTACAATATCTTTAATGCCTCCCCACGTATCTACAAAATAAAGTAATGAAAATATTAAAATACTATTCATATAAGAATGTTATCAATTAATAAATGAAAATTAAATATCAATTATTAAATGAAAATTAAAGCAATATTAACTACTTCAATTGCTTCAATATCATTAAATAACTCACGAATGATAATTATTGGTGATGATCGAATCTAATATTTAGTGTAAATAAGAGCTTAGACAATTTTTGGGGACAATGAACTTCTAAAAGGAACAATGACTCTACCTCCAATAAAAAATGGGAACTTAGAAGTTACGGTCGATATAAGTATAACTAAAATATATTTAGCAACCTTAGAAAGAACCAGTGTCTTGATGAGTTTACTTTCCTCCAACTCAAAAGATCAAAAATTCAATATCTACATTCTCACATGTCTTATCCAAATATTTTTCTACTTCAATTTAATTATTTATCTTTTTTGCATATTTGATGCACTTTTTATAACGGTCCATCTATAATGAAAATGAATCAATGCTTGAACTATCTACTTCTTCTATGTCTAAGGGTTGTGAGCATCCAATTTGTGCATTTGTAGAACACAAAATTGAATACTGGGCGAACACATTATCCAAAATTTGTCTAAAATTTTTTAACATTTGACTAACCATAATATCATCTTTATTACACAAAAGATCCAAACAAACTCCAAACCTTGTTCCTTACGCCTTGGATCAAGCAAATTTGTAATCAATAAGAAATCATTTATCTTTTCTACATCTCCCCAATATATTATTGAACTTTGTTTTCATCTCTTCTACTATTTTGCTTAACCCATAATCCGTATTTTGACACTAGAAACTCAATTGGTTATGTATGAGGCAAATTTGAAGTAACATACAAAGAACCATAAAATCTAAATGTTGCATCATAAAAAAATTCAAAAATCTCACAAATATGTGACCATTAGACCAATTGAAGAAATAAGGAATTTTGTAACTTTACTTTCCACGGTTGAACTCTTGCTTAAATATCACATCATCATCTTTTAAATGCTCAAACTCCTTTTGAAATTTCACTGCAGCTTCTAATATTAAGTAAGTAGAGTTCCACCTTGTTACTACATCTAAACGTAAAAGTTTATTAGTACCAATTTTCTCTTACTCAACACAATCCTTAAATTTTAACAACTTTGAAAGTAATCATTTGACATATTTTACAACTTCTCTTTCTTACTTTTACTTGACTCGTGTTCTTTCAAGCCATCTCTCACAACTAAATTCAGAATATGAATTGCACACCTTATATCATATATTGACCATCTAATATTGCACCTCCCCAAATTTTTATATTTTTGCGCAAGTTAGAAATTAATGTATTATTTGAGCTAGCATTATTTACTTTAACAGTAAATACCTTATCAATTCTCCAATCTAATAAACATTGCTTAATTGTTTTCCCAAGTATATCACCTTTATGGCTAGGAACTACACAAAAATTTAAGGTTTTTTTTTGGAGTTTCTAACTATCATCGATGAAATGAGCAGTTAGACACATATAATTCAAATTTTGAGTAGAAGTACACATGTCAGTGGTCAAACAAACTCTTTGAAATGACTTAGAGAAAAATTCCTTACAAATTATCTTTTTCCTTCAAGAAAAGACTCAAGCAATCTCGTGTAACAGTAGTATGAGAAGGAACTTTGAACCTTGGTTCCAAAACTCTATTATACTTTCTAAATCCTTCATTCTCAACATTACTAAACGGTAAATCATCAACTATAATAATCTTTGAAAGTGCAAACCTACAAGCCTCAATACTAAATGTGTACGCAACAAGTGCACCGTCTTTATCTTTTGTAGGATTTTCAAAAGCTAGAGGTTTTTGCTTCTTTTTAACTTTATCAGAAAATAATTTACATTGTATAACAATATGAGCTCTCAAGTTTGATGTGTCAGACTTGCTGAATACATACATATACTTTCTAAAACAATATTTACATCTTGCCTTGCAATTTAATCATTTATCTACTGTAGTAAAATGTTTCCAGGCATCAGAAGGAGGTTTAGAAAATTTTTGCTACCTTTTCCATCATTGCTATCCGTACATTTTGTGGAAGGTTCAAGTTTGTCAATCGATGGAAGTTCTTTAGTTTCTGGTGTAGCATTTTGTGGATTCATTTCAACATTTTGGGAATCGCTTGTATTCCGGTGGTTGCAAGTGGACTAATAGGAGCCTTTTTCTCTAAGATAAATAACAATAAATAAATAAATAATCTAATAAAACACAAGTATAATGATAAAATCTATAATTATAAAAGAAGTAGTTAGAGAACATTCATACATTACACGATGACATCGAATATGAATCAGTTATGGTTGCTTTTCGTATCAGTTAGCTAATCAAATGCACTTACATTTAGAAAGAAAAAAAAGATATAGTAAGCACTAAGTAATATATGCTATTTTATGACACTAATAAAAAAATAATTATAGAATAGATAAAAAAAATATATGTATATAACTATAATTCAATAGTCTAGCAAATGCTTTCAAAAATTCTTATAACATATACAAGTCCAAATAACATATCAGACAATAAAATAATGTTATATGATCCAAATCACAAAATTGAGAAGAAAAAAAAACATTATATGCCATCAAAAATTCGATAAATACTAAATACATTTCAAGCTTTTATAATATGTTCATACTATGTAAAAGAAAATTAACATATACAAAATGAAATCGATAGAAAGAAATAAGTAGTATTTGAGAGTTTGTGACTTTGTGAGGTGTGATTAGAAATGGGCACTAGGACGGACGGGGATGTTTTTATTGTATCCGTCCTCAAAGCTGAACAAGTAATCGTGTATCCAAAATCGTCCAAAAATTACTTCGATTCTAGGACTTATATAATTTGGCGGGAATCAGGCGTGGATGAGTACAAAAAAATACTCCATACCTAAATTTTTTAATTAAAAAAATTAATTCATTAACAAATATTAGTGTTTTAATTAATATTTTAATAAATAAATATATTTATATATTATAATTTAAATATTTTTTTGTATATTTAAGCGTTGTGTTAGTTGGATGTTCTACTCCTTTCGCGTCCTCTTTCGTGTTAATTCTAATAAAAAAAAATTAAATTAAATTAAAAAAATATTTTGGGTACAGGTGGGTACAGTTGTATGTATAACCGTCCCCGCCCTGTCCTTGAAAATTTATATCTGGGTATTCTCTAAAATCGTACCCGTTTTAAAAAATAACGGATAATAACCGATCCGTATGATCGAATATCCGAAGATATCCGAACCTGTAGATAAAATGCCCATCTCTGGGCGTGACTGCTGATTGGAACGAATGAGTCTAATTTGATTCTAAAGTTTGTATATTTTGTAGTATTTTTGTTATGAAAAAAAGTATTTTAGGAATCTAATTTTATTAATGTATAATGTGGTGTATAGTAAAATAAAAATGATTAATAAAGACATGTCATGTGTACAAATTTAAAATATATTCATTTTTTTTGTTGAATCAGATGGAATTGGATGGTAAATAATAAAATTTGTTATTCGATCCGAACTTAATAAATTAGAAAATTTTTCAATATGATTAGGGGCGGCAGTTCGTGTCATTCGGGTCAACCCGTTTCTGACCCGACACGAACATGCTTAACCCGAACACGATCCGAACAGTAATCAGGTCACAAAAATGAAACCCGGACCCGTACCTGAAAGACCCGGACACGAACCCAAACCTGAATTTCAACCAGGACACGAACTCTAACCCGAACACGAACCGGACCCGAAAATATCACATAAGTTCAAGGCATTTATACGCATTGTTAAAACTTAAAACATTCTGTAAGTTCAAGGCATTCATTAATATTACCATTGACATTGTTAAAACAGATTCTAATACAAAGGAAGTAATTGGTTTATTACCAGTAAATTGGTATGACTCAGACTCATAATAGAAAGACAAAGAAACCTTGAAATCATTGTTTATAATGAAAAATGGAAAGCTAAATAACTAGCGCGTTCAATCTGACCAAAAAAAATTCCAAACAAGCAAAAAAAATGGAGTTTGGACCTTACCTGGTTGGCGAGCAGCCGATCGCGACGAGGAGACGAGCGCCGAGCGCGGCGAGGAGACGAGCGCCGAGCGCGACGAGGAGACGAGCACCGAGCGCGACGAGGAGAAGAGCGCCGAGCTGCGAGGAGACGAGCGCCGAGGTCCACCAGGAGACGAGCGCCGAGCGCCGCGCGAATTGCCGGAAAAAAATTGATGGGCGATGGCTGAAATACCTGAAATTCCAGACGGCCAGCCCAGACGAGAATACATAAATTAATAAGTGATTGTCTCATTTGTCTGTCTAGGGTTAGTTTATTTTTATATTTATACTTTTGATTTTATTAATTTAAAAAAAAAAAAAAAACAGGTCAAACGGGTCAACCCGAAACCGACCTGTTTTTTTCGGGTCATTTTCGGGTTGACCTGTTTTTGACCCAAATTTATTTCGTGCGAATTCGTGTCGGATTTTTCGTGTCGGGTTTCGTGTCGTGTCAAAAATTGCCGCCCCTAAATATGATCATATCTAATCATTGAATATAAATTGTTCAAAAATTAACAGATCAGATCAAATTGGTCAGATTAATAAATGATCGAATTTTTTGAACACTCATATTCATAACTTTGTGAACATAATTACAACTAAGTTAGCATTTTAAGTATTTTTTAACTCACTCAGTACATTTTAAATATAAAACTTAATTAATTTATTAAATAATTTAACATTAAGTATTAATTAAATATATTTTTATCGTTATTTATATAATACAATTAACTAAATATTTTTTATATTTTTTAACTCATCTGGACTAATTCACCCATTGTATTAATTTAATTTTGGTTTAAATTCAAATCAATCTATATTTACCATACTCTGGATATTAGGTTGGTTTGTCACCCCCTTGTCTAATCAAACCAAAACCTTAACGGGATATTTTAGTTCAGCTTCATTCAGACGCCTGGTTTCGCTGGACGCTTAGGGTTTGCTGTAATCTCTTCCAAAACCCAACTATGGTAGCCGCCAAGAAAACAGTAATCTCTCTTTCCCTCACTTTCTCTCGCCCGAAACAATTTATTAGATCTGTCAAGGTGTTGTATGAAATTCTCTTCAGAGGTTGAGATTTTGCTTCTATCGATCCTTTTCTTGTTCCATTTTGCAGAAGAAGACTCATGAGAGCATCAACAACAGGCTTGCCCTCGTAATGAAGAGTGGCAAGTACACCCTAGGCTATAAGACAGTTCTCAAATCTCTCAGGAATTCCAAAGGTACTCTACCCATTTTGCTAAAAATGTGTAGACCTCTTATTTTGAATGCCGTTTTAATGAACTTGATTTAGTATGAGAAGTTTAATGTTATATTTTTCTGTTTTATCTTCACCTGAAAATGCTTAATTATTGTAATGAATGTGCCTAGTGGATCCATTCGTTGAACTTTTTTCTTCATTTTTAAATTCTAAAATACTTTTCTTTGGGAAATGTTATATATATAAATTTGTTTTACTCTTTCTTTCCCACTTAATGTATTTAGTTTGGGTTCTTGACACAATGTTTTATTTTTCTTTACTTTTGTTGCTAGCAATCATATCGTTAATTAAATGGATTGCCCCCCGAAATTTTGTCAAAGATGTGTTGTGGTCCTATGATTTTGCCCACTGAGGAGTTATTTTAGACTGTGGTACTCATTAGTACTATTGTTAGCTGTTGAAAGATTTGAAGATCACATGTAATTGCCATATAATTTAATTGGAAATTTTTATTTATTCTATGGTTCTTTTGTAGGTATTCAGTGATTTGGTCATTTGATGATCGACTCAATCTTTTGTGTATTTATATGCCCTTGTTCTTTTCATGATGTATATGTAATTAAATTTTGTTGTTAGGTTTATGATTTCATGAATGTATTATCAACTCTGTTTCTTTTCATTGCCTACAGGTAAGCTGATTATCATTGCCAACAACTGTCCTCCTCTTAGAAAATCCGAGATAGAGTACTATGCAATGTTGGCTAAAGTGGGAGTTCATCACTATAATGGAAGTAAGTTGCTGAACTTTGATTTTGTATCAGATGCTCATCCGTTGTCATTAGTTAAAGAAATGTTTGGAAAGTATCTGCAAGCTTAGGCTTTTATAACTAGTTTGTCTGTGCCCCTCATTAGTCCTTAGTCCTTACTAATTTTTGAGCAGTTCTTAATGTGCTTGTAGGTTTTGAATTCTATCCCATAAAATCTAATCGATTGAGAAACTTAATTTGATACCCGAACTTATGTCAACTTAATCTCGAGAATAATTGTCATCTTTGGCTTCACATTTCCAATAGTTATAAAGCTCAATTTGTGTTTATTGGAGCTGATCATGATATTGCCTGGTTTTGGATTATACTTTTATAAGCTGAGGATTTATGGGCTTGTTATGTGTTTTGTCTTTATGTTATAACATTTCTCTCAAATATGGTGTTTCAGACAATGTTGATTTGGGAACAGCATGTGGTAAATATTACAGAGTATGCTGCCTAAGCATTATAGATCCCGGTACATCTTGTTTCTACTTTGCATATTCTGCTTTGAAGATTACTGAATGTTCGGCACTTTGGTATTTGTTTCTTGGTGATGTGACCATGCTTGTTCCTCTTATGGTTTTCAGGTGATTCTGATATCATCAAGAGTATGCCTGGTGAACACTGAAGAGTCAGAGTCCGTGTTTTGTTGCAGATTCTAGATTAATATTCGTTGTCTTTCACCTTGTTCTGGTCTGGGTTTGAAGCAGAATTTCCCTTCTGAAACAGCCTTTTTATGTATAGAGGAGTGATATGGTACTCTTGTATGACCTAATACTTGATGATATGATTTATCTGTTATTGATATTTAAGACGATTTTATTTTGAATTATATTTGCATTTTTATCCTTTTAATATGGGTGTGTTTGAAAATAATAAGGGTGTGTTTGAAAATAATTTTGGTTTTTAATTTTTGATTTTCTTTCAATTAATTTTTTTAATCAGGTATGTTTAATATTGATTTTTTATTTTTACATTTTTAAGAAATCGCTACCAAAATATGAAGAGAATGTTTGATAATGATTTTATTTTTTTATTTTTTTTCAAGTGATTTTTTAATCAAATATGTTTGGTAATGATTTTTTATTTTTATTTTCATATTTTTAAGAAATCAATACTAAAATATGAGTGATTTAAAAATATTTTTGAATAGATTTTTAATTTCTAGCTTTTGATTTATTTTTTTCATTTTTATCAAATACTTTTTCTAGAGAATAAATAGTCATATGGTTTTTGTATGTATAAGTATTAGAAGAAAATGACTAAAAATTAAAAATTGATAAATTATACCCAAAAAGATTTCTTTATTTTTAAAGTTTTTGTAAAAAAAAGTTAAAAAATAGAAAGTCTTACTAAATAATTTTTAGGTTATTTTTGATTTTTTTTTTTTTGTAGAAGCTTGTTTGAAAATGAATTTGATTCTTGATTTTTTTATTTTGTTAAAGTGATTTTTTAATCAAATATGTTTGAAAGTGATTTGTGATTTTTAAATTTTTATAAAATAACTACCAAAATTTGGGATAATTTATAAAGTTAATTTTTTTTTTTGAAATATATTTTAGATTTTTATTTTTTTTTATTTTATCTAAAGAGAGTAAATAAAGTCTTATAATATTTATATGCATAATTATTGGAAGAAAATGATTAAAGATTAAAAATTTGTAATTAAAAAAAAAGCAAAAAAATTTCTTTATTTTTAAAGGTTTTTTTTTTTTTTTGAAAAAAATCGAAAAATAAAAAGCATTATCAAATAATATGGAGATAATTTTTTATTTTTTTTAAATCACTAAGTAAAAATTGTTATCAAATACATTCGTTATTTTTATTAAAAAAATTAAAAATTATAAAATTAATTATTTAATCATAAATCATAATTGTTATTAAACATGGTTAAATAGAAATTCTTATCAAATATATTGATGATTGTTTTACAAAAAAAAATTAAAAAATTTAATTATTGAATCATAAATCAAAATTTTTAGGTCGGAGTGATTCATAATCTAAAAAAAAAAAATTGAATTAGATTTTTTTTATTTTTTATTTTTACTAAACATTTTTGAAAAAACAACAAAATAATACCTTATGTTTAAATCATATATTTTTACAATTAAAAAATGATTGTTACATTATTTTTCTTTAAACGTCATTTAATTAAATACTGTTTAATTTAAATTGTACCAATTTAAACCAATTTAATATTGAACGTAGTTCAACTGTACATCGTTCAATATTATTGTGGTACTATTTTTGTTATTATAAATTTTAGGGTGTTAATTTTGATAATTTTTTAGCTTTTTTTTTATAGAGTAAATCATATTATTTAACTTTTTTTATGTATAAGTATTGAAAAAAATTGTTAAAAACTTTAAAATTTATAAATAATAATTAAAAATTTTCGTTATTTTTAAAGTTTTTGTAAAAAAAAATCAACACACATAAATTGTTACCAAATAACTTGTTGGTAATTTTTTATTTTTATTTTTTTAAATTACTAAGTAAAAATTGTTATAAAAAGTTTTAGTAATTATTTTTTCAAAAGAATAAAAGTTACAAAACTAATTTTTAGGGGTGGTGATATTGCTACAACTCAAATTGTTATTACCACAATAATTTTTTATTAATGACAACTTTATCTAACATTAATAATATTAATTATAAAGACAAAATAAACATTTTATAAACTTTTTATTGTACCAATAACAATGATTATGTTAATATTATTACTCTTATTTAATTATAATTTATAAATTATAAATTAAAATTATTATCAAACATTACCAAAATATTAACATTATACTTTTTTAAATCATATTTGTTTAATTAAAAGTTTGAAATTAGGTGGTAATTTGATTGCATGTAGTCTTGTGAATTTCATCTATTGGGATGAGTAATTATGGAGATTATATGATTTTTACCAATAGGGGATAATTTGATGAAGGGAAGCACTATTAATATCTACCACCAAACACTAAACACATACCTCCAAAATTTTGTAACCCTTACAAAAAATTAAAAATGTGTAATATCTTACAAAAAAGAAAAATTTGTAATATCTTACAAAAGTAACAAAATATGGTAAAAGCTTACAAAATAATACAAAGACATACATAATTCAATATGTCAGAAATAATAGAAAATTAAGAAATAATGGATGTGAAAACACAAGACATTTCTGGATGCTTTTCACAAGAAATGATATTCAGTAAAAAGAAATTTGAAGAAATTCGAAAAAATTCAAAAATCAAAATTAAATCTTAAAGAAAAAGATGGATTTAGAGAAGAATCATTCTCTAAAATAAGAAAATTATTCCCAAGAAAAGATATAATATATTATGGCATAAGTAATAAAGAAATGAGCGTAACCATAGCTGATGCAAAAGGAAGGTTTAATATACCATTAATAGATAAATAAACTATTATAGAAAAACTATCAAAAATCCCTGAAAAAGATAGAGAAAAAATTGGATATATTCATTTAGGAGGAATACAAATTCTAATAAAAGCACACTTTAGATAATGAATAAATACACCAATTAAGTTAGCATTATTAGATAACAGAATAACAAATAGGAAAGATGCTTTATTAGAAATGATTAATGGAAATTTAGGTTACCAAAAACTAAAATTTATAGCATATCTTAGATTTGCTGTTAATATTCATGATAAAAATCTAAACCAAGTATTAAGTTTAGCTTATGACTTCGAACGAGAAAATTTAATGAAAGATGAAAACCACCCATTTTCAATCCATTACCTTGTAGAATATTCATTAACAAACAGCCACAATAGTTCGATATACGGACAAAATGAATTCATAGAAATAGACAAAACTTTCAAAGATATAGGACAAGTAATAAAGAATCCAGAAAAACTATCAGAATATGAAGTACCTGATGAATGGATTCTAGACATAAAAGAAAAATCTCTGATATCATCAAAAAGAAATAATATACAGAGAATAAAATTTATAGATACCCAAGCAGAAGTTAGTAAAAGGAATAGAGAAATAGAAGAATTAAAAGAGGAAATTGAAGAAATAAAAGACCTAGTCTACACAATGAAATAATAATGATAAAAAAAAAACTATTAGAAATACAATTAGAAGAAAATAATAGTCTAACAAGCATAAATAAAAATCAGATATCTATAATGGAAGCCTTAATCCTTATAGCAGAAAAAATAGACATTACGGATGAAAACATACAAGAATCAAAAGGAATACAACTGGAAATGTATAAAGAAATTTTAGAACTAAAAAAGAATATTAATAACACATCAAGGGAAAATGGATTAAAATTTGATCCATTAAAAGAACTAAAAGAAGAACCCCCTAGAAGATCTGATGCATTAATACCCATAAATAAAAAAAGAAAAGCAGAAGAATCTAAACAAATAATAACAATCTAATGGACTTAACAGAATATAGGAAAAACTTAGAAGAACAATTCATGAATCCTGAAAATAAAAATATAGAAAAATTAATCAGTTTATTGACATTAACCGACAAAGAATTAGAAAAACATTATGAAGAAAAATTCTGCACAAATAAAGAAGAAGAAGATATGACAGTAATAAGTGAAGATGAATATGAACAAGAAAATACAACCCAAAGAATTAATATGGAACCAGTATTAATACCTAGAACAAACCCAGAAAGAGGAGAAACATCTGACCCACATAGAGAGGAAATGTATAAGCCAGAAGAACCTAACCCAATATATAGAAGAAGACAACCACCTAAAATGGAAGAAGGATTACATTGGGGTACTAGAGGAAGTATTCTACCAGAATTCAGACCACATGAAAATTATAAAACTGATATTCTAAATTTAGACTGCATAAGAGATAGGAAAAAAGCCTTAGATGAATGGGCTAGTGGAATGAGTGTAATTATACAAACATCATCAACTACAAATACAAACCCTTCAGTTTGTAAAGTCTTAGTAGCTCACAAAATGACAGGAAATGTAAAAGTTTGGTTTTCAAACCTAATTGATCAACAACATTTAAGAATGCAAGGAAATGCTACAACAGGAAGAGATTACTTAGACACAGTAATAAATGAAATATACAAGGAATTCATAGGAGAAGATAAAGGAAGAAATGTTACAGAATCTAGTGAAAATGAAATAAGTGAAGCCAAATGGCACTTAACAAATATGGAAATATGTGATATGTGTTACATAGATTCTTTTATATGTGAATATGAAATGTATTATCATAAATTACCACCATCCATACAAGAAACTTATAAGGAAATGTTTTACCAAAAACTACCTGGAACATTACATAAAACTATGACAGAAGAATGGAACAATAGGAATAGACAAACTATACCTGACACTTTAGGAGGAAGAATAAGAGGTCTTAAAAATTGGATAATAATAAAATTTCAAGAAAGAAAAGAATTCAAACAAATAAAAGGAAATGATAGAATCTGTTGTGATACAAAAAACTTCAAAATATCAGAAAAATATGGTTGTAATATAAAACCTTACAAAAAATATAAGAAACATAAGAAATTTAGAAAATTCAAAAGATATAAATTTAGAAAACAAAACTTTCAGAAATATAGAAGAAGACTCCAACATAAAAAAGAATTTAAAAAAGAATTCCCACAGAAAGCAAAAATATTAGAAGAAGCTTTTAAAATGGAATTAGAACCAATAGAGGAATCTGATATAGATGAGACGTGTAGTATTTATTTATTAGAAGAAACCGAAGAAGAAATAACAGACTCAGAAACATCTGATTATAGTTCTGATTCAGAATAATGGATAAAATATTAAGCATAACAAATCCAAATAGCACATATATAAAAATAAGATTAAAATTTAAAGGATATAAAAACAATCATTTACATGCATATATTGACACAGGTGCAAGTATGTGTGTAGCTAGTAAATATGTATTCTCAAAAGAATTTTGGAAACAATCACCAAAATAATTAGTAGTAAGAATAGCAAATAATACTACAATAAATCTAAATAAAGTATTAAAAGATACAGATGTATCAATAGGAGGAGAAATCTTTCATATACCCACAATTTACCAACAGAAAACAGGAGTTGATATTCTATTAGGAAATAACTTTCTAAATCTATATCAACCATTTACACAATACTTAGATAAAATAAGTATAACTGATGTGTTAAAATGTGTACTCGCAAGTGTACGAATCACTCGTAGTAAAGTGATAAGCAACTTCCAAGGTCGGTCTCTCAAGGAATTGCAGTGGTCTTAAATAACTAAGTTTTTAATCTAAATAGAGTTATAATGAAAATAAAACACTAATTAAATAGAGTTCTAGTGAAACTAAAACTCTAAGTAACTAGAATCCTAAAGCTACTAAAATTGTAAAAATGTTGTTTGTTTTTGTAACGAGAACAATCATACGACAATCAAACGAAAACAAGATCGCAAGCAAACAAACAATTCAAATATCAATGGAGGATGTATGGACGTTTAGCTTGGTTGACCATGCTTGCATCGAAAAGGTATGGTGAGATAACATGAACGTCCTATATAAACTAAACTACAGGCTTTCCTTTTAATTACGAGACTCCTTTTGGCGGGGGTAGGTCTCTTTATTGATTAACTAATTAATTGCCTTTGGTGGGGGTAAATCAAATAGTAATCAAATTATGCGCAAGGAAAACATGCCAATCAAATTAATGCTATGACTAAGTCATTAACTTGAAGCTTCGATTAAGTGTTTCGGAATAAAGTTAAGGTGACGTTCCTACAACTAAATTCTCAGATTTTTCAACCTAACTACGAACATCAAATGGGCCCATGATTATTCATAATTAAATATCTAAACATGCTCTTAATCAAAAAGTAATTTATTTATAAATCAATAAGATACACCATACACAATTCTAGCAAACATGGCAACACAAACTAAACATCCATAATTAAACTAGCCGCTCATGTTCATATTAATATTCATAGACAAATAAAATATGATCATACACTTTAACAAAAAAAGAAGAGGAATTAATTCTATAACAACAAGAAAATCCTAGATCTAAATACCGCTTATGGATTGGATAGCGTTCTTCTCCGTAAGCTTTATCTTTGATCGTCGTTGGCTTCCTTAAATCCTTAGAATAGTGTCTCTCGCTTCGTTAGAGTGTGGCAACGCTCTCAAAACTGATTGAATGTAGTGTTTGGGTCGTAAAATTGTGAAATATAAGAGTTGTGTACGAATTGGTCGAGTTGTATGTAAGGGGGACTCTAAGGGGGTATTTATAGATGTAAGGGTTTCTGCAAATCCTATGTGCCATAGGAATAGGCGCACCGCGGCATGCATTTTCCCCGCCGCGGCGCAACACAAAAATTGGAAAATATGCAAAAACCCGAGAGCTCCCCGCCGCGGCATGCAATTCCCTCGCCGCGGCGCGTGTTGCTTTGCTTTTCTTCACGTTACCCCCTTACACATGTGATGGCACATTATGTAAGGCTTACATATTTGTCTCGTTTAGCCCGTAACTCGTGATTCGAGGGCCGTAGGTGCCCCGTCTTTGCGTGTTTTCATCATTTGACTCATTTGACGCTAAAAACACCTGAAATGCACTAAAATATACCCGTGACTCCGAATGGATAGATTTATGAAAATAATCGAAATAATAATCATAATAAATCTATATATCAATCAATTAAGCACAATTAATCACGAAATATTAGTGCTTTTCGAGCACTCATCACAACCCCCAACCAGCTTCTTGCTAGTCTCTAGCAAGTGAAGCGATCTAAAAACTAAAATAAAAGCAAATAAAATAAACTAACCTAATCTAAATCACTTCCGTAGATTTTCACGGTTGCATTTAGCGTATGCAACAAGCCTTTAAACCCCTAGGTGGCCCTAGTGGACGAGTTGTAGTCTCGTGAGGGTTTCCAGTGATGATACCCGCAAACATCGTATGACTCTCAAAAATAAATAAAAGACTCAAAACATACTTGAATCAATCCATGCATACGTCTCAAAAATTGTTAACAACGAAGGGCACATGAAATAGTCAAACATCACCTAAGCTCAAAAACAGTCCAAACATCAAACTCATCATGGTAATCGAACTTTGAACAACCAATCAAACCACAATCCCGTTAGTTATACTATTTGACCGTGTTATGCATGATATTCATAGATTACATTTCAATATCTCATAAATGTGCAAGTAAAATATGAATGTGAATTTTTGCACTTACAAATTCCATATGCTCATTTTTTAAACTCATCTCCACTAATATAGAAACTAAACTACCTAGAATCAATAGGACTTCATTAAGCTTGTAAAGTTGTGGCTAGGTGTGTGATCATGAAAGTACAAAAATGATGTTTTCATATGATAAGAGTACTTTTTATTTCACAAACATATTTTCAACTTTTTCTACCAAGTGTTCTTTTCCATCCTCCCTTCAATTCAAATGTCCTTTGGATCTTTTGCTTGATTTTCTTCTTTTTTTTTTTTTTATTCTTGCTTATTGTTTCAATCATCATCATTTTTTTTTTTTATGATGAAGCAAGATAAACACAACATAATTGCTCATGAAAATCAAATATTACATTAAGTACTCTTATCACTAAGGGTAGTTCAATGTATGTCAATGTTGAGTTCAAGGGTGTGCTATTGATAAAATATTGCGGGGAAGCATGAAAAGTTCAAACGGTCCAAAGATGGCCTAAATCATTTTCTAAGTGGTGTTTGTTTCTATTATTTCGCTTCAACGTGTTTTCAAATGAGTTCTAGAGATTGTTGAGACTTAAAACATATCATGAACATGCATACATTCCACAAATCAGAATAGTTATACTAACCATGCAAACTACCACAAGTACCACAAAATTCTCAAATTAGATGAATCCAACATTTGTGTGCTTCGTTGCTTAGGTAAAAATCTAACATCTCTCATATGTCATCTTCATTACAATCATGTTAATATCATAGATTTTCGGATTGAATCAAGTAGACACGACACTAACTAAAAACAATTCAAGTGACAAAGTTAAAAATTTAAAATTGGTCATATTTCATGCTCATGGAATATTCTTCCCACCCCTAACCTATTTTCTGCATTGTCCTCAATGTGAAAAAGAAGAACAAAAGAGATTAAGAAAAAGTGTGAGAAGTTACCCCCCTTTCGTATGAGATTGTGTCGTTACTCGCTATGCTCCGGTTCACTGTTCCTCGCTTCTCTCATGAAGAATGTATGTATATGAACATATATTGAACCTCAAAGTGTATGCAACACAATTCACATTCAAACCCAATTTTTAATTATAACTAAGGCAATTGAAGACAAAAAAAAAATCAAACAAAGTTAAACAATCCAAAAATAAAAATAAAGATAAAAATAAAGGAAAATAAAAGAAAATAAAGAAAAAGAAAATTAGTCCCAAAATAAAATAAAACAAAACCAAAGAAAAATTACAATTAGGAGGCTCAGTCCTCCATATCTTCAGGTTGTTCATTATCTTCTTCGGGTTGGTTCGCTGGCGGCACAAATGTGAAATCATGTCCGAGATATTGTGGAAGTGGCTGAAATTGGGTGAGATCTACTCCACTCTGTGCTAATTGGCAACTCATCATACTGTGGAGTAGGGCTTGGTAATCATGTTGATACTTCATGTGATCACTGAGCCATGCTTGTTGTTGGATTTGGTATTGACGCATCTCGTGCTAATATTGATGCATCTCATTGACCTTTGCTTCTAGACTTATCATCCTATCTTTTGCGGAAGCATTTCTTGAGGATTCACCTTTTCTGCTTCCTTGCCCAACCTTCGACCCGCTCGTAAGGTGTTGCATGTAGGCAAACGTCAATGTTTCAGCCGGTTGCAATAGGACCTCGCCCGTGTCGTATTTGACTCCATGTTTGACACATAAGGCGGTTATGAGCTGGGGAAAGAAGTAACTAATGTTGTGATGCTCAGCTGAGTACACAACCCTTTGTTGTATTACCAATCCCACGTCAATTGACCGCTCGGTCTCTATAGCAAACTGTAGAATAGCCCTTTCCCGATCCACTGTACCTTAATGCCGAGTCGGCATTAGTCTTGAGCAAACAAAGTATTGCCAGATTCGGGAATGGGTCCTTAAGTGCTTGGCTTGAAATATATTTACCATATCCCCTTTATACTCCTACTCACCGTATCCATCGGTTAAGGTGCTAATCACTTCTTCGTAATCAACCTGCGTTAAGTAGGTTTCATACGCACTGTTCGGAACATCCCTCAACCCATAGTACGAGTTGATCACCGACCTATTGAAAGGGACCTCAATGCCCCTCACCCAAACCATTCCTTCTCGTGCCTCCGGTACATTAGCATAAAATTCCCTAACAAGCGAACTCACACCCGCCTCCGGGGCATAAGCAAATTTCTTCCAACCTAGTCTTTCAACTATGTCGGATATTCCCATTACTCCTACTTGTCCAAAATCCATTCCCCTCTCATTTACAAAACCTTTGTTTCTTTTGGCGGCACCCTCGTACCGCTCTTGTGCTTCTCGGCTTACAAACTGAGAAGCATCATAAGTCCTGTCTTCCACTACTTTCCCCTTCCCTTTTGACCTACTACTTTCACCAGCTTTCCTTTTTGGACCCATTTCAGTCTTTAAACCCAATAAATTCAATTAACAATCCTATAATTCAGAAATTTCACGAAAACCCCAAAATTGGTTCCCCTCTTCTCCAAAATTTTCACTTAATTCCAAAATTCAGAAAAATTTCACAATCTCCAGGAAATAAATACTGAATTGAAGAAGAAAAGTGACGAATTTACCTTGTAGAAAGCAATTGAAGTGTTGGAGCAAAAAGCCCCAAATTTGTTCTTGAAACCCTAGCCTTGAAATTGGAGAGGAATTTGATTTTTGATGCGATTCTGATGAAATTGAAATGAGAACAGGTGTTAGCAATGATGAAATGATGAAATGGTGAAGAAAAGTTTTGATTTTGGTGAAGATTTTGGGAGAAATTGAAGAGAGAAGTAGAGAGAAAGTGAGGGAAAATATTTGAAAATTTGAAAGTAAAATGAAAATTTGGTTTGCTCGAGTGTTTTTCTGCCCAGTTTTCAGAGGCGCGCCGCGACATGCTTTTTCCCTGCCGCGGCGCGGTTAAAATTTTTAAAATTTTGCGTGAAACAGAAAGTCCCTCGCCGCGGCACAAATATTCCCCGCCGCGGCGCGCACATGTTTTCAAAATTTGGCTCGTGAGACAGAAAGTCCCTCGCCGCGGCACAAATTGTCCCCGCCGCGGCGCACATTGTTTTTGAAAAATTGTTTTAAAAACAGGAAGTATCACGCCGCGGCACAAATTGTCCCCGCCGCGGCGTACAATATTTTTTAAATTTTTTTTTTTTTTTTTTTGAAAAATTTGGAAACAAAACGTGTGCAACGCATCCACCCCCAACCGAAACTTGGGAATGTCCTCATTGCCTTAAGAAAATAAAGAAAAGAAATAAAAACAACGAAAGAAATACAATACCGAATGGGTGCCTCCCATTAAGGGCTTAGTTTAACGTCTTAGCGAGACGTGGCTGCTCTCGTGTCTATTTTTCGAGGAGATGTATTAAATCGATACTTTGCAAATTTTCTCCTTCCAAGTATGGCTTGACACGATGCCCGTTTACCTTAAACGGTTCTTGCGTTTTCGGATTGAGCAACTCGATTACTCTGTGTGGAAGTACGTTTGCAATTTTGTACGGTCCGCTCCACCTAGAATGAAGTTTTCCGAGGAGTCCTTTGTCGTGATAGCGCTTAGTGCGCTCCTTGTAGATTTTGGCATTTTCATAAGCTTCGTCTCGAATTTCCTCAAGTTCGCTCAATTGAAGTAATCGTTTTTCTCCAGCTTGTTCCATGTCCATGTTGAGTTTCTTAATAGCCCAATAAGCCCTATGTTCTAGCTCAACCGGAAAGTGACATGCTTTACCAAAAATCAACCGGTAGGGACTCATACCTATTGGAGTTTTGTACGCCGTACGATATGCCCACAAGGCATCATTTAGTTTAACTGACCAATCTCTCCTTGAGGGGCGCACTGTGCGTTCCAATATCCCTTTGATCTGTCGGTTGCTCACTTCCACTTGCCCCGAAGTTTGGGGATGGTATGGGGTAGCCACTCTATGAGAAATGTTGTACTTCTTTAAAAGTCCTTCGAAGAGTCTATTGCAAAAATGGCTACCTCCATCACTAATGATCGCTTTTGGTGTGCCGAATCTGCTAAAAATGTTATCCTTCAAAAATTTAACAACCACATTGGCGTCATTAGTTCTAGTGGGTATCTGATGAGTGCTCGAAAAGCACTAATATTTCGTGATTAATTATGCTTGATTGATTGATATATAGATTTATTATGACTATTATTTCGATTATTTTCATAAATCTATCCATTCGGAGTCACGGGTATATTTTAGTGCATTTCAGGTGTTTTTAGCGTCAAATGAGTCAAATGATGAAATCACGCAAAGACGGGACACCTACGGCGCTCGGATCACAAGTTACGGGCTAATCAAGACAAAATATGTAAGCCTTACATATAGTGCCATCACATATGTAAGGGGGGACGTGAAGAGAAGGAAAGCAATTCGCGCCGCGAGGGTCTGAACAGCGTATGTAAATGTATGTACATACCATTTACATACCGTTACATACAAGGCGCGCCGCGGCGAAGAAAACATATGCCGCGGCGAGAGGCTCTCGGGTTGAATCCTGGAAAACATAGAAACATTGCGCGCCGCGGCGGGATAATTGCATGCCGCGGCGAGGAGCTCTCGGGTTTTTACATATTTTTCAGAATTTGTGTTGCGCCGCGGCGGGGAAAATGCATGCCGCGGCGCGCCTATTCGTAGGGCACACAGGATTTGCAGAAACCCTTACATCTATAAATACCCCCTTTACAACAGATCTCGAGAGAACTTGACCAATTCATACACAACTCTTCCTCTTCTCAATTTTGCGACCCAAACACGACATTCAATCAGTTTTGAGAGCGTTGCCACACTATAACGAAGCGAGAGACAATATTCTAAGGATTCAAGGAAGCTAACGACAATCGAAGATAAAGCTTACGGAGGAGTACGTCAACCGATCCATAAGCGGTATTTAGATTTAGGTTTTCCTTGTTGTTATAGAATTAATTCATCTTCTTTATTTGTTAAAGTGTATGATCATATTTTATTTGTCTATGAATAATAATATGAACATGTCTGGCTAATTTAATTATGGATGTTTAGTTTGTGTTGCCATGTTTGCTAGAATTGTGTATGGTGTATCTTTTTGACTTATGAATAAAATACTTTTTGATTAAGAGCATGTTTAAATGTTTGATTATGAATAATCATGGGCCCATTTGATGTTCGTAGTTAGATTGAAAAACCTAAGAATTTAGTTAGAGGAACGTCACCTTAACTCTATTCCGAAACACTTAATCAAAGATTCAAGTTAGTGACTTAGTCATAGCATTAATTTGATTGGCATGTTTTTCTTGCGCATAATTTGATTGCTATTTAATTTACCCCCGCCAAAGGCAGTTAATTAGTTAATCAACAAAGAGACCTACCCCCGCCAAAAGGAGTTTCGTAATTAAAAGGAAAGCCGGTAGTTTTGTTTATATAGGACGTTCATGTATCTCACCATACCTTTTCGATGCAAACATGGTTAACCAAGCTAAACGTCCATACATCCTCTATTGATATTCGATTTGATTGATTGTTTGATTGCGATCTTGTTTTAGTTTAATTGCTCGTACTTTGTTCCCGTTACAAATCAAACACCTTTTTACAGTTTTACTAGCTTTAGGATTCTAGTTACTTAGAGTTTTAGTTTTACTAGAACTCTATTTAATTAGTCTTTTATTTTCATTAGAACTCTATTTAGATTAAAAAGTTAGTTATTTAAGACCACTGCAATTCCTTGAGAGACCGACCTTGGAAGTTGCTTATCACTTTACTACGAGTGATTCGTACACTTGCGAGTACACATTTTAACACATCAAGTTTTTGGCGCCGTTGCCGGGGAATTGGCGTTTTGAATAATTTTCTTTTTAACTTTTTAGAGTTTCTTAATTTTTTTTTATTTCGTTACGCTTACCAATGTTACCGGTCCTTTGACACTTATCACATCTTAAACAAAACATGTTAGCATCCTTAAATAATGTAGGCCAATAAAAACTGGATTGTAATACCTTTAGGGCCGTTTTTTTACCACCAAAATGGCCCCCATAATGTAGCTCATGGCAAAAGGTTAAGATGCTTTCATGTTCTTGTTCGGGCACACACCTCCGGATGACTTAATCTTGACATAACTTGAATAAATACGGGTCATCCCAAAAGTATTGCCTGCAAACACTGAAAAACCTTTTCTTTTCCTGAAAAGTAATGTTAGGTCTCAAAATACCACTAGCTAGATAATTAACGATGTTAGCATACCATGGATTTGGACCTATCGTAAACAATTGTTCATCAGGGAAGGTTTCAATGATTGTGTCCTTACTTTCACCTTCAACATTTTCATATTTAGTAATTAACCTAGACAGATGATCAGCCACTACGTTTTCAGTTCCTTTCTTGTCTTTGATCTCTAGGTCAAATTCTAGTAAAAGTAGGATCCACCTAATGAGTCTAGGCTTAGCATTCGGTTTAGTCAATAAGTATCTCAAAGCGGCATGATCCGAATGCACAATAACTTTAGTTCCTACCAAGTAAGACCTAAATTTATCAAGTGAAAATACCACAGCCAATAACTCCTTTTCAGTGGTGGTGTAGTTAATTTGGGCGTCATTGAGTGTTTTACTCGCATAGTATATAACATGTAATCTTTTATCCACTCGTTGCCCTAAAACAGCTCCTATAGCATAATCAGACGCATCACACATGATTTCAAACGGTAAAGACCAATTAGGAGCAACAATTATAGGTGCAGAAGTAAGCCTATCCTTTAAAGCATTAAAAGCAACAAGGCATTCATCATTAAAATCAAACAAAGTGTCTTTGGATAACAGATTACATAATGGACAACTAATTTTGGAAAAATCCTTAATGAACCGTCTATAAAAACCTGCATGTCCTAGGAAACTTCGTATACCCTTAACAGATGAAGGTGGAGGCAATTTTGCAATTAAATCTACCTTAGCCTTATCAACTTCAATTCCTTTGCTAGATATGACATGTCCTAGCACTATGCCCTGTTGGACCATAAAATGACTTTTTTCCCAACTAAGCGTCAAATTGCATTCAATGCATCGTTCTAATACTAAAGTCAATTTATGCAAGCAATCATCGAAGGAATTACCGAAAACTGAAAAGTCATCCATAAATACCTCAATAAATTTCTCCACCATGTCCGAAAAAATTGACATCATACATCTTTGAAAAGTGGCGGGTGCATTGCATAGTCCAAATGGCATTCTCCTAAAAGCGAAAGTTCCGAATGGGCATGTGAATGTAGTCTTCTCTTGATCCTCCGGAGCGATGGGTACCTGATAATAACCTGAAAGACCATCCAAAAAGCAATAGAATTCGTGCCCAGCTAGTCTTTCTAACATTTGATCAATGAAGGGGAGGGGGAAGTGATCCTTTTTGGTGTACAAATTCAGTTTTCTAAAATCGATACACATCCTCCAACCCGTAATTATCCTAGTGGGCACTAATTCATCTTTCTCATTCTTAACCACGGTTATTCCAGATTTCTTAGGTACCACATGAACGGGACTAACCCACTTACTATCAGCAATTGGATAAATTACCCCTACTGCTAGGAGTTTCAGAACCTCTTTCTTAACTACCTCTTGCATGATCGGGTTAAGTCTCCTTTGTGCGTCTTTAACAGGTTTGACATTGTCCTCCAAATTTATCTTATGCATGCACATTGCCGGACTAATGCCTCTAATGTCCCCTATACTCCAACCTATAGCCTTTATATACTTCCTAAGCTCTCTAATCAATTTATCCTCTTGGTTTTGGGTGAGTGTAGATGATATAATAACAGGGTATGTTTCATTCTCTCCCAAAAACACATATTTTAGATGCTTAGGTAGTTCCTTAAGTTCCAATTCAGGTGGAGCAATCTCATCATTGTGTGGGACATCCAATAAATCTAGGGGTGTACTAGTGTCATCTAGTGATATGGCATTATCTAACAATTCACTGTACTCCCTAGTCTCATAGTCTAAGATGTCATCAACCTCTCCAACTGTAAGTGCTACTTCCAATTTATCATCTAATCTAGCATGCTCAAAAGTATCATGAATTATTGGATCTAAACATTCCACAAAAGAACATTCATCAATAGCAGAAATGGAAGGGTAAGGAGATGAATCAAAAACCTTAAAATGAACAGTCTCTCCCAAGACTGTCATTGTCAACTTTCCACTTTGGACGTCAATAATGGTTTGGGTAGTGGCCATAAATGGTCTACCCAAAAGAATGGTATGCTCCTTGTCCAAAGATGGATTATCCTGCATGTCTAAAACCACAAAGTCAACAGGTATGATTAGCTTATCTACCTGTACAAGTAAGTCCTCAACCATGCCCTTCGGATATTTAACAGATCTGTCTGCAAGTTGAAGGGACATGGTTGTTGGTTTTAGCTCTCCCAAACCTAGCTGCAAGAAGATAGAGTAAGGCATCAAATTGATACTAGCGCCTAAATCTAGCATAGCCTTAGCTACTTTCCTATCCCCCATAGTAATATCAATTATGAAACTACCTGGATCTTTTAACTTAAGGGGTAAGTTGCGTTGAAGCACCGCACTAGCAATTTCAGATACAATTACTCTCTCATTAAGCTCATACCTTCTTTTCTTAGTGTTTAGTTCCTTGAAAAATTTAGCATACGAAGGTACGTTCTTAATTACGTCTAACAATGGCAAATTGATATTAACTTTAGATAGCATGTTAAACAAATCAGAAAACTGCTTATCTTGCTTACTATCCTTTAAACGGTGTGGGAATGGTATCGGTGGTCGGTATGGCTCCGATGACTTGTGTAGCGTAGGTGGATTAGATGACTGTTCAATTGTCGCCTTTGAAGGCTCTTGATGCTTGTCAACTCTTTCCTCCAATTCCTTAGAAGCATTGTTGTCATCTTCCATATTACCTGCACTATAAGGTAAATCATTAGAAAGTTCAGGTAAATTTTTAGTAACGACCTTACCACTCCGAAGAATCGTGACAGCTTTGGCTTGTTCGGGTTGACTGGGCAGCTTTCCCGTCTCTTGCTTGTGCATTTGTTCCACTAGCTGCCCCACTTGTATTTCCACTCTCTTCACTGAAGCTTCTATAGAGTCCATCCTTCCATTACAAGAGTGTATGAAATTGTTTAGGGTTTCCTCTACGGTCGGCTTATTTTGTGGAAATTGTCGGTTTATGTTTTGGCCTTGTGTTTGGTTTTGGAAAAATGGTTGGCTATTGTTTTGTTTCCATCCAAAATTAGGGTGATTCCTCCATCCAGGGTTGTAGGTATTTGAATAAAGGTCGTTCCTAGGTCTAGGTTGGTACCCTTGCATTAAATTAGCCTCTTCAGTAGTACCTGTATAAGGATCACTTGCAAAAGAACAAACATTAGCTCCGTGTCCATATGAACCACAAACTCCACATACCTCGTGTTTTGGCATTTGATTAACATTGGAGGTTGTGAGAAGTTGCACTTGTTTTGTCAATTCAGCAAGTTGCATGGCCATTTCATTGTTGGATCCCAATTCGTGGACTCCAGCTCGTCTTCCTCTAGCGCTCTTTTGTTGGGAATTAGCTCCCAACATCTCGAATAGTTCGTATGTTTCATCTGCTGTTTTCTCACCCATTGCTCCTCCTGCAGCGTTGTCAACTGTGAATTGACATTGTAGTGTCAATCCGTCGTAGAAAAACTGATTCTGTAGCTGCAATGGGAAGTGGTGGTGTGGACATTGTATCAACAGCAATTTGAATCTATCCCAAGCCTCGTGGAAGGGTTCTCCGTCCATCTGCGAAAAAGTAGCAATTTTTGTTCTTAGATCAGATGTCTTTTGATGGGAATAGAACTTACCCATGAATTTATTGTAAACATCGTCCCATGTGACCAAAGAACCGGGTGCCAATGTCATTAGCCAAGACTTAGCTCTATCCTTGAGAGTGTATGGAAAACACCTCATGCGTAGTTGATCTTTACTAAGTCCCTGCAATGGAAAAGTTTGCACAGTAGCATATAGTTCATGCATAAAATTTAAAGGATCTTCATTAGGGATACCGTAAAAGGAGGGAAGCATGGAATAATGAATATTTTTCAATTCATAATTTCTAGCCGCCTCTGTAAGTCGAATGCACGATGTGGCGGTCCCAATGATAGGTCTTGCAAACTCTTTGTTCATAGATGCCTAGCTACGTTGTCACCCATTGTTGCTTGTAATTGTTGTTGGACTTCTTCCTCTTAAAATTGAATATCCAGTTTCTTTGATAGGTGTTTGACTCTATGTATGTTATTAATGAAAGGAGAGATTTTCTTGTTAAGTGATCTCCTACCCTGCATGCACAAATAAAAAGCAAACAAAGATCAAGGCAGCAGTGAAATTTGAAAATTAAGCACTATTTTTTTTGATTTTTTTTGAATAAAAATAAATAAATAAAATAAATAAACAAATAAAAATAAATCAGAAACTCTAAAAAGTTAAAAAGAAAATTATTTAAAACGCCAATTCCCCGGCAACGGCGCCAAAAACTTGATGTGTTAAAATGTGTACTCGCAAGTGTACGAATCACTCGTAGTAAAGTGATAAGTAACTTCCAAGGTCGGTCTCTCAAGGAATTGCAGTGGTCTTAAATAACTAACTTTTTAATCTAAATAGAGTTCTAATGAAAATAAAACACTAATTAAATAGAGTTCTAGTGAAACTAAAACTCTAAGTAACTAGAATCCTAAAGCTACTAAAACTGTAAAAATGTTGTTTGTTTTTGTAACGAGAACAATCATACGACAATCAAACAAAAACAAGATCGCAAGCAAACAATCAATTCAAATATCAATGGAGGATGTATGGACGTTTAGCTTGGTTGACCATGCTTGCATCGAAAAGGTATGGTGAGATAACATGAACGTCCTATATAAACTAAACTACAGGTTTTCCTTTTAATTACGAGACTCCTTTTGGCGGGGGTAGGTCTCTTTATTGATTAACTAATTAATTGCCTTTGGTGGGGGTAAATCAAATAGTAATCAAATTATGCGCAAGGAAAACATGCCAATCAAATTAATGCTATGACTAAGTCACTAACTTGAAGCTTCGATTAAGTGTTTCGGAATAAAGTTAAGGTGACGTTCCTACAACTAAATTCTCAGATTTTTCAACCTAACTACGAACATCAAATGGGCCCATGATTATTCATAATTAAATATCTAAACATGCTCTTAATCAAAAAGTAATTTATTTATAAATCAATAAAATACACCATACACAATTCTAGCAAACATGGCAACACAAACTAAACATCCATAATTAAACTAGCCGCTCATGTTCATATTAATATTCATAGACAAATAAAATATGATCATACACTTTAACAAAAAGAGAAGAGGAATTAATTCTATAACAACAAGAAAATCCTAGATCTAAATACCGCTTATGGATTGGATAGCGTTCTTCTCCGTAAGCTTTATCTTCGATCGTCGTTGGCTTCCTTGAATCCTTAGAATAGTGTCTCTCGCTTCGTTATAGTGTGGCAACGCTCTCAAAACTGATTGAATGTAGTGTTTGGGTCGCAAAATTGTGAAATATAAGAGTTGTGTACGAATTGGTCGAGTTGTATGTAAGGGGGACTCTAAGGGGGTATTTATAGATGTAAGGTTTCTGCAAATCCTATGTGCCATAGGAATAGGCGTGCCCCGGCATGCATTTTCCCCGCCGCGGCGCAACACAAAAATTGGAAAATATGCAAAAACCCGAGAGCTCCCCGCCGCAGCATGCAATTCCCTCGCCGCGGCGCGTGTTGCTTTGCTTTTCTTCACGTTACCCCCTTACACATGTGATGGCACATTATGTAAGGCTTACATATTTGTCTCGTTTAGCCCGTAACTCGTGATTCGAGCGCCGTAGGTGCCCCGTCTTTGCGTGTTTTCATCATTTGACGCTAAAAACACCTGAAATGCACTAAAATATACCCGTGACTCCGAATGGATAGATTTATGAAAATAATCGAAATAATAATCATAATAAATCTATATATCAATCAATTAAGTACAATTAATCACGAAATATTAGTACTTTTCGAGCACTCATCAATAACAACCTTAGATGGAGAAACAATTTATGTATCAAAAATTAGGAAAGCATTAACTGTTTCATCACCAACTTTTATGTCACAACATAAAAAGCGAAAACGTGGTGAGGATATAGAAAAACAAAAACCATACTTAGAAAACATTTCTTTAGACATAGAGGTTGACCAAAACCCCTTTTTAAATAAAATCCTAGAAGACAAAGCCTTAACAGGAATAAGAAAATTATTAAAAATAGTATGCTCAGAAAATCCTTTAGATCCAAATATCAATAGATCTAATGAAATAGCAAGAATAGAATTAAAAGACCCTTTAAAAGTTATAAGAGTAAAACCAATGATTTATACCCCAGAAGACAGAGAGGAATTTGAAAAACAAATTCAAGAATTTTTGGAGTTAAAAGTAATTATTTCCAGTAATTCACCACATTCTAGTCTAGCATTTTTAGTAGAAAAAGAAGCTAAGAAAAGAAGAGGAAAAAA
The DNA here is from genome assembly GCA_029378325.1 of Elaeagnus macrophylla. Taxonomy (NCBI): domain Eukaryota; kingdom Viridiplantae; phylum Streptophyta; class Magnoliopsida; order Rosales; family Elaeagnaceae; genus Elaeagnus; species Elaeagnus macrophylla. Next base: position 18,435,977 of record CM055644.1, on the reverse strand, counting down.
GAGAATGGTAATAAATTTTAAATCTCTAAACAAAGAAACTATTGACGATGGATATTTTATACCAAAGAAAGAAGAATTATTATCATTAATCAAAGGAAAGAAATACTTTTCAAGTTTTGATTACAAAAGTGGATTTTGGCAAATAAGACTTGATAATGAATCACAGAAACTAACATCATTTAGCTGCCCACAAGGACAATTCCAGTGGACGGTTGTTCCATTTGGACTTAAACAAGCATCAGGTATTTTCCAAATATACATGGATAATATCTTCAAAAAATATCACAATTTTTGTTGTGTTTATATAGATGACATATTAATATTCAGTAATAATTTATCAAAATATTATTTAGATATTATAAATGTCTTACAAGAATGTAGAAAATCAGGAATAGTGTTATCAGAAAAGAAAGCTGTCATTGCTCAACAGAAAATAAAATACTTAGGGTTAGAGATAGAAGACGGAAAACATCATTTACAACCTCATATTTTGAATAATATACAAAATTTTTCTAGCATAATAAAAGATAAAAATCAATTACAAAGATTTTTAGGATGTTTAACATATGCGGAAGCATACATAAAGAAATTAGCAGAAATGAGAAAACCTTTACAAACAAAACTTAAGAAAGATTATGTCTGGCAATGGACTGATCAAGACACTAAATATATGGATAAAGTAAAAGCACAGGTAAAAGATTTACCAACTCTATATCATCCAGGACCAGATGATAAAATGATAATAGAAACAGATGCTTTACATGAATATTGGGGAGCAGTATTAAAAGCAAAAGTTGATGACAAAGATGAATATCTTTGCAGGTTTACTTCAGGATCTTTTCAAGGCCCTGAATTAAATTACCATAGTAACGAAAAGGAATATTTAGCTGTTAAAAAGGCTATAAAGAAATTTGCAATATATGTTATAAGTTCGAAATTTATTGTTAGGACTGATAATAAAAATTTTGGACATTTTTTAAGGACTAATATTGCAGGTGATTATAAACAAGGAAGGCTTATAAGATGGCAACAATGGTTTAACCATTACAAGTTTGATGTAGAACATTTACTAGGAAAGAAAAATTGTTTAGCAGATGCTTTAACTAGAGAACTAGCACCTCTAACTATGTTTTTCATGGCAGGAATGAATTCCCTCGACATAGAAATTCAGATAAAGGAAAAGGAAATTTTGATTCATGAAACACAGATCAAATGCCTCAAGGAACAACTAGAAGTATTAAAACTCAAACAGAAATTAAGAAACAGAGAAACCATAACTAATCCAGAACTCCATATGGAAAGTTCTAGAGAAGAGGAAGCTGGAACTTCAATAGGAACAAAAATGCAAAGAACAGAAATTGAAGAAACTGCCAGCAATAACCCAGAACCAATCAGGAACTCAGAAAAGAAAAAATAAAAAATAAATTGGGCTGACGAAGCTGAAAAAGAAGATTCAAAAAGGATTTATGTAGTCTATAATGAACCAAACTTAGGAATATACACTAGTTGGCCAGAAGCAAGCAAAGCAGTAAATGGGATTAGTGGAGTCATCCATAGGTCCTTTACAAACAGAATCGAAGCAGAAGGAAGCTACAATAACTTTAGAGTCCCTAAACTCTTAACCCCATCAGAAATAACAAAAAACTATTCTCAGATAGTACAACAACCAGCAATAGGAACCAGTAGAATGAGAAACCTTGGAACAATCCACAGACCAATAATCTTTAAGGAACCAATTAATAACTCATTTGAAGAAGAAAAAGAAAGACAAAGAAACTTGACAAAATAGGAATGGTTAGGATTATACAACCTAGCAAGAAAAACAAGTGAAGAACATCTTGAAAACATGAAATTTTATACAACAGAAAAAACTTTCCTTCAGGTAGTAAATTCAATATTTTAGAAGGAGCTGATCCATCATTTGTCTATAAATCATTTCATGCAGGACTTATAGAAAACATATATCCAGGAAATGAGTTAAAAGAATTAATATATTTTCCTGATAATTTTAAGAAATCCATTAGAAATTTTAAAAGAAAAATCAAGGCTACAGATAAGCCTATTTACTTAAGGTGTTTCAGTTCTTTAATGGATTGGAACCAAGAAATACCAGTAAGTCCATATTATTTCATTAAGCTTAGCGTTTCAAGCAATAAAAGAGAAGTAACTCGTCCAAAGGGCTTGCCAGAAAAGGAATTCAATATTGATGAATTAAACCTCGAAAAGAGACAAATGTTGAGTCAAATCTACTATGAAATAAGAAAAATTAACAATTCTTCAGAAGTAAATGTAAATTACTGTACAAGTAAAACTATTATTACTTCTCAAAGTAATAAAATTATCACTGGAGAAGACAGTAAAAAAGTAATTTCCTATGAAGCAAACTTCAATTGCAATGAAATTGAAGTAAGCGAGGAAACAAAAAAGGTTTTTTGCTACTACTCCAAACAGCAATCATCAGATCACAAGTGTAATTATTGCATAAAGGATAAGGTTCACTTGGAATCAAGCTCGTCCAGCAGCTCCATGTCTGCAGAGCCCACCATGTAGGACCCTCCTCAACAGCTGAAGGTAATAATGTAGTTACAATAATGTAGGCGTCTCAACGCCAAATAGGAAAAGTTGGGAATAGTGTAATCCCTCCAATGTAAACAGAGAACTCTTATTGCTTATAAAAGAGAACTCTCTGTACCTCAAGGGACACAACACGAAACCTAACAACTATCCATCTTTTACTTCAAGCTTTAGCTATCAGTAAGAACTAAGAACCTCTTTCAAGGTTACTAGTTCTCTATCCTGTAATACTTTCTATTAATAAATAAAGAGTCCATTTCAAATTCCAAATTATCTCTTTCCTTTCATTTAAATTAAGTACGGATCTCAGAAGATCAGCAGGGTCAGGAGGACTAACAGTTTGGATCTGGAGTGAGACTTAGTTTTCTGAAACAGGAAGATAGCTTGGAAGTGGAAGAACGCGGTGGACCCATATTTAGAAACATGTTAGTCTGCAGGTAGAGACTGGTATACCTTGAAATTTCATTATTATTGTTAAAATCTTGTTTATGCTGTATGAAATTATGGATAATGAACAAATAAACATGAAAAGGAAATCTGAAACTATACTTTACAGAAGTAAGAGCAGGAAATATTTTGACAATCAAGAAAAACTAAAAGATGTAATATACCTTAAACAATCTATTATCTATTTTAAAACATCTATAAAAGAAAATTTTGAAAAAAGTACAGAAAGATCTAAAGTAATGGAAAATTTACAAGGACTAATAGATTACTTCACCAAACAAGAAAAAATGAATGATTTAATAAAAGAACAGGATAAGGAACACTTAGACTTAGAAGCAAGTCTTGAACTAGTAAAAATGGATATAGAAGACAATAAGAAAATAATAGAACTAAGTCGTTGGATAGAACAAGAACTAGAAGAACAAAACTTCAAAACTCAGTAAGAAAATTATGACCAGCATAAAATATTTTGAAGGAAATATATGAAATTATTAGAAGAATATTGTGATAATGAAGATTACGAGACATGTTTAGAAAATTTTAATAGGTTTGACACCCTTCTAGACTATTACACAGACTATGTTTCCAGTATATTATTTTTAATAGACCACCCTGTAGGAAAAATACTAAGAAATTATTTTATACAGAAATTTGTACAAGTAAATAAAGAAGAATTTGATAATTTAATCTTCGGATTTTATTTATTTAAGGAACAAATAGGAAGATAAGTAATAAGCAACTCAAGCTTCAAAATTGAGCCGACAGTTGGTATCAAAGCCAAGTTATTAAAAATAAAAATTTAAATAAAATGTATAAAATAAGGTATACTTAACCAAATTCAAGTAGAAAAATGAATTATTTAAAATATTACAAAGAAGAAACCATAGAATTAATATTACAGATTAAGGAAATAACTAAAGAATTACTTAAGGAAATAACGCAATTAATAATTTACAAAGTACTCTATAACTGGAATAGAGAATTAACATGGTTATAACATAAATAAAAATGCTTACAGAAATACAAATCAACAATTTAAAAGAATTAATTAATCTAATCAGAAATACAGAAAATAATAAAGAATTTAATAAAGATTTTACAGGAATGTTTTTAATATGTTTAGAAATAAAAATGAATAAACTAATTTTACCACAAGAACAAACAGAGACCTAAAAAGAAAAATTAGGACAATTAGAAAACATAAAAACAAAAAAAAAATTTATAAAGAATTTAAAGTTTTTATAAACTTTATTCTAGAAAAATTAATAGAAAATATTTAAAAATACTAAAAGGAAAATAATAACTTAAAAGATAAAAGAAAATAAAATTAATAAATTTTTGGTAAAAATTATTTTCAAAAATAATGATTTTTAACTTAAAAATCTTAAAAATAAAACAATTAAATAAATAAGTAAATTCTAGAAATTATAAAGGACAAAATTGAAAAAAGGAAAAATACCCTAAGGGTATGCATTTGGAGAGCCATGAGGGATGCTATTAGAATCACTCTTCGATGAAAAAAATATTTTTATGGGACGGAGTTGGAGATCACACTCTCCGCGCCTATCTATTCTCCGGTACTAGTTTTTTTTTTCCTTCATTTTTAGACAAATTTTTTATAAGTTTTCTTATAAATCTAATTAAAAATATTTTTTTAACAAAATAAATCATATAATAATATATTTTATTTATATCAACGTACGTAATATTTATTAATGTTAAATGATAAAAAATTATTTAATTTATTAATTTTAAATATATAAACTATATATAAACATATAATTTTCAATAGCGTGAAATCTTGAAATTTCTACAAATATCCAAAACTTCCATGAAAATTTAGAGCATGGATAAAATCTTAACTCCACCCATTAACAACACTAATTGTATCGGCCATTTTAGTTATTTAGATCGAAGTCTCGAAAATGAGGATGGTAAGTCTCGATCTACAATGTGACTATATAACGAGTGACGTGTTGACCTTCAGAACCTTTCAAGTTTCAACAAGTAAAAATTTGGAGGATTTTTAAATTAATAAAGTTACTTATAATCTACCAACTTTTCTAATCTAGCTTGGGAAATGTTGTGGGGATTTATAAAGCTAATACCACGAGTGGTGTTAACTTTAATGTTATATGGGTCACAAACTTTATCTTGGGTGATGGAGGATGGAACTGTACTACTCTTTTAATGTTACAATCTTTGTTCTTTCAAAATTAATTATAATTAATTAAACATGAATCATATATAATTATTAAAAATTCTAACTCTAATTGATTAGGGTGGGCATGTATTATTGAAAAATAATATAAATAATTAGAATTTTTTTTTAAAATTAATATTAATTCAGTATAAAGGATTATTTTTAGAAAAAAAGTTTTATATTTACTTTTTAAATATTTTTAAACTAAATATGTTTTTAAATAAAAATTAAAATATACTAATTAAAATTATCCAAAAGTAATTGATGTTATTTTATTTAGGATTTAAAATTTATGCACACATAATTCTTTCTATCCCTTTACACACAAGTTGTGAAATAAATAATATTATTCAATATGTATTAAATTAATATATTAATTATTAATTAAATATAAAATTTAAAATATAAGATAAAAAATTATTATGAAATTATTATTAATAAAAATTAGTTAAATAATATTATATAAATTAATGTACGTTGATAAAAAACACTATTTTTGTTGCGGGAATGTTTATCGAAAAAGCACATTTTTATACTTGGGGTGGGACCAGAGTCTTTGTACTGTTACTAGTGGTGGGGTCCAATTACAGTCGGTAATGTCTGCCTTTTTCTTTGGTTCATTTTGCATGGGATCATCATTCATCGATCGAATATCGATCAGATTCGTCGCCACCCAATATACACATGGGTCTCTAGTCTCCGCTTTTTACAGTTTCCACCTCCCTCTAACTTTTTCACTCCCTTTCTCTCTCTAAAAGTTTCTCTCTCCTTCTCTTTGAGTCTATCTCCTCAATGGCACTTTTCTGAAATTTTCTTGACTTCAATAATCGGTTGCAATACTATTCAAGTAATTTAATTTCTTTCTTTTTAGTTACTTTTTAACTTTTATGTTGTTTTACAATTCAATTTTTCTTTTTGAGGTTTGATTGTTTAGGCACTTTAGGCATTGAGTTGAACTGTCAATTTTGTTTTCTTCAAATGTTTATGGCTGACAATTTTGTGATGCCACTTCTCTGAAATTCCAGTCCTATGTCCTAGACTTCAATTATCGGGTAATACCCCAGTACGTTAATTTAATTTTGAAGTTATTTATTTATTTTATTTTTTTGTGTGTGGATTTTCAATTGAAGATTTCCTTTTTCGAGATTCCAGTCAATGTTATTTCACAATTTTGTGATGCCACTTCTCTGAAATTCCAGTCATATGTCCTAGACTTCAATTATCGGGTAATACCCCAGTACTTGAATTTAGTTTTGAAGTTATTTCACTTTTTTTTGGGTGTGGATTTTCAATTGAAGATTTCCTTTTTCGAGATTAGGTTGTTTCTGTTGTTTATGGATTGGGGTTTGTTTTAGTGATTTTGTATGTGTTTTCTAATTGACGATTTTGTGAGATAATTTGCTCAATTTCTGAATTTTCAGGGATCTTTATTTGTTTATATGTTTACGGTGAAATTTCTTTTCGCTAATTTTTGTTAATTGCTTCTTCAACTGCAGGAGTTCTGGTTGTTTTTGGATAGACATTAGCTATTCTGAACCTTCAAGTTATTATAGATTGTTGCTATGAAGATTCCCTGATTTCTTCTATGTCAGGTCTCTTTCTTCTCATACCTTAGTTGAGTTTGTTGGTTTCGTTTGTCGAACTAGAAATAAGGACTTGTTATGAGAGATGATTGTGTTTGTTCAGAGTTGAGTGTGTTGATAAGGTTTTATTGTTTTTTATTTTATTTTATGGAAAGTGTAGAGATTCCCTTGCCCTTGTGTTTTCTGCATCTTAATAAGATAATTATTCGAGTTTGATACTTTTAGATGTGTTCTCTCTTTTTCTTGCTGTTCCCTTTGGCTTTATACTGGATATGGGAAAACGATAGCAAAGGGAATTGCTTATAGAAAGGGGCTATTCCATGCTCCAATTTTTGTTAGATGGGTTGATCAATGTTATGCTTTAAGTGATATTTCAAATTTTGTTTTCATTGTCATGGGGGGGGGGGTTCTATTTTTGAATACCCAAGATGGATTTCTTGGAGGAAGAAGCATTTGCTTCTCTTAAATTGGGACCAAGCTGATCTCAGCTCTGGCAGGATATTCTGTATGGAAGACATTGTGCAATTCTTCATTTGTTGGCTTTCGCGATGATGAATATGATAACTTAGCAACCTTCATCACTTGGCAGTTTTGAGGACCTATGCAACACTGGCATATTCTGCTAGTTGCAGCTAGGAATATCTATCATTAGAATTACTTTTTTTTTATTGTTTATTTTTAAGAGACAAGAGATACATTGAGGAAAAAAAATATTGTTCATGAGCAAGTGCTATCAGTCTGTTGTATTGATCTATTTATTAAGAGAAAATGAAAAAGAAATCAGCCAAGCTTGAGGAGGTACATCATTATGCGTATGCTCTCTCTCTCTCTGCTTGAGCATTTGTTAAGTGCTCTCAAAATGGAGTATGCTTGTCATATAAATTTGGTTCTACTGTCTACAGCATAGCAATTCCTTTTCATAATAAAAACCATTATCTGTTATTGTTATCTTGAAATGTTTCACTTATTGTTTTTCAGGAAGAACCTTTTTTGCATGTTATTAGAGCTGTATCTAACAACCAGGTTCTTGAAAAATGGGAGTTTCTAGTTCTAGAATTGAGGATGATAAAGCCCTGGAACTATGTCGTGAAAGGAAGAAGCGTGTTAAGAAAGCACTGAACTGCAGGTGCTCATTAGCATCCGCTCATGTAACATATATTCAGTCACTAAGCAACACAGGGGTGGCTTTAAGGAAATTTGTGGAACCTGAAGCTCTAGTGGAGTCATCATTGTACACTTCAACAACTGCAACACCAGATCCTCTTGCCCTAACTGAGAAGTCAAGATCCCAATTCTCATTTTCTTCTCCATCCGTGTCTCAAAACATAGATGCCACTGAAACTTTTTCTGCAACTCCGTCGCCTCCAGTTTTTGATCAGTTTCAGGTGAATCATATGAAACTCAGGGGTAGTTTTGCCAAAAAAGTTGAAGAAAAACCCTCTTTACCTGTTACAGGAACGGTAATCTCATCAAGTGTCGAAGAGAACGCCAGAACACATCAATCTGATGACAGACCTGAAACCTCACCACTTGAAACTTCTTCCCTCCAACCTGGGACTCCACCGTGGGATTACTTTGGTCTTTTCCATCCAATTGATCATCAGTTCTCTTTTCAAGAAGGTAACGGCACTAGCTCAGCTTTTGAGAATTCAGATGAAATCAGACAGCTAAGGGAGGAAAAGGGAGTTCCTGAGTTGGAAGACGAAGAAGAGAAGTCTTATTTTCATGGAATGGAAGAATCTCAGGATTCAGGAGATGAATTTGACGAACCTGCCACAGATACTCTGGTTCGAAGTTTTGAAAATCTTAATAGAGTACATGAGAATGCTGACGCTAATGCCTCACCTAAGGTGCCTGCTGCAGGAAGTATAGCTTCAGAAACTGAGTCTTTGAATCAGGAAAAGAGGAACTCATCTGATTTGTCTCCATTAAAATCAAAGGACTCACTAATCGCAGCTCCAATTGACATGGACAAAACACAAGTGAAAGAAGATTGCACTGAGAGTAAGGTTGGCCCCAAGGACTTTTTTTCAAGCATGAAAGATATTGAACATCTTTTCCTAAAAGCTTCTGAAGCTGGCACAGAAGTTCCAAAAATGCTTGAAGCAAATAAATTGCATTTCCGTCCAATATTTCGTGGGAAAGAAAGTAAGATCTCTTCCCTATTCGCTCATACAATAGCCTGCTTTCTCTACCTTATTAGCAAGATTAATCTTATACCACTCCTTGACTTATTAGCTGTTGCTTCAAAAATGAATATGCACAAGATTCTGTTTTATCTTAAAAATTTCTTTGACCTTTTCTAACTTCAACCCTAAATTGGTTGATGAAACGAACCAGCAGTTATGTGCTGCATGGATTTGGCCATGGCTGTAACTAATGGGACATTTTTCGTTAAATCAGAGAATGTAAATGTGTTATTTGACTTTCTCCTGTTAAGTTTAACCTTTTTTCCTAATGTTTGTTGGTGATAGTTATAAGAAGATAACACTTGTTCTTTGGCAGATAGCTCAATGAAATCTACATTTCTGAAGTCCTGTTTCTCTTGTGGAGAAGATCCAAGCCAAGTAAAAGAAGGTAGATCTCCTTATCTATTTGCTTCAGGTTTACTGTATTGTTCATGTCAATAGGCATCAACTATCTTACTGGGCTTTAAGGGTGGTTGATGTTGATTACGGGATGTTAGGAAAAGGATGGTGTAACACCTCTCTGTTCTATAAAACTGACTTGCTTTATTCTTTCTCATGTTTGTTCTCTTATTATGCTTCTCTACTCTTCTAAAAAAAAAATTTAAGGGACAAAAAAGGAAAAAAAATGGTTTACCCTCAATATTATGGACAATCACAAAATCATTATAAAGAGAGTTCATTATTTTACATACATTCAGAACTGGTGGCACCTGTTCTGTTTGTCAATAATCAATTTGTGATAACTCTGTTACATGTAATAGGGTTTTGTCAAAGGCCTTTAGGTAAGTGGCAACCTTTGGCTGGGTAAATTTCTCCCAGGAAAATTGATATTATTTTTATATAATATTTGGATGGATTTAATACTTTATGTTAAGATGGAAGAATATTAAAGTACAAACAGTTTCATGTAATATTAATAATCCAAGTGAGTTAATCTCAGATAAATAAATTTGTGCCCTGATTTTTATCTGTTATACAGAATGTAAAAATACCTGTGGGATTTCATATTTATTTTAACTATAAATCTACTTGTACTGAACAAGAAATGCACTGAATACCAAACCAGAGGTCAAATCGAATACTTGAATGACACAATTTACAGTTTATCTTGATAGAAAAACATCTCCTTTATTATGATATTTTGTTGAATACAAATATTGTTATGCTCTTAGACCATGTACTTGAACTTGGTACATGTATTGACTTGGGTCAATGTTTTTTTATGTGCCTGCTGTAGAGCCTGCTCAAACAGAAGTCAAGTACTTAACATGGCACAGGACAACATCATCTCGCTCATCTTCATCTAGGAATCTGCTGGGTATAAATTCAAAGGATGATTTGGAGGACTTCACTCTTAATCCCTTTGATAAGTTCTGCATGATCTCAGGCAGTCATGTATCAACATTGGATAGGTTGCATGCATGGGAGAAGAAGCTTTACGACGAAGTAAAGGTACTGTTAGTAAACTAGCACTATTCATCAGTACATGTGTTGCACGTGAAAATTTACACTTGTGAATTAAGTAGAGAATTATTTTTATTTACGATAATTCATTTGCATTATAATATTGTAAAGAAATTGTGATAATAATTATTAATTCTATAAGTGCATAATATGTAGTTTATTTTTATTAGTGATATTTAATTACTTTAATTGAATATTTTAGTTTCATGTTTTTTGTACGACATAAAAGTAATATTGTAAAAAGTCAAATAATAGGAAAATAATTTTATTTTTTATTTTTTTACTAATACTTCACGAATAGACAAAGAAAATATGTAAACGTATAAAGAAAACTAAGTACTATCAAGTTTTAAAAGTATAATACTTTAAAATTTAAATCATTATAAGAGTTTCTACAAAGTTTTAAAAGTATAATACTTTATAGTTTAATCATTATAAGAGTTAAGAGAATTGCTAAGACATCAATAAACATAAAGATTCAATAAACTCAACTGTTTTTTGAGAAATTTTGGTAGATAGTTATTAAGAATATTGTGAAACAAATAAAAATCTAACTCTAATTAATTTGAAACTTATCTTTCATAGAATTAGATGATATACATTTCAAAGCAAATAAAAAAGAAAATAATAATATAATAAAAAAATTGGGCCTCAAACCTTCCTATGTTGTTTTCCACGTATTCTTATATGCTCAAATCAAACTTCACAACAAATTTGAGAAAAAAAATCATTACCATATTTTCTAGTAAGCTAGATATATAATAACTATTCGTGTTGGGTTGAGAGTAGAAAAGATGGATCAAAATAAGGCCAAATAGATTTCGAGTTACCTAAACTTAAGACTATTTTACTCAAAGGTATCCAAACTTTTTTCTCTATAGAAAGGTACTCATACTTGTAACTTATTTACACAAGTATTGTTTAGGATTATTGTGTATCATATAAGTAAATTAACACTAGTGACCTCACATGAATTTGAGGCCAACGAGGGACAAAATAAATTGGTGTTAAGAAATTGCAATATGTATTAGTGGAAAATCGTGTTAATTTGTTGTGTTCGTGTCGTGTTAACATGTTAGTTGATACATGAAAAATTTACTTCAATCTTTTTTGTGTTGTCTATATAAAATAGTAAGAAATAACAAGATATTTAAGAATATGACAAAATTATTAATTAATTATGACTAAATTTAATATTCTTGTCGTGTCTTGTCAGAAATTGCCACCTATTTACAACCTATATCAAATAACAATACCAAAAGCCTAAATAAATTCTCAAATCCAAAGCCTTATACAACCAAAATCTCTCGTACACAAAAGATACAAAAAAAGAAACTGAAATCACCAGTAATGTTTATTATTTTACGAAACACAAAGATTGAGAGATTTTTGTTGTCGCATATAGTTTATTCCAATATCAATATCAATATCAAGCATGCGTGCGCATGTATATATAGCAAGGTTTTTTTATATAATAATAATGGTATGCTAATCACTTGATTATCTTCTCCAAGATGCATGAATAACCAAGATCATATACTCTTACCATTAATATCTAATATCAATTATACTTTTGCTCCCCAGTATAATACTTTTCAGTTTCTCATGAAATGCACAGAACTAAATAGTCATATATTACTTTGGCTCATAATTCAGTTCATTTAGCTAAAACCAATATTAATTAATATGAATAAAGCCTTTGTAGCAAATTAATACATAACTCTTTGCTTTCCAATTGTTATGGCTAAAAAACTTCCCAAATATTTTATATAATTTTTTTTAATTTAATATTTTTTAGACATTAACTCCATTAAAAACAATAATGATGTTTATTAGTAACTAAAAAGACAATCAATCATTTTAAGACATGTCATACTTTAAAGGGGCTAAATGGTCCAAGTGTAAATGTTAGGGGTAAAATGGTATTGTCCTTACTTTAGTGCAAACTTGCTCTTTTATAATAGTTATAACATATACTAATGCAAAAAGGGCACACGAGAACTGGTATTTAGTAACAAACTAAATGGAGAATCACATCATGACTTAAAGTGATAGTTAACAATAAAGTATGAATATTTGACCTGCAAATGTTGCAACTTTATTCAAAGGAATTTTTGTTCTCAATTACCATAGGTTAATAACTTTCTTCAAAGTCTAAGCCAGGTGTCATGAATTTACATGTATATATTTATAAATAAACAAAAATTATCGTCATCAGGCACTAGTAAGGTACCAGACAATTTATTCTGATGCCATTTTAGTTGTAAAATTTGTATGACATCTTAATTTCCGTTCATCCAGAGAAAATGTGGAAGTTGTTTGATTGGATGTATTAGCATTTTAATTTTGAAAGTTTTTGACTGGATCCTCTATGCTGAATATAATTTGGTGCAAGATATTGAAATCTAAGTTTTTTGGTTGGTGGCTGCATCTTCTGATTTGCATATGATATAGAGTCATGGATTTTCCTTACAATTTTAATAACTTTTTGGAGTTCTTACATCAGGCTAGTGGGATTGTTAGAAGGGAGTACGACTCTAAGTGTAAGGTTTTAAGGCAGTTAGAATCAAATGGAGAAAGTTATCAAAAAATTGATAGAACTCGTGCTGTTGTTAAGGATCTACATTCAAGAATTAGGGTTGCCATTCATAGAATTGACTCTATATCGAAGAGGATAGAGGAACTACGTGACAAAGAGCTTCAGCCACAACTCCTTGAGTTGCTTGAAGGGTATGTTTATTAGTTTTCCTTGTTAAAGTTTGTTGTTCATGTTGCGATAATTTCATTTTGAAGCTGACAATTACTAGTGTAGATATGCACGGATGCAGCCACTAACAATGCATGTTCAGATGATCATTTTCCATGTTTATGTCCGAATATGGACTATACTAGGTTTGGACCCCTTGATATTTAATAGTAGAAACTATCCATTGTGAACTATAGTTTATTTTTTAATTGTATCATGCTAATCCATGATTTGCATGTAATGGAGGACAGTCAAAGATGAATATGAAGTGACTTTTAGCGTGCCTACATTGACACCTAGTAGGAATTATATGAAATAACTGGGTCTTAATTTTCTAATTTCTATCAGATTATCTATGCACTGAAAACGATCATTGTTCTGTGGGCAAAAACTAAATTAATATGAATTACTTTTACTCCGAGTATTTAATGCAATGGCATATTTGGGGAATTTGAATGTTCAAAAATAATGTCTCTAACTATTTAGATCTGTTTTGAAGGTAACTTTTGATAGAAATGCTTTCGGAAATCATGTTATGTAAGCATAATTAGGTGAAGCATGTCAAATTCAAATGTTTCTTTGAAATGTTTCACTTGTGTATGAAATATTTCTTTTGGCTGTGAAAACATTTCTTGATGCAATAAAAGATGTGGTGCAATCATCCTCGACTTTTTGGTCTCACTCCTTTCCTTTCTTGAGACTAGAGGTGTAATTTGGAATGGAATGTCCCATTAGTCTATTGTACAATGCATTAATTTTAGGAACCCATCCCATTTTTTTCTTGAGATGGTTTTTGGATGGGACAAAATGGAATATCTCATTTGTCGCAAAGGGAACAAGTAAAAAATACAAAAAAATAAGGGGGGGGGAGGGGAAAAGAACATGGCTATTTATAATATGAAAGTTCAATAGAAAGAAAAATATTATGGAAATAATATATATGGTAAGACATAAGGTTTAAAGTGAGCCCTATTAGGTCTACAATTTATATGGATGGGATGGGTTTCATTTGAATGGAAAAACTTTGAACTATGAGCCATTGGAGATATTAAATTGGACATGAAATGCTAAGATGCAACCCATTTTATATCTTTATTGAGAATTGATGATTTTAGCTTCAAAGAAGCATACTTTCAATTTAGTTGCATCAATTTTGGCTACTTTAGTGATGGGAACACTTAACCATAATATATTCCTTATTTGTACATTGGTATAATCCTCTATGCACATAAATGGTTCTTTCATTTGTTTTTTAATGTCATCCTCTTGTTCTTGTATGTTCCACACAAATCTGTAATGCAGTTGCTTGTAGTCTATATATCATTCATCAGCCAATTTACTATCTTGTTGTATCCAATTGGATAAGACGTGACATTTTGTTGCATAATATTGGGGAATAGAGTAGTTGTACTCTGGCACCTTCTTGATAATATTTCTAATTTATGATGCTATAATTTTCTGGACTTTCGTCATGTTGTAAATAGCTTGAGAACTAATAAGATTTAGGCATTGAGGTCAAATATCTTTTCCATCAACGCATTTCATTGCTAGAAACCATCTTGTGTATGTTTCACCAATTCTGCTTTATCTTAGCCTAGACATGGAACATTTTATTCTAGGGTTGTAAGTCAGATAGTCTGAGAATCCGTAATTCATGATCATGATTGTGAATAAGCATAGTTTACAAGCATTTATGTTATTTGTTTTGTTTCCAAATGCTTTGATTTTGTGCTTCATCTGTTTTTCCTTATGTATTAATGGTAGGTTAAGTCGGATGTGGGAGGAGATGTCTCATTGCCACAAGCTTCAGTTTCACATCATCTCAATAGCATACAGCAATGCCAAAATCTCAGTGCAATCAGAATCACGGCGGCATATTACTGTTCATCTTGAACATGAGCTTAGCTCGCTAACATTGAGTTTTACAAAGTGGGTTGATGCTCAGAAAGATTACGTGCGTGCCATAAATGACTGGCTCTTAAAATGTGTTATTTTGCAACAAAAGTACAAGCGAAGGAGGCGGCCAGAACCCCCAGCATTCGAAAAGGGCGGTCCTCCAATATATACCACCTGTGGTCTTTGGTTGAAAAAACTTGAGTTATTGCCGGTCAAAGTAGTAGCAGATTCTGTGAAGGGTTTAGCAGCAGATACTATCCGATTTTTACCGCATCAAGAGAAGAAAGATGGGAAGAGTGGCAGCCATCCAAATATAACATCCTGGAAGTCTAATAATAATGTTGACTCTGCAGCAAATGGATTGGGAGATGAAGCTTTGGAAGATTGCATTTCAGGTTTTGACCATTTTCGATCAAGCTTGGCTCATTTTTTCGGACAGTTAAGTAAGTTTGCAGAGTCCTCTGTTACCATGTATGAAGAACTTAATAAGGCTATCCAAGACGCTGCGAGTAACTATGAGCAGTCGAAACCTCAACAGTAATTTTCATGGAAGTATAACCAGCTGGTTCGGAGACAAAAGCAGTCAAGGAGATTCAACAAGTTTTATTCAAGTCGCTCTGTGCATTCATGGATCACACGGTGTGTTGCATACAAGGGTAATTGCAAAAGGTATTTTGTATATTTGGGAAGAATAAAATAATCTTGTTATAGTTTTTGCATTAAATTTAGCTTGAGAAAAATAAGGAGCAGAGTAGCAGACTGAGATGTGCAACTTGAGGTTCCATAATTGGTACTTGTTGTAAATTCAAGATGTGATCTTGAGATTAATTCCAACAAAGAGATGTATGCAAAGTAAGAAAAACTGTATAGATATAAACCTTGGGAAGTGAGACAATTAGTTTTCACTCCTCTGTATCATTCACAACTTTATTTCATATCATTCATACTTGATTATGTAGTTCTGGAAATGTCTTCCCAAATACTTTTTTTTTCCCTTCAAGTGCCAACAACGTTTGTTCTAAAATAAAGATTTGTTTGTTCCAAAATAAACATGGAATGAAGTGTTTTTAGATGGAGCACCCCCTCTATCTGAACTTCATTGCAGTTCATCCATGGTTATTTTGTATTTTTTAAGAAAATAATTGTACTAATTTTATATTTCTTTAGCTTAAAGTATTACATCTCTCTCTTTGCGTGCCCACACGTGCACTTTGGTTTATGAAAACGTCTGATCTGAACTTATCCATCGAAAATCACCATAATAATGAAATAACATGAAAAACATCTTGAATGTCAACATCTCTCAGTTATATCTTCCGTTTATTGACTAGCCCGAGGGTGGACAATGTAAGCATTTGATTAGATGCTGTCTTTATCTCAACAGCATAAAACATGGTCAAAGGAATGCAAATTTTGTCCATGATGTGAGCCAATAAGCATATCAATTAGTTTGTAATCATATCAATTTGCTTAGTCTAAAAATTTTGATCTTTATAGTCGTATCGAATTTGTATTGGAAAGCATGCAATGTAGATTGGCAAATTTATAATCTGTTGCAATTTAATTTAGACCGAATTACTATAAAATTATAAATAATATATATTTTTTATTTTATAACGTGTTATATTTAAATATTATATATACAACAATCACATTAAATTGTAATTTTAATTGAAACAATAAAATATAATTTTTAACTACAACAATTTAATAAGCCTTCAATCATAATTTTTATTCATGTGATTATCTTAGTTGTGACTATAAATAATAAATTTTACTAAAGATGCATTAATTTAAAATTTAAATATTGTATATATTATGCTTTATCTATGATAATAATTTGTATATGAGTTCTAACTTAATCCGACCTTATCCAATCCAAAAAATTCAACATGTTCAAATTCATACCGATTTAAATGGATTCTATCATCGTTTCAGATGCAGTTTCAATCTCTACTCATCCGGAATCATAGTTTCCTTGAAAATAAGAACTCAGAGTATAATTTAAAATTTTATCCTAAAGTTTGAAATATGAAAGCAAAAAACAAATTTTGAAAACTTTTTTTTTTTTTTCTTTTTCAATTTTCAAAATTAGGCTAGAAAATGGAACTCATTTCCAAATAAATGAAAACTAAAAACAAAACAAGTTACCAAAATCCAAAAATTTGAGTCATTTGTTATCAATATATCCCTCTTAATATACAACAATCAGTTCAAATCATACTAGGAATACAATAACTCAAATCTAAAACTCTTCATCACCCACTATTGATCTCGTGATGGGTATTGACCATCTCCCTAAATGTGCTGTAAAGTTCATGCATCTGACAATACCTCTTCCACTTGGCCCATCAGGAAAATCAATGACACTAATGATCCCTCTATCCAATCCAATCCTTTGTCACATTCAAGCAATGTCCCCAATCAGTGCTATGTGAATAGCAGGATCACCAAACTAAAAATCAAGAAGTAGCTCAGCAGTCTTCTGGGATTATCACACTCACACATACAGAAAGGGAAATCAGATTCAAATTAAATGATCAACCCACTTGAAAGGAGTACAGGTCAATTTCCCTCAATTCATCATCTGTAATCATCTCCCCTTTACGCGTGCCCCATATCATTTCAGATGTTCTCTTTGATCGTATAATTGGACTACACGAACAAATTATGCTGACACGAGTTTAATAATACATTTGTTATTTCCAGCCTGAGACTCACCTTTCTTAGTGAGTGCTGAGAAGTTGGAGCTGCCTTGGATCCTACCTTTCTCATTCCATGTGCTTTGCCCATGTCTCACTAACACCACCTTCTTAGCTGCCTACAACTTATCGATCTCGTGAAGGCTTGAAGAGGAATGGACTGTGAAAAATCTATTGCTAGCTTTGCTCTAGAATAAAAACTGAACCCTGAAAATGAGGACAAGAATGAAATGCCTATTTACATGTCATTCTAATGGAATTTTTTGGTTTTTGGCATCCAAAGTTGTAAACTTGCAAACTAGCAGTATTCCTCGGCCAAGAAACTTTCCACATTTTAAGCTAATTAAGCTTTCTTTTTCTTAACCTAAGTTCAAATGTTCAAGCCTCCAATGTTGTACTGAACTAATGAATATTGTCAAAGTCAAGAAGTATCCATAGGAATCACAACAAAGTTTCGAACTTCAAACAATTAGAAATGACAAACAGATCAAAGAGCTTAATCATGACTATTTTCCAACATGATAAGATTGCAGATGTTCATGCACCGTGCAAGAAATGCCAGAAAAAGTTTCATACAACAAATAATTTCACTCGTGTAATAATTACTGACTATACTGATTCTTGAATTTAATTCATGGTTGGCCTTGTGGGTATTTAATTCCTTGTACTCTTCATTTTTCTTGTAACACCTGTGTCTAAGCCACGTGACATGCATATGAGAGTAGTGTAAAGGAATCAAATAACAAGCACTTAGAGGACCAGCTTAACAAATTAGTTAGAGCAAGGAATTGTAAATCAGAGCAGTAGTGCTCACAATTTCTTTACCTGTTCAGTAACAAATTTGCTCTTGTAAAAGTCTGTATATTGACTGTTGGTGCACACTATTATCATTAATTTTCAACTTTTACAGAAATGATAAGACACGATGAATTATTTTGCAACTTCTTCTTGCCTTTCTCTGCTTTATCTTTTTATTAAGTTATTTTAAACTTTCTTAAGAAAGTTTATAAGTAGTATTTGGAAACTCCAATTTAGTATAAATTTACATAAATTTAAAAAAAAAATGAGTGTATCAGACACCTAAATATGTATAAAAAACTATAGGATTCTTAGTGTTATAAAACAGTGGTGTTACATAGGTAATAGGTTAATTCATAGTTGGTTTCGTGATTAGTGGATAAGACTCCTCATTCAAGTATCAGGCTCAAATCACTCCAAAAACCATTTGATGAAGGAGGAAAAAAAAAATTCAGGGACAAAAATTCACCAAGAATTATCATTGCCAGACGGGTCACAAGGTACTGGACCACCCTGCACAGAAACTCTCACGTCTTATCCATTAATAAGACCACAAAACAAACCCATCAACCGTAACTCACAGATCTTTAATTCATAAGGTAATCTCATTATATCAATCAGAAATAATGAAACAGCAGGAACACCTCCACCAATTTATTCATCAAAGAGAGACAAAACCATAAACTAATTCATAAGCTACATTTCTTTAGGGGGAAAAAAACTAATTTAATTTTCTCAAAAGAAAACAAGGAGAAGTGGTTGTTTTGTTACCTCAAGAAATGTAAAAAGGCTTGTTGGTTGAAATTTGATTCTGGGTCTGAGAGTAGCAGAGGAGTGAAACGATGGCGGGAGCAGTTCAGCTTTTGGAGAAGTTGTGGCAGTAGTGACGTTGAGACTTGGTATCATACAAGTAGAACAAGAAGGAGAGAGGGAAGAGAGACAATGAAGAGAACTGCATGAGGATTGAGGAGAGTGTAGCCATCGATATCTCAGCTCCGTTTTCCATGTTCAGTGTCTCTTTTCCTTGGTCATTTTCCTCTCCATGCATGTTAATTTTTTAGTCTAAATATGTCATGTTCTATGAAACGTTTTTTTTTTTTTTGCTACTGATGTTCTATGAAACGTTTAAATCTTTACAATATATATATATATATATATTACTAATGTTTGTAACCGGAAAAAAAAATCACTTACGTTTAAAAAAAAGTCTTTAATAATACTAAAATTAGACATATTATCGCTAAAAATTCCCATTGCTAACTAAGTTAATTTTTTTATCCATTATTTATTACATATTTTTGCCAAGTTATTGAAATGTCCTTTAAATGAAATAATAACGTGTATATGTATGTATATATATATATATATATATATATATATATATATTATATATATATATATATATATATATATATATATTATATATATATATATATATTACTTGTATAGTAAAAAAATAAAAATTTATATTAATTAAATATATAGAAATATAAAAGCTTATTTAAACTAAAAAAATAATCCTAAAATTTAATCTAGTTATCTTAATTTCTCTTCTCACTCATATTTCTTTATCTTTTTCAACATTAATTTTAAAAAACATTTCAATAATTTATACATTGCTAAAAAAAAATTTCATTGTTTGTATTTGTTAATGAGAAAATTGATTAACTAGTCAGTTAAATTCAAAAAATATTAATTTTTTTTACAATATCTTATAATAAATTAAAATTTTACCTTTTAGTTTACTTAAAATAATTAAAAAATTACTTAACGTATTCAAAAAATGGAATATGTGTTCATAAGAATTGAACGATTTAAAAAAAAAAAAAGTTAATTATAATTTAATACAAGTTAATTAATCTATAAACATTAATTTCTTAAAATTTAGTTTGAATTTTTTATATTATTATAAATTATTTCAATTTGCTAATTTTATTACCTGTAAATTTTAGACATAAAAATATTATGTTATTTTTATTATTACATCTTGTGTTATATATGTCATGAAATCTAAATAAAATTGGACCATAAATCATTTGTAGAATATAAAAAAAAAAAAAAATTTAAATAATCATTTCACATGTGATTTGGGATAAATAAAAAAAATTAATTCATTGAATATTTTCTAAATTGGCAAGCAAGTGTACATAATTTTTAATGGTATGTGCATTTATTTATTTTTATTTTTTATTCTTTATATTATTACAATAAATAAAATTTAAATTTTTCATTTTATTAATTTAATATAATTGAATATTCAATATTAAAATACAAGAAATTCAAGTTCTAGCTAAAAATAAAAAATACATTAAATTTTAAAAATATTACAAAAATGCCATTAAATAATCATTATCTGTAACTTCCGTTAAAGTTGAAGGTCATTATTGATATTTTTAAAAGATTAAGAATATTTATGAAGGAAACTATAACCTTTAAGAATATTAATAATATTTTCTCGTTTATTATCATATAACATTTATATTATTTTTATCATTTTTATTACTAACTAAAAAGTTGAAAAGATTTTTAAAGTGAGAGTTTAGTCGTAGTCCGTTTGTGGGTGAATGATAGCACAAGCCCTTTAGTAATATCAAATAGTTTAGTTCTTTTTTTTTTTTTTACTTTTTTGAAGTATTTTAATTATTTTGTTTTGAATAAATTACATTACAAGAGTAAATGATCAATTTTTTTATTTTTTTTCCTCATATTTTTTTCAATTATTAAGTTACTAATTTTATAGATTGTCTTTCAAATTAGACAATAATGATTACAAGATTTATAAATAAAAAAAAAACTTGATTATTTATCCTTATGTTGCTACAATTTTATAATAAAATGACTAAACTGTTATAAAAATAACAAAGAGACTAAACCGCCTAACATAGTTAAGGAATCCCAAGTACATTTGATTCTAGTGAGTTTTGAAACGAAGATTTTCATCCCTCTTGTTGTGAAGACTAACAAGTAAATAAATCAATTTAAACTAAACTTCTATTGTTGATAGCCTTCCAATGCAATGAGAAATGTCTTTGCTAGTTAATATACGCATTGATTTTATCTTTCATTCATCTGTATCATTTTTACATAAATTAGACTTTGCCATCATCTTTTGTATCTTTTAAAAGCAAAATTAATTGAAGTACTCCTTGGTAAAATAAATATGACTTCAAATGTGATTATGTTATTTTGAAAAATAAGATTTATATATTTACCAATGAGTAGTAACTTAATGGCATGAAACTCATTTAAGTACATAGGGTTGAAGTTTTACTTATGAGTGCTTGAATAAGGTAATTATTTAAAAAAAAAAAATTATGCATTTTAATTTTTTTTATTTAGATAAATCCTTCGGTAGAGAAACCAAGATCATTTTTAGATGAAGCACAATTCAATATTAGGAAAAACAGATGAAACACAATTTAATAAGAAATTTTACTTATTCTTATCATACACATTAAAGTTTTAAAAGGTAACGTATTGATTGTGATCAGAATAGCAAAAGATTGTCGGATCTAATCCATCAAACAAGGGTTAAAAAATTATCAGTTGAAATAAGACATTTTTTTAAGCACAATAATTATAGAGTTAGAATTAACTATTAATTTTTTTTTGTTTTTGTTTGTAAAGGTATTGAGTTTTTTCGTCATTATATATAAACAAATTTGCTATATTAATTTTAATTTTTTATAATTTTATATATTAAAAATATGTTATTTTTAGAGAGAGAGAGAGGGAGGGAGGGAAGGGGAGGGCGGAGGGGGACACACAGTAAAACAAAGACACGAGCATCCACAACAAAATAAAAGCAAAAACACAATCCGCACAAATTGCCACGTCCAATACCATGGTCTAATGCTCAAGAAATACATGCTCATTAGTCTGTCAATAAACAAGATCTACTGTTCAATTTCAAGTTTATTTTTTAATTAAGCTGATGACGCATTCATTCCTCTCCATTCTCATTTTCTGCAAATCTTCATTCTTGTATTCCACTAGTTCTTTCTCGTTTCTCTCCCTCTTTTATTTTCTTTTTCCCACAATTCTCATTCTCATTACTTTTGTTGACTAGAAATTGCTTCAAATTTTGAACATTTTCAACCAAAGTTTAATCAAAAGTATTGTAACTACAAGTAACTGGAAACCCCAGCAAAAATCAAGTCATTTTCTTGTTTTGAACAGCACGGATTTTTTTTTTACTCAACAGGCCTTCTTTTCCAATTAAATGCGATAAGACGAGGATAAATATACCATCTACTAATCATTACAGCATAAAAGTTTCAGACAATACTCCCACAAAAACATTATAAAAAAAAATAAAAAATGATAATGGTAACAGAGGTTTTGACATCCAATTATTAATGGAACATTATCAACTTTTACACAAATACCTTTGCAATGAAACACAGTTGAATAGTTGGCACCAAAGATTGCATCAGAAAACGCAAATTGGTAAAGAGTTGACATGACATGAGACTTGCAATGCAAAATATTTGCCTGTAAGGATTATGAAGATGAGAAGACCTATAATGCATTATCTTTGCCAGTTCAGTATGCAAACCTGGCATAATTTTCTTTTACAAGCTCAAATCATGCATTCGGAATTGGCCCGTCAACCATTAAATCTTCATTTGCTAATTGGTCTAGTTTTACAAAAAATAGGAAGCAAATACTGATAAAAACTTAAGTGACGAAACTATACTCTCTATACATTCACTAGTACCAAAATCTTATGTACTGTTACATGAAACTGAGCTGATGCAGTGACCACTGAGTCACTGACTCATCACTAACGTCTGTCCAAAAACATAGTAAGAACTCAAGAGGACCATGGTCAAAGGATGAAGATATACACACTTAGGAAAGTCTCAATCCGGGCATAGCAAGCACAAAGAACTACAACCGCCAAAACTTGCTGAAACCTAAATTTCTGACTCCATCAGATGGCTATAATCAACTCTTTCAATTTCACAAATTTATGGCCACATGATTGAGGATAACTCAAATTCAACCATTGATAAAAGAAAACTATTTGATATCTCACTATTACCTAGTTATAAATTTTAACTGGCTTCTCAAAGCTGTGACGATTCTGCATAAGATGGATAAAAATTTGCAAATGAGAAAAAAAAAAAACTGCAATTTTCCATTGAACTTAAAATTTATTTAGATATAGCAATTACTAAAAAAGCACTTAAAACAAGGTAAAGAAAAATAACAAAGAAACTGAAAGAAAAGAGGGTCATAAACATAAGATTCTGGACAAGCTTTCATTTCTAGGTTTAAGCACACAATTTAACAGTTAATATCATAGGAAAACCTTAAGGTATTACTGACAAGGGCTCGACAAGAAAGAAAGAGAGAAACTCACCTGATTAGCAGAATAAGCTCTTTTAGGAGCAATGTCAGAATGCTCAAGTCCAAGATATTGCTCCCACGCACCATAGACGTCTCTTCTCTAGAGGTAGAATAACAAGAAATAAACAAACATTAAGAATAAGTAATAATGAGGTAGGGACAAATTTATATGCACATACCTGAAAGCGAGTAGATACAATGTCGGAGTCCTGCAAGTACTCAGGACGACCTAATGAAAGAAATGCAAACTTCCACTGGCCAAAAGAAAACAATAAAACAGTTAATATTTCCATCATATTTTATTCGACTATTTGAAATAACTACTTAATGCAGAATATTCAACGCATAAGTCACTTATGACGTGCAAGTGTTCTTAATATTTTTATATTTCCCTATTGCAGAAAGATAAGGCCCAGAAGAAGGGTAACCCTTGCACCATCAAATCCCACCCCTGGAGTGGTAAGCCCTATGCCAAGGCACCTCCAACATTCATGAAGGAACATACCACTATGGATGTACCAGTGTGATAACTTTCAGTGCTAAAGTCAGAAGAAATAGCTCCTGGTAGAAAATATGTTTGTATGACAGTAATCTGCATATGGTAAGTATAAATCTCTACTTTCCTCCATGAATCATGCTTGAAAACATGAAGGAAAAAAAATGTAGTCAAAGTTACCTTGGCAAACTCTTCATCTGGGACCTGTAATTTCTTTTGTATTCGAACTTTGATTTCAGCCAAAGTCTCGCCCTCGTGTATGGCAAAGAAAAAAGGTTCCCCAAAGTTCTGGATTTGCTATATAACAAGGAAATTTTAACACCACAAAGACTTTTGATTTAATTTTGAAAAACACGTATACTTCACATCTGCAACTATGAAGTCAAATGAACTAGATGCAAATAATTACCGTTTGATTCTGACACGTGTCTTTAGTAAAATGATAGACATGAATTACTCGATCATGTGGTCCCACATTTTTCTCTTCCTCAGGTATCTAGGACATCCATGCAATCAGAAAACAAACAAAATAGCAATTGAAAAAATAAAAATTAACTGGCTAATAACAAATACACATACACATTGGGTAAGGGAGGGGGGAGGGAGGGAGAGAGAGAGAGACCTCTTCTGCTCGTAATGTCCAGTATTGATCATTTATGTTCTCAATCTTTTCATTATAGGGAAAGATCTGCAATATGTGATTGAGGGTCAATGAATTGTGATAAATGAAGAAAAAGAAAAAACAATGGAAACGAACCCTCTCATATTAACTTTATCATTAAAAAAATGTCCAAACTTAGTGCATTGATGGATCCATAGAAGTCAAAATATAATTACTTTCTTCCTACCAGCCCACAGAAGCATCCGATTAATAGAAAAAATAGTTAGGACTGGAAAATCATAATACGTGAACTATATTCTTTGACTCAAATGCTATAATTGCTAAAGTAAATAAATACAACAATGTCTGCGACAACTTCTGGTCAACATTCTTGATGAAACTTTATTTCAGCAAATTGACCGTTGGATTTGTTCTCCAACACATTTAAAGGTATTTTCGAGCAGGCAACATGATGTATAACAAAAATAAGATACGGCATTTTGGGATAATAAGTACCACCAAGGTTGCTATCTTTTATACATCATTATCATGAGATCAAAAAGAAGATTGCAATTTGAAAGCCTTTTAAGTGTAGCGCAATTATTGATTGAGTTTTGGAGATATTGATCTCCTCCTAAATCCCCTAATTTCTACTTTTAAAACTATCAATCTTTTTTCTCTCTCCTTCCGGTTCTACATAATATCACTCGTCAAGGTAAAAGAGAAGAACCACCAACTCCATCAAGGTTAGAATTCTGAAAACGTTCATGAAAATATAAATATGGACAATACAGGCAGAATCGTCGATTGTAGTCACAGAAGCAGTTATTAATGCAAAGATATAAGTTCCAACCTTGTAGATCTTGTTATAGAAGACTTCAAGCAATCTAAGTTCTGCTTCAGGATGAGACAATTCGACCTATTCCAAAATAGGGCGAACAAAATCAATAGTCATCAAGTAAAAGATAAACAGTTATTTTTGTACAATATTTAGAGTTAGATCATGGACAAAATCAAGAGAAGGCTTTAGTTGGTGGATAAAATGATTATGAAATAAGGAGGTTTAAAAAGTCACCTTTGTCTTCAGATCATTAATTACATCACCAACAGTACTCTGTTTAGGAAGTCTTATATTATGAACTGCCACCTGGAAGCAAGCAGATAAAAAGTGTTATTGCATGAAAAATGCTGATCAAAGCTGAACTTATGAGGTTTACTCAGCTTACTCACTTCATCCTTTGTAGCATGATGGAATGCTACCTTCAGAGTTTTCAAGCCTTGTAATTCTGGCAAAGGGATGTCTAATACTTCATAGTACAATATATCTGAAATCTGTTACAAATTTGTTAGGAGAGGACTTAACTAAATCGTGGAAAAACAACAAAAACAACACACTAAAACTTTTAACTACAAAAATAACACCCCTTATATCAAAGCTCGTGTATTTTTATTATTAAAAAAAAATTCAGCCCATCATTTCATATTTAACGCCCGTCAATTAAACTACATCCATTTAAACTCATTTAATGTTGATCTGGACTTCCATTCAATATTATTGAGTGCTATTTTTGTTGTTATAAGTTGTAAGAGTGTTATTTTATGTAATTTCCCTTAAATTCTTTAAACTTCAACAGCACATTTACCTAGGCCTTATAAATTTTTACCTGATTGTAGTGTACCAGCATATCAGACAAACGATCCACCCCCTGGTACTTGATAGGCTGTTTCGGTTGCTGAGAGTAACAGTTATGCGATGTAAGCCTTATTTTTGATGGATCATCCAAGCCTAGTTGTTGAGCTACTCTCTCCACAACATCATCATAAGTATAAAGTTTTGACCTTTAAAATTCAGATAGAGAGGAATTAAAAAAATGATAGTAAAAATGATAATACCATTAAAATAGAACAGATAACATAGATGGTTCAGAGATACCCAATCAAGATTTACCACATCCAAATTGTTATACTTACATCTCAAGGCAGAAATCATCTTCCTTGGGTTTATCAAGGGATCGAAAGTGTACAACCTGAAAATATTGAATCATGACTCATGAAGATATCAAAAATTATACAATCTGGAAGCTATGAGTTTAGCTGCTTCTAGACACTTAGGACTTCATACTCAACACCAATCAAACACAACTAGGAGTGAGAGGTAACACAGTCAATACCTTCAAAGTTAGGGCTTCAGTATATTGCATTCATGAATTGTTTTATTCTTTCTTTTTTATATTTTAATTAGAAAATGATCAACTATCATTAATAATAATAAAAATGCACATTGGTGAATGGGCAGCAGTCCACTACATAGAAACAGAACCGTCAATCCCACAGGATGCTCAGCTCCTTCGAAACCAAGGTTTTAAAAGGTAGAAACTGGCCTTGAAGTGTTTCGCTTCCACCGAGGAGAGGCATAAGCCTCAAGGCAGTTTGAGGCTAACTCCCTAACTCATGCTCAGGAGAATAAGAAAAGACTACCTACATCAAACCTCCACAAGTTAAGCATCACCTCAACAAATGATTAGTCTAAAAATCATTACAAACACACATGATTAGAAGAACGAAAAGTCTTGAAAAAGATGATGATTTGTCATATATGGAAAACAAAAATAAATGCAGGTATTAGTCATGTTTGAGATAATCTTGGTGAGAGGGTTACAACTAGTGAGGGTCCAAAAGTCCCTTCAAGGTTCGATTATTCATCTATATATACTAGGGATTTCATCCACGTGGCAATCGCTCAATGGTTGCTCATAATGCAAAGTGGGTGTGCATGGAACTCTAGTATGATCAACATAGCTGACTCTACAGGCTGGTTCTGAGCCAACTCTCATGGGCTGGTAAGTAACATACGGGCTGCTTCCAATTTAGAGCTTAGGCTTTTACTAGTGGTCCCTTGGCTAAGGAAGCCCATTCGTTGGTAGCATAGTGTCATATTCCTTTGTACCAAATATCAAGTCCCACATTCTTTCAGCTTTTGTGAAAACTGGGAGAATTACTGGTGTTAACTTTCAACCATTGTTGGAGGAATGAACATGGGTCATGTAATTCCTTCATGTCTTTTCAGCTTAAGCTCCCTATATATATGAGCTTTTACCTTTCCATTTTCACTTTTCCAAATTTGTCCACCTTTCCTAACCTTAAGAGAATATTAGTCCGCTGAAAAGGATTTTAGCCCGCCCTTGAAATTTGAGTTCGCATACCAGGTGTTGCACTTCGCCAGAAGCAATTGCAGGCTGCGAACATCTACTCTTAGCTCGCTTCTTTTGGTAAGTTTAATGATCCATGCTAGATTTCCTATCTTCCTGACTAGGATTCCTCATCAAATTTTGAAGTTTCTTCATTTTGTAGGCCAACGTTGCCAATGCAGCCCGTTCTAATTCGATGAGTAATTTCTCCTTCTCCCTCTTTGTTTTTGTTATAGGAAGGAGTTTGATTCATGGCCAATTTGAACAACCTATTAGCTACCTTTTCTAGCGATGAGTCCATTGAGGACTCATGCAGTGCCATTGTTGGGGATCTTGAACAACATAACTTCGAAAGTGACCAGGGTAGCGAGCAGAGTGGTGACGAGCAGGCTAGCACAAGTACTGACGTGGGTGAAGCCACTTTGGCTCTTCCTGTTCAATCTTCTAGTCAAAATGTGCATCAAGCGTAACGTTTGACCTAAACAACCTAAAATCCCCAACCTCTCACAAGTTGTACCAAGGAAAATGAATTTCAATGTGCTAGGACTCCTAGCCAAACCTTTGCTTACATCAAAAGAATTAGCGCTAAATACTCTTTTCAACATGATGTAGTTATTGTACCACTCCACAACCAAACTTAACCATGATCCTCCCAACCAATTTATTACTTCCATGAAAGAAGCCCTTGAGGTCAGATTACGATTTCTCTTACCTTGCTTGACCAAGAGGTTCTTAGGTTCTACACAATTAGTTCCAAGTCAGTTGAACCCCAACTCCAAAAGAATTTTATTGTGGCTATCCATTATTAGCTCGAGAATTGAATATCGAACGTGGAATGCCTAAGCTGAAAAATATGTACTCCATTAGGAAGAACGGCGTGGAAAGGGATGGCGTATATTTAAGTCTGCCCATGGAGGGGGGCTACTTCTAAAACTTCCAGACTTTGTTTTGAGCAAGAAAGTTTTTTTTTATTTTGTTTCTAGGAACCTTGGATATTCGGATGGGATTGGGCTCCTGTCAATCCGTTAGAAACTAGATACCTTTTACCTTAGGTCTAGTATAGGCTTTTTGTGGAAATCTCGAATAATTAGGAAATCAGCTAGGATTTATTGATTAGTCAGTTAGAAGATAAAACAGAAAAACAGAAAATATTTTATTTCTTTTATTCTTGATTTACTTTCGATTCATTAGTATTTATTATATATACTCTCGTATTGTATATACTTTTACATTAGAAAATAATAAAACAATCATAGTTTTTGTTCATTCATCCATATGGTATCAGAGCCAACGCTCGTCCATAGAGGAACATACTAGCGAATCTCCCTCCTCTGGTCGTACCAACAAAGAGACAAAGGAGATGGCCACATCCACCCATGGTGGTGCTAATAATTCCCCACTCCACCTTACCATTGAGAAACTGAATGGCAAGAATTACCGAGAGTGGGCTCGGTCCATCACACTAGTAATTCAAGGTAAAGGGAAGATGGGTTACCTCACCGGTGATACTAAGAAACCCGAAGATCCAGCTGGTCTTTAGAGATGGACGGCTGAAAATTCGATGATAATTTCATGGATGGTTCACTCCATGACACCATCTGTAGGGAAAACTTATCTTTTTCTCCCTACGGCAAGAGAAGTATGGATTGCCGTGAAGGAAACTTACTCGGACTCTGGAAATTCGTCTCAGATATTCGAAATTAAGACCCACCTTTGGCAAATGCAACAGGGGAATCTCTCTGTGACCGACTACTACATGGAAATGGTTGGATTATGGCAAGAATTGGATTTGATCTGTGAATAGGAGTGGGAGTGTATCGGTGATAGTGTTCGGTATAAGAAGAAATTGGAGAACGAAAAAATTTTTGAATTTCTGGCTGGCCTCAATCGCGATCTCAATGAAGTTTGAGGGAGGATCCTCGGCCGGCAGCCTCTACCGTCGACGAGACAGTGCTTCTCAGAGGTGCGGCACGAGGAGGCTAGACGAGTGGTGATGATGAAGGATAGGTCTGGAAGTGGCTTTGTAGCACGTGGGCTGAAAATTGGGCCGAAGACGCATGCGAGTCATGGAGCTCCACCACAAACCGAAGGGCCCATGGGCCACACGCACGCTCACGGGCTGAAACAATGTCTTGGTGGGCTGGGCTCGGGCTATGGGAGTTCAAGTGGACTGGTTGGACCTGTTTTGGGCTCTTACAATTCAGTTGGGCCTGGTTTGGGCTCCAACAGCTCTCATGACCATACTGGGCCAGTTTATGAAAATTTAGCTCATGGATTCTTGTCACGTGGGCCTCAAAACATTGGTGGGCAGGCCCAACACAAAAAAAGGCCTTGGTGTGATCATTGCTGTGAAATGGCTCATACAAAGGATACGTGCTGGGAGTTGCATGGAAAACCAACAGACTGAAAACCGAGACAAAATTACAAGACTCGAGAATATCAGGTCTCTACCACTCAACATGAAAATGACAAACCTATGTCCAGTTCAACATTTAAGAGCAAATGGAACAACTTTACCAACTTTTTTCAAAATTTCAAACATCGGGTCAGTCTTTTGCTTATGTATCCTCTGGCTCGCTAGCACATAAAGGTAATTTTTTAACGGCATTCCTTTCAAAAATAAATACCCATTGGATTATTGACTCCGAGGCATCAGATCATATGACAGACAATCATGAACTTTTTTCATCATATATACCCTGTGCTGGTAACTTAAAAGTCAGAATTGCAGATGGCACTCTCTCTCCACTTGCCGGAAAAGGAAGTATTAAAATTTCTAAATCCATTACTCTTGAGTCAGTCCTTCATGTCCCAAAATTATCCTGCAACTTATTATCTGTCAGTAAATTAACCGCTCACACAAATTGTTCTGCTAAATTCGTTTCTTCATCTTGTATTTTTCAGGACCTATCATCGGGGATGACGATTGGCAGTACTAGAGAGAGTGAAGGACTTTATTACTTTGAGGCAGCCAATGTGAGTGAACAGAATCAAATTAAAAATTGTAATTCTGCTTCTCTACCTAGGAATAATAATTTTTTGTTGTGGCACTTTAGAATGGGTCACCCTAATTTTCAGTATTTGAAACAATTATTTCCTTCTCTTATTCAAAATAAAGAAGTTTCTGATTTACATGTGAAACATGTGAACTTGCAAAACATCATCCTACATCTTTTTCAAAATCCAAATGCACACCTTTCAAACCATTCGCCATAATCCATAGTGATTTATGAGGATCGTCTCGGCATCCGAGTCGCACTCATGCAAAATGATTTATCACATTTATTGATGATCATACTCGTATTTGTTGGGTATATTTACTAAAAGATAAAACTGATGTTCGAACAGTATTTATTAACTTTCACTCCATGATATACACACAGTTCCAAACCCGAATTCAAATATTGTGTACTGATAACGGTACAGAATATATTAACCATTCACTTAAAGATTATCTCCAAACTCATGGAATCATTCATCAAACCTCATGTGTGTATACTCCACAACAAAATGGAGTAGCCGAGCGAAAAAACAGACATCTCTTGGATGTGGCCTGGACACTCATGTTCACAACCAATATGCCAAAAATGTTTTGGGGCAATGCTATTTTGACATCTGCCTTCCTTATAAACAGAATGCCCAGTCATATTCTATCCTATGAAACACCCGTTGGAAAACTGAAACATTGTTTTCCAATTTCTCGCCTTATGTCAGATATTCCACTTAAGATCTTTGGTTGTACAGCTTTTATACATGTTCATCCCCACGACCATAGAAAACTAGACCCGCAAGCCCTCAAATGTGTTTTTATTGGCTACTCTCCTACTCAAAAAGGCTACCGGTATTATGACCCCACCACCAAAAATGTCCTCACTAGCCTTGATGTCACCTTTTTTGAGACCACACCCTATTATTCTTCCAAAACTCCTCTTCAGGGGGAGAATGTGAACTCGGAAGATCAGTTTTGCTCTTTTGACCTTTCACTTGTACGTCCTTCCAAAATAATAACAATCTCTCCTTACCAAATACAATCTCTACAACTCACCTGGAACCTGTTACACCAAATCATTCTAATATGCCATCTACAGAAACCTATTTAGACTTAGGGGGAGACGCAGAGTCACAAATAGATAAGGAGATACTTGTTTATTCAAGGAGGCCAAAATCAAAGTACAAAGGGAGAATCACTCTCAACACACTACAAGAGTCTAACCCGATGATGGATCCTATCCTTGAGCCCTCTTTGAATCCAGGTAACTCTAATTTCTTTGATGATTTACCTATTGCACTCAGAAAACAACCTCGATCTTGTACTTCTCACCCTATATCTAAGTTTGTGTTGTATAATGCTCTGTCTCCCACATTCCATGCTTTCACCACTAACCTTGACAGGATCGTAATTCCAAAACATATTGATGAGGCTTGGGAAATTCTCGAGTGGAGGAATACAGTAATGGAGGAATTACGGGCTCTAGAAAAAAATGAAACTTGGAATGTAGTGGACTTACCTAAAGGTAAGAAACCAGTTGGGTGCAAGTGAGTTTTTACTGTAAAGTATAAAGCCGATGGAACTGTCGAACGTTACAAAGTTCGGCTAGTGGCTAAAGGGTTCACTCAGACTTATGGGATCGACTACACCGAGACATTTGCTCCAGTTGCAAAGCTTAACACTGTTAGAGTATTACTGTCATTAGCAACAAACTTGGAGTGGACTCTCCAACAGTTGGACATAAACAATGCCTTCCTCAATGAAATATTAGACGAGGAAATTTTTATGAAAGTACCTCCAGGATTTTGTGAAGGTAGTCAACACAATGCAGTATGCAAACTAAACAAGTCTCTCTACGGACTTAAGCAGTCACCACGAGCGTGGTTTGATAGATTTGCAAAAGTGATAAAAGAATCAAGGCTATCAACAGGGTCAATCAGATCACACAATGTTTTTTAAACACTCCTCAGACGGTTTAAAAACAATCCTGATTGTTTATGTAGATGACATAATACTAACAGGAGATAATCTACCCGAAATTGAAAGACTCAAAAAGGTCCTTGCCACAGAATTTGAAGTCAGAGACTTGGGACAAATGCGATACTTCTTGGGAATGAAAATTGCAAGATCGAAAAAGGGCATTAGTGTCTCACAACGAAAACATGTTATGGACCTAAATGAAACAGGTATGCTTGGGAGCAAACCAAAGGACACTCCTATTGAAACAGGAAAGAGAATGGAACATGATGAAAGATCAGTTGACAAGGAAAGGTACCAGAGACTGGTCGGGAGACTAATCTATCTATCACATATAAGACCTGATATTGCATTTGCGGTAAGTGTAGTAAGTCAACATATGCACTCTCCGAAAGAAAGCCACCTAGAAGCAGTGTACAGAATTTTGAGATATCTTAAAGGTTCTCTTGGAAAAGGCCTTTTCTTCAGAAAAATAGATCAAAGAAGAACAAAATTTTTTTTAGATGCTGATTGGGCTAGTTCAATTGAAGACAGAAGATCCACTACTGGTGACTGTACCTTTGTATGGGGAAACCTAGTTACATGGAGAAGTAAAAAGAAAAATGTAGTAGCTAGAAGTAGTGCTGAAGCAGAGTTTAGAGCGGTTGCACAAGGAATTTGTGAAGAACTATGGTTGAAGAAACTTCTAGAAGAACTACGAGTAGAGGCTAAGGTTCCACTCAAAGTTTACTGTGATAATAAAGCTGCAATCAACATCTCTCTTAGCTCAGTCTAACATGATCGGACTAAACACATCGAAGTTGCTAGACATTTTATCAAAGAGAAGGTTGAGAATGGTATTATCTGTATGACCTACATTCCTACACGAGAACAAACGGCAAATATTTTCACTAAAGGGCTTCCGCGTCAGAGTTTCGATGATTTCATAAACAAGTTAGACATGATCGATATCTATGCACCAACTTGAGGGGGAGTGTGAAAATCTCAAATAATTAGGAAATCAATTAAGATTTATTGATTAGTCAGTTAGAAGATAAAACATAAAAACAGAAAATATTTTATTTCTTTTATTCTTGATTTACTTTCGATTCATTAGTGTTTATTATATATACTCTCGTATTGTATATACTTTTACATAAGAAAATAATAAAACAATCATAGTTTTTGTTCATTCATCCATACTTTTATCACAACCTCGCAAAGGAGAAAGTAAAAAATATTCAAGACCCCAACCTCTGTAAACAAACTTATAGGGATGTTTTAGTACCAGGCCATTTAAAGGATTGTTATGTGTAGGTTGAGCCCGTTGACTCAAGTCGTGCTAATCATCATTTTTTTAACCTTGTGCAAGTCATTCTCAGTTCTCATCCCTCAACATCAAGAACTTGTACAAAAAGATGGTCCAAATGCCCCTCACATCGACGACATCCTGTGGAAATCCCGAATATTTAGGGATTTGAGATAAGTCTCAAATCATCAGTTATTTTTTAATCTATTTTTAAATTTTATATTTCTGTTACGATTCTGTTTGTGTATTATAAATAGCTTAGCCATGTAAATAATTATATATACATTTTTTATAGAAATAACAATAGAAGAATATTATTTCATTCTTTACATCCCTACTCCCTCCAAAACTCCTTCGAACAAACCTGTCAAGGCCACTGCAGACAAAGGCTAGGGTTCAACAAAGGCGACAACCATCAAGTCCAAACCCATTTCCACGTGTAATGTTGCTAAAGGGAAGGTTGTTGCGAAAAGCCCTAGCCTTCCAAGGCTGCTACTTCTAGCAAAAAGAGGAAGACCTCAAAGCCCATGTCTAGTGAGGTTAGGACCGTCAAATATTGTTGACGAGGACGAACATCAGGCCCAAAAGTTGAAGGTGACCTTTCAAGATCCCCTAGTCAACCCCTTTGACAAACACATCTTTGGCTAGGATAAAAAAGGACGAGTTATACAACTACTTTGCTGGTCTAGAAGACGAGTCCGAGATTACCAAAGCTCGTGATACTGAGCCCAGCAATGCATTTCTTAAGGGCTTTTTGCATGTTCTTGATGTAGGTTCGTTTATTTGTCTTCATATATATTTTTTGAAGCTTTTACTTGAGTGTTGTGAATTCAGGGTCTTGCCTTATTTAAGACCGACAATCATCTCGAAAGGAAAGGGTTATAGAGATAACTGAATTCAATTGAACCCTCCAAGCTCAAACCATTGAGCTTGACAATGTTTGCCATAAAAAGAATTGCTTCCAAAAGGGCTACATTAGGGAGAAGAAATGGGCTGACGAATTGGCTGAAAAGGTTGTCGAGCTAAAGAAAGCCAACAAGAAGCTAATGGAATATTGCACCCAAGGGTTTATTGAGGGTGTCAACAGGGTGTTAGGTGACTTGAAGGGAGTTACCAAGCCTTTGGACTTAGAGGCCGCTTTTGACGAGCTCACTCCGTACCAGGTGCTAGACTCTATTGTTGCAAATTTCAAAGTACCTGCTCCTTTGGAAGAGACCACAAACACTAGAGCCCGTATAGGAGATGATTCCATCGCCAATCTTACAGGTGACAGGTCTGTTGAAATTCTTGATGGTGACAACATTACAAGAACTAAGGTGGACAGGGCAAAGGGCATGAACTAATGATTTTCTTGGGTTATTTTGTCTATACTAGGGGAAATGCCCATTTACTTGGTGTAGCTAGGCTTATTTTTCCTGAACACAGTTTGTGTTTAGGGTAACTAGCTAGTTTATCTCCATGCTTTCTTCAAGTGGTAATGATGGAATTGGAATTGGAATTGGCCGATTACAGGTTGTCATTTCAATCCGCTCGATTTGGGATATTTTTGGGCTTTACGGGACACATAATATGATCAGTTTTGTTCTTCTTTATTTGGATTGTACAAGCCATTTTTTAGACCAGGGAAGCCATTGAGCATGTAAAATTTGCAGCTGCACAAGACATTAAGCTTGTAAAATTTGCAACAACTTTCCATCTAGGTCGTGCAGGTTGCACAAGCCATTGAACTTGTAAAATTTTCAACAACTTACCATCTAAGCTGTACATGAAGTTTTTCAGGCTGCACAAGCCATTGAACTCGTAAAATTTTCAACAACTTTCCATCTAGGTCGTGTGGGACATTTTTTGGGCTGCACAAGCCCACTCTTGTAAAATTTTCAACAACTTTCCATCTAGACCATGCAGGCTGTTTTTTGGGCTGCATAAATTGAGCTTGTAAAATTTTGAACAACTTTTCACCTAGGCCGTTCAGGTCTTTTTTTGGGCTACACAAGCAATTGAGCTTGTATAATTTTCAACCACCTTCCATTTAGGCCGTGCAGGGCATTTTTTCAGGTTGCACATGCTATTTAGCTTGTAAAATTTTTAACTTTTCTCCTAGGTCGTGTGTAGGACATTTTTTGGGCTGCACAAGTCATTGAGTTTGTAAAATTTTCAACAACTTTTCACCTAGGCCGTTTAAGTCTTTTTTTGGGCTGCACAAGCAATTGAGCTTGTATAATTTTCAACCACCTTCCATCTAGGCTGTGTAGGCCATTTTTTCAGGTTGCAAACACCATTGAGCTTGTAAAATTTTCAACAACTTATCACTTAGGTCGTGTGCAGGCCATTTTTTGGGTAGCACAAGCCATTAAGTTTGTCAAATTTTCAACAACTTTCTATCTAGGTCATGCAAGCCGTTTTTCGAGCTGCACAAGCCATGGAACTTGTAAAATTTTCAAAAACTTACCATTTAGGTTGTGCAGACCATTTTTTCGAGCTACACAAGCCATAGTGTAAAATTTTGGGCCTTTTGTTTTGAATTACATGTCTCTTATACTTGCTTCCAGAGTGATGGGGACTCTTTTTTATTTTTATTTTTAGTTTTAGTTTTTCTTGGGCTCCTCACTCCTAAACCAAAAAATGCGTTAGTTTATTCGCATAAGTATAGGGACACCTTGTCGGTTTGAGCCTGTCACCGAGGTGTCCTACATTTAAATACATGTCTCTTACACATATATTCCGAGTGGCCAAAACTCTTTTTTAGCCTACTCACTCTAAATGGGAAACTGCATTAGAAGACATCTCCTTGTCAATTTGACCCTTTCATCGGGGTGTTTTGCCCTTAAGAGAAGGTTAAGTTTTACAAACTCTTGCCCTCTTTCTTAAGTTGAGCATTTCAATACATGCCTCTTACACCTGCATTCCGAGTTAGCAGGGCTCTTCTTTTTTGCCTTTTCACTCCTAAATGGGAAATTGAGTCAGTTTATTTGTGTGTGTTGGAGACACAGCCTTTGCTCAAAATTTCGACCCTTTGATCTGGCCTTGTATTTAGGCTTAGTCCATAACAAGGATATAATTGCATATAGGAAAACACAAAATAGTAATTGAAAATAGAAAACACAAGAGACGATAGATTCAAAAAGTGATGCATGCCATCCAATAATACTATGGCCATCTTTGTTCACTAGTAATACTTTAGTAGATGGGTCTGCATTCCAATTAAGACTTATGATTTTCCATGTCTTCCAATCTATAAGCCTCTTCAGGTGTCACTCTTTCCCCTTGTATGGTCCTTCCTATATTACAACCAATTTTCCAACCTTCTAGTGCACATTCGATCCCCAACGCCTTTCTCAACACACAACTTCCCACCTCAAAACTTCCCTTTTTAATAGATTTATTGAAGGTTTCTTGAATACTCCTCTTTTGGGCTTCCATTTTAAGCGATGCTTTTTCTCATTTTTCATCTGCCAATATTAGGTCAGATCTCTGATCTCCTCATTGTCCTTGAGGCTTAACTCATATCTCAACATTGATTGCAGAAATTCCACTGGTATTACCACTTCAGATTTGTACATCAATGAAAAGGTCTCTTGTTGCCAACCTTGGAGTTGTTCTTGTTACCCACAAGATACCTAATAATTCTTCTATCCATTTTCCTTTAGCCTCTTCCAAGCACTTTCTCAATATATTAATAACTACCTTGTTTGTTGACTCTACCAAGCCATTGGCTTGCGGTCTATACAGAGTAGATCGACACAACTTTATCCAATACTAACAAAATTCAAAAACGCTTTATCTATAAACTATTTGACATTGTTCATCAATCTCCTTATGAAGGTTGAAACGGCATATGATGTTTTTCCACAAACATCCTCACCTCCTCTCAAATTATGACTAAAGACTTGGCTTCTACCCATTTCTAAAAGTAGTCTATTGCTACAATTAAAAACTTTCTTTGAGCTATTGCCGATGGTAATGACTCGACAATGTCTATACCCCACTTCACGAAAGGCCAAGCACTAACTACTACTTTTATTTTGCTGGCTGGAAAATGAGGGATTGTTACATGCCTTTGGCACTTGTCACATTTTTTAGCGTACATGGCACAATTATTGAGCATAGCCTACTAGTAGTAACCATGCCTGATGATTTGTTGACTCAAGCTCCTCCCTTCTAAATGTGCCCCGAATTCTTCTTCATATGCCACTCTCACCACTTCCTTAGCCTCTTTTTTCATCAAACTCTTTAGCCAAGGACCGCTTCCATTCCTTTTGTAAATGTCTTCATTCCAGATGACATAGTTCTTGGCTTTGCTTTCTAGCTTCCCAGGGAAAAATCCATGATGGGGGCTGAATCTCCATTACTATGATGTCAATTTGGTTTCTCCGTTTCTCCTTCACTTGGTTCAAAAATTGACAACACTAGAATGACTTCATATCGTTTTGCACTATTGAAGACAATATGGCTAAGGCCTCATCGTGGGCATTATTGTCTCAAGATATCTCGCTAATCTTGACTGCTTTGAACCTCTCAAGCTACTTCCTTTTTCTTCATCTTTTCTTCTTTTGCTTCAAAAAGCTAGCATTTATCTTATTTACCAATAGTCAAGAGTCATTATGAACGTTGAATTGATTGGCCCCTAATCCTTCCAACTCTTTTAGGGCTATGTGGACAGCCTCATACTCCGCTACTTTATTGGTGGCCGGGAAAATAATTGTTATGCATTGTTTAATCAAGCATCCTTTTGATGTAAATATTACTATCCTTACTCTAGCTCCTTTGGCATTGCTCGCACCATCAACAAAGACTTCCTAAGGTTTTTCTTTTACCATTTCTATTTGAACACAAGGTTCTAGTTGCAACCTCATCTTCATCAAACCATTCAACTATAAGTCAGCCACCATTTGCCCTTTGATTGCCAACCTAGTCTGGTATTTAGTGTCGAACTTACTAAGTTTAATGGCTATATGAGCTAGCCTCCCTGATTGATCATGCTTTTGTAGCACGTTTTTCGAAGGATAAGATGTCAACACTACAACAATGTGACCTCTAAAATATGCTTCAACTTTCTAGCTACCATTTTTAAGGAAAAAGCTACCTTGGCCAATGTCAAGTACTGTTGCTGGGGTTCAATTAAGGCCTGACTAACATAATATATGAGCTGCTATCCATTTTCTCTTTCCATAATCAATGCCGCACTTATTGCTTTTTCTGTGGCTGACAAGCACAAGTACAACATATCTTTGGATAATGGGCTAACCAAGATTAGCACTTTCTCCAAGTATTCCTTAACAGATTGAAAAGCTTTCTTACATTCTTTGCTCCGTTCACAGTCATTCTTTTTTAACAATTGAAAAAATGGAAAACACTTGTCCGTACTTTTGGATATGAACCTACTCAATGTTGTTATTCGTCCGTTCAACTGTTGCAACTCTTGGGGACCTTATATGTGTCAATGCCTTGATTTTGTCAGGATTAATCTCTATTCCTCAAACAGACACCAAATATCCCAATAACTTTTCCGAAGTTACACCAAAGACGCTTTTTTGGTTTGAGTTTCAAGTTGTAATGCCTCAACATACCAAATGTTTCTTCTAAGTCTTGAACATGATCCTCAAACTTCTTTGACTTAGTCATAATGTTTTCCACATAGGCCCCATATTCTACTCAATTTGGTTCTTAAACATCCTATTAACTAGACATTGGTATGTCGCCCCTGCGTTCTTAAGACCAAATGGCATCCTTGTATAGTAAAAGGTTCCTTCCTTAGTTATGATGTTCTTTCATCTTCAGGGCACATATGAATTTGATGATACCTGGAATAAGCATCCATGAAACTCATTAGGCCAAATCCCGCCATGACATCTAATTGATTGACGCTAGGTAGGGGAAAACAATCCATTGGCTTAGCCCTATTGACAACAGTGAAATCGACACACATTCATGCATCTCCTCCTGCATTGAAGGCCAAAACTGTTGGATAACCACGTGGGGTAATCAACCTCTCTAACCCATTTCACCCCTTTCAAGGAGTTTGCTTGCTTCTTTATTATTTCATTTTTCTCTCTGGCGAACTTTCACTTGCGTGATTTCACAAGTCTCATCCTTGGATAAATTTGTTGGGTCTATTTCGAGCATGTCTGCGGGACTCAATGTGAAGACATCGTAGTTTCTTCTCAAACAATCAAAAAGTTCCATTTTAATTTTCTCTTCCAACTTGGAGCTGATTTTAACATATCGTTCTTGGTTTTCCTCTCCTTGTAATATCTCAACTTTCAAATTTACTATATTAACCAAGTCCAATTTGGCCTAGATCTCATGGTTCCCAGCCTTTAATTGCTATTTAGGCTGGATTCCTTTAAAGGCAGAGCTATAGCAGCTTCGTGCTCTTTCTTGGTTGCCTTTTACAACTGCTGTTCTTGAGAAAGTTGGATATGTTATCATTTGATGCAAGGTTGATGGTACCGCCAATAGCCAATGTGGCCATGGTCTTCCAACGATAATGTTGTATGGAGATAGAATGTCCAACTCTAACACCATAAAATTAGTTAGTACCAAGGCTCCAAGTAGTGAAACCGACAAAGATATAGTCCCTACAGACATTGTCACACTTTC
Source organism: Elaeagnus macrophylla (assembly GCA_029378325.1). NCBI lineage: Eukaryota > Viridiplantae > Streptophyta > Magnoliopsida > Rosales > Elaeagnaceae > Elaeagnus > Elaeagnus macrophylla. The sequence continues at coordinate 18,394,881 of CM055644.1, read as the reverse complement.
GTTGAAACCAACAAAGGGTAACTCCTTGTTATTTCTTCAGGCCAGGTTCCTATTTCTCTTAATGTAACTAAATACATCAGATCATATGAGCTCCCATCATCCACCAACACCCTTCTAATTTCGCAATTTGCTACATGCATTGTGATAACCAAAGGATCATTATTATGTAGGGAAGGCAGCTCCTCCTAACAAAACATGCAAAGGGGCTATTGTTTCAAGTTGCACACTGGCTGAGACCCACTCACACCTTCCTGAGTATGGCATTTGCAAGAGTTAGATGTGAGCCCATACAAGTTTGGCACTCCATGTATAGTGTGCACTATCCTTACATTTCCTTCATTTTAGTTAAGTTGTTCTTCTCTTGGGGTGCTAAACGAGGTTGATTTTCAACTTCTTCCTTCCTTCTCTAACTGGTTCACCATTCACCAGCTCCCGTAAATGACCTCGAGACAATAGAAATTTTATCTCCCTTTTCAAAAGTCTACAATCACTCGTCCAATATCTAATGTCATTGTGAAAGGCACAATACCTAAAGTGGTCCCTGTTCTTTGCTTGCACATGAGGTGTCCAACCAACTTGTTCATTACCCTCCATATTCCTAACAGCTTTAACTAGTGAAACCCTAAAGGGTGGTACGCAAAATGGAGACAATGACCTTTCCCAAGGGCCTGTGTTTCTTGCCTCTAGTTGCCTCTGTATGAAACGCGAAGGCACTGACCTTCCCCAGCCTCGCCCTGCCCTCGTGCCTCTAGCTCTAGGATTAGTAGCATGCTCTTCTCCTTCCCCGACATTCCTCTCTCGATCCTGCATACTTTCCATCTCCCTTTCCAAATTCACGAACTTAAGGACTTCCTCATAAATAACTTCAAAGGACAGAGATGTCGTCATTGTCAATTCTTCAAACAAACCTGCAGGTCTCAAAACTCCTTTCCTGAATGCTTTAATGGCAATTATATATCTCTAGTTTCTCAACCTTAAATCGCCTCATGAAACTCTCCACTATTTCCTTAGGGCCTTGGGTTATGGAAAACAAGAAATGAGACTCCTTTTTTCTAGGCTTCTTGCTCGCATAATGAGTTATGAATGCCTTGACAAACTCATAAAAGCTAGAAGTACTTCGTGTGGGCAAGTCATTAAACCATTTCTGGGCATTATCTTGCAAGGAGGTCTAGCACATCATGGCCTCACGTTTGTTGGCATGTAAGAACACTGGTGCCATGCAAGTTTTGAAGTGTAACATGAGTGACCGACTCCTTGAATCCACGATATGCGAAGCATGAGGGGCCGTGAACGTTTTGGTAGGAATGTAGCTTCGATTTCATCACTAAATGATGATAGCACTAGCTAACTACACACTTTATCTATATCCTGTTGGGTTCTTCCAGCTTGTTTCTTAAGCTATTCTTCCATTTGTTTCATCCTACTCTTCCATGCCACATTATCTCTTTGGCCTCCTTGTTGACAATTGTAGCCTCCTTAACAACCACAAGTTCAACATGATGGTTTGCTTTGTAGTAGTTGCAATCTCTCTCGGAATTTTAGCATCTAGGCAAGGTGTCCTTCCTTGCTCATCAAAGTTGCTTGCTTCATCTGCCTGAGAACGGTCACCCCCATTGTCTGCCCTCCTCAAGCCAGTCCTTGTTGCACTTTCTATAGAACTGTTTGGCCAACATCGCTCAAAGTTATTGGTTGTCTTGGCGCATATGATTCATAGCTTGCTACAAGTTTAGTTGTCCCTGAACGGCCTCAAGTATATTTGGTGCTCGATACACGGGGTGAAGGTTGGGGATGGGCTATGGAGGGTGAAGTTTGGTTGAAGATGGGTTGCAGTTGACGATGGGCTGTGATGACGGAGAAGCATTATCTTGATCAAACGACTCTTCTTGCTGAATGGTCTGCTCCTATTTGGGCTGAGAATTGTTCTCATAATTTGGATGCCCTAAATCAAGGTGAAAGTTATCTAATTGGTCACACAATTGATAGCTATTTAGGGGAAGGCCTACCATGGTTGCTTGGTGCGGACAATAAATTCTTCCTTCTGTCAAATAACGCAAGCAAAACAAGTAGGAAATTTTCAAAATGGGTTGAAATTCTAATTGTGGGAGTGTGATTCTCTCTCCATACTAACTCTCTAGTTTTTATGCAGCTACAAGGTTCAAATGTTTCTCTACAAGTAGAAAAGATTGGACCCCATGGTAGGTGCCAAAATGTTTGAGAGAATCCTAATAAGAGGGTTACAACTAGTAAGGGTCCAAAAGTTCCTTAAGGTTCGACTCTTCATCTCTATATACTAGTGATTTCATCTATGTGACGTTCACTCAATGGTTGCTCATAAAGCAAAGTGAGTGCGCATGGAACCCTACTACGATCAAGGTAGTAGGCAAAGCATTTGAAATGTCAAGGGTGTCAGGAAGGACATCTATACAATCAACATCCACGGGTCAGGGCTAACCCTAAGGGCTGGTGCTAGCTGCCATTGGTTGATCCTGGCTTCCAATGGCTGGTGCTGGCTCCACGAGTTGGTCCTGGCTCTACAGGCTAGTCTTGGCTTCGACAAGCTGGTAAGTATCATATGGGCTACTACCAATCCAAAGCTTGGGTTTTACTAGTGGGCCACTTGGCTAAGATAGCCCATTTGTTGGTAGCATAGTGCCATGTTCCTTTGTACCAAACAAGTCATATATTCAACAAATGATTGACGTATGGAAAACAAATGAGGTAATTAGATGAGGATGTCAAACATAAAATGTTATTGATGTCAAAAGGGGAGAGGAATTGGGGAAAGGGAAGAAAAGGTAAAATTTAGGATTAGAGGTTTGTACCATTAATATTGCTTACTGGCCACCAAGTTTAGAAAACTTAGCTTCCATGTAAACTTGATCAACAAGCTAATAACAAAATCCTAATTGATAAATAACAAAATACATTGAACAATAAAATCCCAAGAAAAGTTGGAACTTCCATAAAAATTCTAATTTATTGTTATTCCTAATTTCCATCAACTACTTTATAACATACTAGAATGTTCTTTTTTTTTTTTTTTTTCAGAGCTAAAGATTCTTCAAGCAACATTTGGCTGCAACCCTTGATAGATTATCTTTATTCATAACTATATCTTCTTCTCAATATTTTTTCATCGCACTAAAGAAACACCTCAATTGCATGTTTGTTAGAATACACGTCCTCGGTTATCAAACAGAATTTAAAACTAGGAAATCTGTAAGGCCGTATGATAATGCTACAAATATTTCCTTCTAGGTGACAGTTATTTTACACTTGCAACACCCCACAAGCACAACAACGAAATTTACAGAAGTTGTAATAATCCTCTAAACGTTTTAGGAGACAAATGTGTCAGTGTTTTCAAAGGAACTAGATTCCATATTTTTTAGCGTAAAGGACAAACAGTTCAGTTTCTAAGAAAAAGGAAATATTCTGTACAAATTTACAATCACTTAATGGGTGGATGCGCTCTCTACAGTACATGATCAAGAATCTCCCAAGACAGCCAAAACACTCCATGAGCTTGATGTAGAAAGGAAGAATTAAATAAAGACAGAAATAGGAAAAGGAGAAGAAAATAATAGAATTGGGGAAGCACAAGCAAGAACTAAGTTAGGGATTTAGAAGAATAAACCTAAATATAAAAGTACAAGAATGTCATATTTATCTTTAAGGAGATGAGGCTGTTGAAATCTAAAGAAAGACACTAAAATTCGACATATAACAAAATAAGATTCTAAGAGATATATTGATTTCCCAATCTACAGAAATCCTAATCAATTTAAATTAATATTATCCTTATTTCCATCAATTCTCCCCTCGGTTAGGGAGAACTCGACTTCAATGAGTTGAATCATAGAACAAGAGCCAAAAAAAATTTAAAAATAATAGAAATAATCGCCAAAAAATTTGGATAAAGATATAGCAAGAAGGATGGAACAACAATACCACATACTGGAGATGCAGCATAATCTAAAAGAATGTTAAGAACCTCGAAATAATTCACCCCTGCTGGATTTTGGAAACTCTCAGTTACATCTGGATAAGCATCTTCCACAATTATGTCGATTAGAACAATAGGTTTACAGTTGTAGAAACTTGCACTAAGATGCATTTTCGTGATGCCCACTTGAATAATTTTCATTCTTGCTTGCAACAATAGGAAGGAGGTCAAGAATAGGATATTGGATAAGGTTTAAGCGAGCAATATTGGACTCATTATTGGACTCTTCTTTTTCCAATCTGTTGGGTCAGTCTTTGAGGGTAGCTTTGATCTACGTTAAATCTTCAGCCATACCATTCACCTTTCCAATCAGAGGACAAGGAGCTTATTCAAGTTTTCCTAGTGATAATATCTGGGTAACAAAAAGCAGGATTGGGATAGAACTGCATCAATATATTTGTTTCATGAATGACCAAAGAGTTAATCGACGTTGCTAGAAGTGGCAACCTTGGGTATCAAGGAAAAGCCCATAAGGAGAGGATTTTGGTGGCCATTGGGTTGCAGGTCAGCAAATCTTGAAACATATAGGGAAGCAGCAGCAGCAGGAGGCTTGAGTGTTGGATTGGCTGATTCCAGTGACAGCAAGGGCTGGAACAGCTAGTGAAGGACTATCGCTAAGGTCTGATGTTGGTTGAGCTGGATATGAGGGATGTAGCGGCGTAGAATACGGTGATGAAAACTCAGTTTCGACAGCTTTTGCACACTGGCTCAGTTGCAGGCAACCTTGAAGGCTGAGGCATGTGACAGTAGTAGTTGGTGAGTGACAGCCAGTTGCAATTTCTTTATTCTTTTTCAAATCTGGACTTTATGAGATTTTTCTTTTTGGCAGACCTTTTTTTTTTATTTTAAAAAGATAGAATGACAGAATTATTTTGTTCAAGCAAACAGAACCTCCCTGTTTTGATACCAAAATGAATAAATGATCCACCCGATGGATAGAAAACAGAGACATAGGTTAAGGGATAAACAGACAGAACAGAACAAGCAAAAATTAAGTTTACAGATTCATAAGAACAGAATTTAAGGGAGAAACAGACAGAACAGTAGGGGAGAAACGATACTCAATTCATTAATCAAAATCTGAATGTAGAAGTACATCAATATGTCCTATTTAAAGGACTTCTCTAAATAAGAAGATTATTGATACTAAAAGACAGGAACTAAAATTCGAAATATAAAAAGTACAGAACGGTAGGAGAGAAACGATACTCAATTCACTAATCAAAATCTGAATATAAGTACATCAATATTTCCTATTTAAAGGACTTCACTATATAAGATAAAATTATTGATATCTAAAAGATAGGAACTAAAATTCAAATACAAAAAGTGAGATCCTAAGGGATACTAACAATCCCAAATAAACCCAAAACAATTTAAAATAACATCACCCTTATTTCCATCAGAGCCTTGGGCCAAAACAGGAGAAAAAATCAAACCAAAACAAAAACTAAAAAATAATAGAACATCATTTCTGAGGTTGATAGTACCTATGTAGTCCTAATAAATGATGTGAATGCTTACTTGGCGATTGTGAACATAGTCCAAAAAAGATGGGACATCCGGATAGCGGATATGTTCTCTATCTTCACGTGAAGGGGACTTCTGAAAGCAAAGAATATCCCCATCTTCAAGCTGCATACAAATAGAACAAGTCAAGAAATGGTAACAAAATGCACTCAAATCATGATATCATTATTACATGGTAAATACCTGGCTGTTTTGAAATGTGGATTTCTTATCAATAGGTTCACACATGACACTGGGCTCGAACTTAATTTCCTGGGCAAAGAGTATTAGTATTATATCTAATGCTCAAAACAGAAAACATTTGATAACTCAGCAATCACATCCAAAACCAGAAAAGCACTTTCAGATGTAAATGGTCAGGATGATATTATGGCTCAAAGTGTACAAGTGAAATTGAGACAAAAAGCGATCAAATACAGACGTTTCAAAGAAAGTGACCAATGTGTCTTATACCACCACCCCCGGCAAAGGGAAAAAAACACTTTCAGTGCATAAACATACATAAAACACTTGATAAATAAAAAGAAATCAAAATTGAAAAAACAAAAGAAAAGAAAGAAAATGCAATTGTGTTGATCAAGCATGAGTGCACCATAACTCTACATGAAAGCACAAGGCCAACGTCAACACTTGGACTTAGTGCTAACATTATTATGAACAACTTTCTAGAGAGAAGCAAAAAAGAGGGAAATGCCAATTCCTCACCCCTCATTCTTATATGACTAAAAACTATGGTGCTCCATTATATAAATGGCTATCAACTTGAAGGTGAAAGATGCATTCCCACTTTCCTACCCAACACTTTCCTACCCAACTATAGCAAAAAAGACATGAAAACCAAAGCAACTACACTGATAAAAGTTGCAAGGGAAACTAAACTAACCTCATAAAGGTCAATTTCTTCATCGGGAGAATAACCAGCCATTTCATTCAATTTTGCCAAGATCTCAACAGGCTTACCAGTACTCTTCACAAAAAGCCTTCCCACATAACTGATAAAGCACAGAAATTAAACCCAATGTCAAACTTTGTGTAATGCTCACCAAAATAGATTGCACTATAATATAAAACACTAAGATACCGCATTTCTTCTTTTTCTGCCTCATAAAGCTTAAAGAAAAGTAGTAAATCATCCTTCGTCCTGGCAGGAGGAGCAATAGGCCGTGAATCCTGTTATGATAATTTTTTTGGAGATATAAGAGCACTTCCATGAGCTGCAACATCTAAAAAGGAAGAGAATATTACCAGCCCCGTTTCAACCTCTAGAAACAACTTCAGCTCTGCATTGTGAACTTTGTTAGATACCTCCCTTAACTGTCCCACCTAAATATTGAAATTGGAATAAGACTTGGCCACGCACATCTTGAAACAGAGAGGCAGAACAAAGCCACTTTTGCACTTGGCCAAAAAAGCAAAAAGAAAAGAAGAATGGAGAAAAGAAGAACAAGTATATGTTGAAAACAAAGAAAGCCTAGAAACCCTACTTATTAAGGAAACAAAATTTTGCTAAATAGATGTAACAGGTACAAAGGACGACGAAGATCCATAAGACCAAGCTGCTATACTAGTATATAGCAAAGATTTTAAAAAAAATTCACACATATTTTGGCCTAAACACCCTATTCGAAAACTCATTGAATATTGATGAAACTTGAGAAAGAATGACTAAAACCGTAGAACAGGTTAGAATCAAAAACAATAATTGATTTAGATTAAATTCATTTGATAGGCAGCAAATTAAGGAGAAACAAAGAATTGTGCACCGAATGTTATACTTTTTGTTAACCTTTAGAGATAAGCAAACGTGTAATTTTCAGCAAGCTGAAACAAGTTGCTTAAACAAAGAAAGATCTAAAATATTTCCAACAGTCAAGGTGATGCAAGATAAAATTACAAAATTATTAGAGTTTTCGATTAATTAGTATTAATTAGAGCAGGATAAGATTTATTAGAGTTTGAGTCATTTTAGAATTATGATTAGTCTTTTATTTTATCTATAAATAGGTTTATTTACATTATAATTATAGGCCTTTATTTATTTAATTATAATATTGATGTTCGAGACCTTTTGTTCTTCAATTATCCCCTCCACACCTTCTGGCCTGCATGAGTTGGTATCAGATCTTGATTTTGTTTAATCATATCATCTTCTCTAAAATATTTTGTTACTGTTTATGTGAAAACAGTACAAAATTTGTCACAGGTTTGAATAATGTCTCCTGATATTTTTCACCAAAAAGATACATCAAATATGAATATTTTGATTCAAAATTACCTATATATGAAGAAGAACCATAAATTATCTAGGATAATCATTTTGATGATACAAAAATCTCCTATATTTGATGAAGAGCCACAAATCGATATAGAGTATTTTGAATCGTGTTCAGCCATGTATGATGAAGAGTTCTTAATTCTCAACGAAGACAAAGATGATAAGCATAAGGAAATTGAATGGGTACAAAAAGATGACTTTGTTTTTGGACAAGAACAAGATTTTTCATACGTAATTTTGATAATTCTTTTAGGATCAATTTGCTCATCATTTACTCAAAGTCCTCGTAATTTTGTTGGAGATGCGTACAAAGTTTCTAAATCCAACAAAATCTTACACCAGTGTATTTAAGAAAGAATTTGCAACAAGAATTTGAAGTATAAAATTAATCGTTGCAATCATGAAGCTTAAGTCAAACTCAAGGATCAGTTTTTTTCTCGGGCGAGGAGTCTGATGCATGAGAAAATTACAAAATTATTAGAGTTTTAGATTATTAGTATTCTTTATTTTAGAGTTTTATTTTTATTGAAATTGTTTTTAGATTATGATTATTTATTAGAATATAACTTTTTAAAATTAGAATAATCTTTATAGGCTTATTTACATCATAATTGTAGACTTTTATTCATTTAATTATAATATTGATTATTGAGAACTTTTGTTCTTCAATTATCCCCTCCACATCTTCTAGCCTGCATCACAAGATTTACAAGCATTGTTTGTAAATGACACAGAAAAATGTATAGTAAGAAACAAAAGGAAAAAATAAATGAAAATAATGTAAACAAGCATGATGCACAATTACTAGATTTTTCTTTTAGGGGTTGTCACAACACATTAGAAAATTTGAATAAATGGAGCAACGTTTTTTAAAATCATTAAAGAAATTAGAGAAATTTCAAGCATACAGGATATAAGAACATTATCAGCAAAAGATAATTACAGATTGTGTCTCCTCCAAAGGGGTCAATGGCCTATTTGGACGATATGTGTGATTTTGACGCTTGGCCCATAACCAAAAACGCAGGAACTGCACTGGTATGCCAAATTCTTTAGCAACATCCTCCTGCACAACCATTGCCAGAAATGAATAAATTGTCAAAATTAAATAAATATAAAATAAATAAGCAAACAGGATCTACATTTCTTTTGCTGATTGAAAAACTCAATTCTAAAGAAGCACCATCACTTGGGAGCAAAACTATTGTCAAATACAAAAGATCAAGATTAGAAATGTCATGTCTAGAGTAGACGTATCTCCAAGGGAGAGGCAAGTTTAAGTGAATAGACATGGGGCCTCCCCACCACGTTTAACTTTTACACTAGTCCCCCAACACAGGTCCAGGCTCCATCCATGCGTATCTCTTTCACAAAGTTTCAGTTTTTCACCGAGCTACTGGACAAAAATTTTAGTTCTTCAATATCAACATTATTTAAACACCACAAAGTTTCAGTTTTTCACCGAGCTACTGGACAAAAATTTTAGTTCTTCAATATCAACATTATTTAAACACCACATGAGCCAAAGGGTTTGTTGAATAACTAAACAGCACCTTTGGAAATGCTTTAAATTCTGCTAAAAGAAGTATGAAAGAAATACTGACAACTTTTAGTCAAACATCCAGTTACAAGAAAAAATATGATGCATTCATGTGAGGTTCTTAGCCAACCTTGAACAGTCGGCATAAAACCTCAAATAGCCAATTAAAAGACACAGAGAAACAAGAAAAGTTAGCAAAAGCACGCTAACTCTTCCAGTATTACATTGAATTTAGAGAACATTGTACCTTGAAAAGATTAAAAGGCACTTGCTTTTGAATTCGAAAACTCCTAACTTTATCATGGTCTACAAGATCAAAATATATATCTCTTCCAATTTGCTCCACAAGGTCTTTGTCATGAGCAACCTACAGGTGTTGTATAAATTATCAGCATAGCATAGTCAAATGCAGAAGAATCTGAAATATTTTTAAAAAGTCAAAATATAAACTGCTAAACCTTTATAATAGTATATAAATGTGCCTCAGCTTTTTCTTTCTTCTTGTGCTCCTTCTCTTCTTGTTCTTTCTTTAACCTCTCCTGAAATAAATAAACATACGGCTCATGAATTAAAAGAAATACAGGTTCATTAAATTAACCAAGCTTAGCCAGAAATGGAAGCATTGGGCATCCTTTATGGAACAGTCAACAAAGCAAAATTCTGCTTGAAATTCATTTAACAGCTCATAAACGGTATCCAGTAATTCGTATATGTATAATAAGAGAATAAAAAGAGAACATGTTCATCAGCAATACAACCAAATTTCATCACAATAGGAGGACCAACCATCTTCAACAGATCAGTAGGCCTAAATTTACTTGAGTTCATCATCTCCATCAATAAGACACTTCAGATCAGAGGAATACATCATCACTTCAAGAAACGCCCAATATTTTGCAACTTAGCTTGGCTCTATTAAAATATAATAAACAATAGCAGCACCTTACCCTAAGATGTTCAGCAATGTCTTTCTCATCCACATTGCAGACTATTTTGCCTTTGTCACTTTCACGTATATAGACCAGCATGTATGCATTGGAGTATTTAGTAAATTTGAAAGGAGTATTATTGAATCCAGGATTTGTCTGCGGTAACTGTTAAACCATAAATAAGTAAAATAAAGAGGGATCACATATATCTTAGCAAAAAAATGTGGGATTTAGAAAATAAAGAAATGGCCAACAATGCTCAATAAAAGGTAAAAATACCTCCTCTTCACCACCATACTGGTCCTCCAATGCCCTCTTTACGTCCTCTTTTGTGACTCTCTCATCATCAAATTTGTACCTACACACAATGAACATCATGACATAATAAATAAATAAAGTTCTTCATTAAGGTTAACAAATAGCATAGATGGAAATAGGGATGTCAACTCGGGAGGGGTAAGCTAGTCCAAGCCAGAAATTTCGGGTTCAAGCCGAACCCAGGCCTAGTATTGTTTGGCCGTGTATATTTTTGAACCAAGCCAAATCAGATTTTTCAAATTAAATGCAAACTCAAAGTCTGGCTTTAAAATATTCAGGCCTAACTTAACTTTGAATTGACTTAAGTTAATGTTCGAGTTTAAAAGATACAATAAATTATAAAATATTGACATATAATATTCAAATATACACATATTTTATAAAATTTAAACTTGCAATCTGGGTCAAATTTGGGCCAAATATAAACCCAACCCTAAAATTATTCGAATAGGACCGAGCCGGACTTACTTGGGCCTAATCGGGCTTCGAGTTGAGTCAGATCAGGCCGGATTATTTGGGTTTTGGTCGGGTCGGGCTTAATTTACATCCCTAGATGGTAAGCCGGGGGGGAATATTTGATCATATGACTCAATCAAAAGATTAAAAGTATTAACCAGCAAATATTGGTTTTACGTTCATTTGGTCAGCTCCTGAATTGTTAATTCAAACAACATGCAAAAGATTAAAGGTAGAACTTATGCAGCAAACTTTAAAAAAACCATTGATATAACAAGCCTGCTTAATGCACACCAGGTAAGTGTTTGAATATACACATGCAAGGAGATGGGTGCTATTCAGAACATGATGCATACCACTGATCAGAGAGTGTTGGCCGGATGAAAGCATAATAATGTCCACCATGCACCCCACCACTGTGTACCAATATGCTGTAAACCACCATAAAGAGGCATAAGAATCATCCTTGATATCAACATCTCATTAACATTACAGAGAAAAATTGCAAGGAATCAACACAATAGTGCAGAAAATATTAGACATGCTACTTATTAACAGAAATGAGTAACTAGAAGAGAAAAAGTCAAACTTCATAAGAAGCTAATAAATAAACCACACTAAACCTTTGAACATTCAAATGATAAGAAAATTATGAACATATCTTAAGGTCCCAATCTCAAACTCAAATCACTAAGTATAGCAAAAGATAGAGACATATTATGCCAAAAATTGGAACTTCCCCCTTATGCAGCAAACTGCAAATTACATAAAAATCAGAAGAAACCAAAAACTGACTGCACAACCATAGTACGATGCTTAATGCATAACAGCAAGTTAGTACATCTAAGAATTAACATTGCAATACTTAGTTAGAACATACGAAAATTGTTATTCACAAGCACAAATGATGCCTGGAATTAATTCAGGAACAACAGAATGTTTCACGTTATTTATCTAACACCACACCAGATCAGCATCAGAACAAGATATTTTCACTGTAAAAATTTTAACAGCTTGGATAGATAACTAGAGTAACATAAAACAATAAGTACTTCCAAATTAGTACGAAAGACACATACCTATGGAGAGTGTAAAGATTGCGTATACTCCTATCAGCTTCAGGTGACAAATATTTACCATTATCCCGATCAAGGTCAAGTTGTAGAGGAAACTCATAGCGGTCATTAATCTACATATTAGGGGGATAAAAGTTATTTATCATTTATGTCTATGAAAGAATTACATATATAGATAGAAGACGTTTACTCAGGAAGAGAATTATACAACACGCATACCAACCCCATAATGTTGTAGAAATATAGCACAATAATGTCATAATGATAATCATAAATTGAGAAGGTACAACTTCAAAACAACAATTCTGCAACAAAACATTAAACAAAATAAATAATTACTGCAACAGAAAATGGTATGTTGCAAGGACCTAAAATTGACAGAAAAAGTAGGTTGAGACACCAAACTTTTAAAAGCAAAACATTTAAACTTGAATTATATGCGTGAAGGCCGGTCCATAATTATCTTTTAACTCAATTTATCAGAACAAGGAAAAGAGCTCTTCGACAGTCTCCCAAAACATTTTGGAACCCTCATATACAGTGACAGAGCCAGACACTTTGCTCAGAGGAACACCATATAATTACTGTATAATTTTTCATTAATTTTAATCAACTAATGTAAAATTTATGAACAAATATGGGCACGATGCTTGATGTAGAAAATTCAGCACTTCAAATATATTAAAATTTTAAATTAATAGTTGTTTTTTTTTTTTTTTTTATCTTTATAAAATGCATGTTACCAAAGTAAAATATATGAACCAGATCATACATATTGAGAAACAATGATGTTAAAATCAATATTTTTTTATGGATTCAATATTTAAATGTTGTCTGGAAGGCATAGAGATATAATAAGAGTACATTAAGAGAAAATGAAAGTGAAATTTGTAAAGTAAGTTTACAAAATGAAAAAAGAAACATTTATAACACATTATAATTTTAAATAAAAAATTGATTCATGTGGTATCATAAGATAAAAAATTAGTATTTTAATTAAATGTGAAAAAGAATTTAAAATTATAGATGATATCATCTAAGCATACTATCCCAAAATAGAAACCAGAAGCAAAAAACAAGCCAATATAATTTGATTTTAAGTATGTTATACAATTTTGTTGGCTTGTAAGTTTAAGAACTTAAGACTTACAATACATAATTAGAAATAAAAATCTTAGGAAAGTTTAAAATACATCAAACTCAAGATGAAAGATATTTTTCAAAAGAGGCACAAAATCAATTTTAGAGAAATATTAAAAGTGAAAAATTTATATGCAAAAGTTGAGGGGCATGTTCCCCTCTAGTCCTACATTGGCTCTGTCACTGCTCATAAGCCACAAACAAGTACATTTTTCCCATCACAAAGTATATCTTAAAAAACAGGGGCAACATCTTAACATTTAAGAGAATTATTAAGTGAAAAGTTTATACGCAAAAGTTGAGGAGGGGCATGTTCCCCTCTTGTCCAACACTGGCTCCATCACTGTTCATAAGCCACAAACAAGTACATTTCCCATCACAAAGTGTATCCTAAAAAAGATGTGGCAACATGTCTACTATTATTCTTTAACATGCTGAACTACATTACTAAATATTAATGAGTACACTGTACAGGCGTTTGCTGTTTTTAAATATAAAATTAAAGGTTTCTTGTTCTCCCAGATCTGACGATCTTCCTTTCCAAGTGTGAGTTTTCTGGAGTGTTTTGATACCATAAATATTTTGAATATCTTTGCCAAATTGAATCTTATTCACTTTATATTTTAGAACTCTTTTCAATATGAGCATAGCGAAACACAAAATAAATTTATAAATTTAAAAAGTTCAAGTTCCATAACTCTTAATATCAAAAATAAATTGAAGACAATATTGATATTTCATATTTGCATTGATTTCAGTATGTAATTTGCAAACACTGCTGAATTATACAAACTAATATTGACATAAAAAAAAATAGAATTAATATTGCCCACCAACCATCATTCACTGTTTGATGTAAAACAATCCAAAAATGCAATTTTTATCAAAACTAAAGTTAGGCAACTACCAACATTTGAAGCATCATCCCTACCAATGATCGCGACTATAGTAATCTTATTCCCTCCAATCCTCTTGACCCCCTTATATTTTTTCGACCACCTTGTATTCGAACAAAATCACTTTTACCTCATGTATGATCAAATATAATGTTGTCATAAAGGATGAACGGGTCAGCGAGATTAGAGGAGACGAACTAGTGGTAATAGCAGTCAAGGGCAGAGATGAGTACTTCAAATGAGTTGATGGTGTTCTAATTACAAATTCAATAAAAAATACGGTTTTAAATTATTCTATAGTAAATAGTGAAAGTTGATTGGCGATAAATAAATAAAGGAATATCAAGGGTAGAACGGAGAGGATGGTAGAGGTTGACAGTAATTGCTAGAGTGGTATAAGATGTTTTTATATTGAAATAAACAAAATCAAATGAGAGACTGCATAAAATAATAAAATATTTTCATAAAGACAAAATATTTTGTAAATTAGTTTTTTCAAAAAATGGACAATTCTTGTATCTTTTATTAAACGGGAGACTACTAGCATACTAGTTTCTTAATATGGGTCCAAATGTATACATTATGCTTAATAAGGGCTTCACTAAAGTATCAAACCCGAAAATAAAGGATTAATAATAAGCTTTTATTTTTTAATTTAACAATAAAATGAAAAGCTACTTTAGAAAAAATGAAAAGCTATTCACGGTAATCAAATACAACAACAGGATATACTGACCTTCACCATAGTGTCCCGCATAAAGTCATATTCAAATCGTTTGAGCTGAAGTTGAAGAACTGGGGGAAAGTCAATGAATAGAACGCCCTTTTTAGCATCCTGAAATAGACATGTGAAGTCAAAGATAAAAATTCATTGAGTGAGGAGACATAAGATAATGCTTAGTTGTTAACTAGTTTATAAAATAAGACCTAAACACATAAATTCAGAGCAAACAAGATAAGTACTTAAGCTGCAACTGTGATAATCTCTTATAAAACAAATATAATAATCCAAACACAAGACAGCATTTATATAAACTGTAATGATATATTGTATATGTTGTATAACTATGATGACAACATTCTCTGACTTGCTATTGACTAAACAATAAAATCACAACTAAAAAAGAGATGGTGATTTATGATGGCAACCTTCTCTGTCTTAAAGCTCTTGACTTTATAATAGGTTAAACTATATCATTAGTCCATAAACTTTGACTAGATTCCTATATAAGTTCTCACAATTTTAAAATCTATAATTTGATCCTCAAACTTTTAAAACTTCACACATAGGTCCCTAAACTTTTAATTCTTATAACTTACTCCCGAACTTATAAAATTTCACACATAAGTCCCAAAAATTTTAAATCACATATATATTTTAGTTGTTAAGATAGAACCTACGTGTGAAATTTAAAAACTTTGGAACTAAATCTTATTATTTACAAGATTGGAAACTTAGATGTGAAGTTGCTCAAAATATGGGGACTAACGAAGCAATTAAGCCTATATAATAAGATCACACCTACAAAAGAGATTGTAACATAACAAGGACACAGTGTATGAACCTCTGGATAGAATAATACTCAAGTTCTACATATGTAAGGTCTTATTGAAAAAATGTCTGAGGATAAAGTGCAGGATATAGGAAGAGAAAGATTCCTTAGCTACCATCTACATCTAGACCCATAATTCAAATGAAGAAATTGATGTCTGCCAGTCAACACAGTTTCAAGAAAACCTAATGCTGCACTAATGCTCAGTTGATCATAAAGGGGGCCCCAAATCAACATGGAAATAGAAAATTTTCAGAAAAATGACAAGTACATCGGCCTTTATTCATAAGTTTAATCACAAGCGCTTACATTGAGCAAGTATCAGGCTCAATTTAAATAATCAACCTTCTTGTTCATTAAAATTAAGTTACCAACCAATATTTGACAGAGCATTTAATCAGTTATCAACACCCACAAGATACACAGAAACATACCTGTAAACCGTATTGTTCAGCATGATATTTGTTGTCACCCTCAAGACGCTCAACTTCTACGTACTTATCAAAAGAAGCATAAACATTGTGACAACCCTTGACATCAAGCTGAAGATCTGGCATTGAGATATATAAAAGAATCAGTAAGTGCAAAATATGTACTTGAAATCTCTTGAAAAGGACGAGTTTTAAGCAATAGCAAGAACAAACAGCCATACCATAAAATGATTCTTTCCTTGTAGACTTATAGTCCACATTGATACATTCAACATAGCTCATATGGTGCCCTTCAAATAACTTTTGTATAGTTCCCTCTACGACAGTTCCCTGTAACAGGCCATGAGGGGGGGGGGAATCAACTTTAAGAAACTAACTCAAGGAATCGATTTTCGTTTTTAAGTCTTACCTTCATCTTGTCTTCAAGTAGGAAACTCATAGAATCAATTATGGAAAACTCAAGGAATCGATTTTCGGTTTTAAGTCTTACCTTCATCTTGTCTTCAAGTTTTTCACACAAAACCCTGTTGAGCTCCTGCACATCATGCTGCATAAAGGAATCATATGTGTCCCATCCAAAAGACTTGGTAAGCTCTTTAGTAGCAACACTGTTGTCACTGTACTGCAACTTGTAAAATAGACTCTGCAGTGCCAAAGGAATGCTTGCTGATGGCAAATCATTCTCAGTGGTGGGCATATGGTAAACAGCCTGAAAACAGTATAAGACTATAGCTATCTTCAACAAGACAAGTTACAATCATGGAAAACAATGGAATCAGAAGTTACCTTCCTAAAGTAAGGAATATGATACAAAGTTTGGAGGAGAGAGTTCATGTAACATGTTGCTCCTTGGTTCTTCAGCCCAACAAAACCCGTCTCCTTTTTTGAGTCATAGGCCCAGTAGTCAACTACTTTACGAACAAGAACCTCGGCTTCAATTGTGAGAGTATCATTTACAAGATATCCTTTACAAGGATCATATAGCTCACTAAGAGGCATAAAGGATGTGAAACCCCAATCACTTTCTCTAGCATTGAACTGGTGTTGTGTGTCTGCACCATATAAATAGGATAAAGTAACTACAATGTTTACAGTAAAATTAGCATTCAAAATTGAGACAAAAAGAACATACGGAAGTCAAAACATAAAGTTAGAAGACTTGTGGTATGAATAGTTGCTTCAGCTTAATCAAAGAAATAATTTACTTTCTAGATGAAGTAAACAAATATCAACTGACTGGAAATCAAAAAAAAAATTATAGGAAGAATCAACTGAAGCACTGAACACTCACAAAAACAAGTTTAACTATATGAAACAAAACTTCATTATGAACTTAAGTACAAGATAAAACACTTCATGAACAACAAGGTCCAAATAAGAATCATAAACATGAAGATGAAAATAAAATAACACATCCAAAATGATCATCCAAGTCTACCCAAAATAAAACTATGAAACTGATATTCTCGACCAATGTATACATGAAAGAGTGGAATGCAGTAATATAATAGGAAATTCACCCAATCTTCAATTTTCATTATGCAATTCAGATTGAATTTCTCCATGTTACTTATCTAACTTATTACCTCTATATATATTTGAAATACATAAGAATCTGCCTCAGGTAAACAATTAAAACTAAGTCATATAAGATCCTCTTCATAAACCAAAAGCAACGTTAATCCTCAAATATAAAAAAATTCACGAAGCCTCACAAATAATTATGAAACCATCACATACAAACTCTCCTGCTGATCAATCATGAAAAGCAGCAGCACTAATCTTCTTCCACATACAACATAGGCTTCAAGACCCCTTGGTACTTTCAAACACACTCAATTGCATAAAATCTTATATGCACCAAAATACTTATTTTGAAGTCTCGAGAGAATTAGGACAGTAGAAGAAGACAAAAAGCCATCCATCGCGCATCATAACATATGTTTGAATTTTGATAACAACATTGAAGCTTTTGCACTCAAAAACCCCAAAGGAATAAAAGGTATCCAGTACTCGAAAGAAATTTTTCCAACGTAAGTAAATTTTGCATTTCATTCAAGAATCTCTGCTTCAAGCAGCATGGACTGTTCCTCTTAATAGATTTCAACCAAGCAATTGTTTTTTAGCAAAGAAAACAAGACCAAAAAATTAGTCAACAATAAAAATTGACAGTAACAAAGCCAAAGTGGGAAAAATTAACCCCAAATCTTAGTCCATATTATAAGACATATTTCTCCTTGAAATCAAACGATAACTGATGAGGTTTAAATCAATGACTTGAAATAGGGGAGAGTGAGTTTTACAGCCAAACCATTAGGTGATCCACATTATAAGACAAATATTCACAACCAGAAAGAACCCCAAACAAAAATTACAACAAACAAGTATCATTCAGCTGCATAAGGAGTACCTTTCCTAACAGAGTACTTGTTATGGATCTGATTGATCACCCCCAAGCTAAATTGTGCATGCCTACTCCATCCATATGGCAAACTTGTAGAATCTGCCACATCCAAGTACATAGACAAGTGCTCCACATTGTTTCCTTTAGGAAAAATAAGAACTCGCCTAAATAATAAACATAAAGCAAATATTTGAGATATGTATAATTGCAATATAAAAGCTTAAACACTTGTAAGTTGACGGTCCTTATCAGAGTGGAAAAAATAAGCAGTAATTACCAATTATAATCACCAACAGCAAAAGTATCTGAGTAGACTTTCCTCAGATTCATCCTAGAAAAGTTATCAATTTTCCAAGTGAATCTTGATGACAGTGGATCCTCCACGGGCTGATTCTCGACACTGTTTGTAGTTTTGGGTGCAACAACTAATTATAGCAAAGAAACAGAATAAATACAAAAACTAAATCCAGTGATGCCAATAAGTGGTTAGAAGCAAATATGGCCAATTAAAGGCTACATAAAATTAATTTAGAAGGCAAAAAAAATAGTTGTTTTTCTTCTACCAGTTCTTGAACTCGAACCGTGGTACCTAGAGCCAATGATTGAAACCAAAGGCAGATCTTGGAGTGAACTGGTAGCAAGAAAAAAAGTAAAGGGCAAAAATATAGATATTGCATCAATATAATACCTCTAAAAAATAAAAATTACAGTTATAATCCATAAATTTATCGCACTATCGTTTGTACAGTCAACAGTAACAGATCAACAATAATTAATTGTTACCAAAAGAATTGGATTAAACTTTCAAAACAAGATACAAAGTAACAGCACGATTAGCTATACGGATCAAATCAAATTAAAAAACTGGACAAAGAAAAGAGAGAAAAACAAAACCTTCCATATCAGAGTGTGGGACTAGCATCTCTTCGTCTTCTTGCTGCTGTAAGACCCCAAAAAAACATAAATCAGAACGTTTTGGATTCACCTCTAACAAAACCCCAAGTTGAGAACAAACAGGTGCAAATAAGTACTATTAAAAAAAACCAAATTTAAGTAGATTAAAAACCCAGAAACTGAAACCAATGCCCTAGATTAACCACCTTTTTGCAGAGAAAAAACCTCAATCAGGTAAGCAAAATAGCAACCGAAATAAATTATAGCAGTGAAAACAATTACTTCATAAAAATATACAATAAACGTATTATGAATGTAAATACATATGTAAGCATATACACACACGTGTAAATAGAGCAATGAGCAAAGGACATACATCAATAGGAGCTGGAGTCATAACAGTCATGGTGGAACAATTTGCAATTAGGGCCTTTGAAGAAGAAGAAAAAGATGAAACAGGAAAGGCGGATATGATTTGAATACCTCAAAATTTGAGGTATTTGGGGGGGGGGGGGGGGGGGAGAGGGTGGGGAAGAGAGAGTAGGCGCGGTGCAAGAATGAGAGCAAACAAAGCCAAGGAGATCACCGGAAGCTGATCGAGAGGAAAACTGCTTTTATATGAAATAAGGGCAACTTGGGAATTTCCTATTCGAATGTATTGCTGGATCGGATTTGTCATCGGCTTATTAGACCGGTTTGTTTCTAGAAAATTATTAGACCGGATTGACAAATAAACCGAACCCATTACTTCAGTTGACCGTTGGACGGTTTTTTCATCGACTATGAAGAGACGGTCGAGTTTTTTTTTTTTTTTTTTTTTTTTTTTTTTTTTACTGAGATACACCTTTTTGAGAAATAACATTTCTTTAATTAAACATTAGAAGTAAAATTTAGATTAAAAAAATTCAAATTAAATACATTAATAATTAAAATTTAGAAACTAAAAACTTAACCATATCAAAAGACATAAACTTCCTTTTTTTTTTTTTTTTTTTTGGGCAAGTTCTTGTTTCAATTAATATGTCAATCATTCTTTAAACAAAATAAAATATTAATATTATATTATAATCTTTATAATTTTTTAGACAAAAGATTTATATGAAAATTTAGAATAATAACAAAACACAAACTTAATGAAAAATAAATATGACATAGATCATTATAGATAAAATATAACTTTATTAACACAAATATATATTTTTATTCAAAATAACTAATAATTTAAATGAATATAAGCAAAACTATATATTAAAGAGGGATTCTTGTAGAAGAAAATCTCTCTCACACAAAAAACCAAATTAACTTCTAAAAGATTTTAGATAAAAAGAAGAAAAGTGACAAGGATATATATGTCATACTCTTAGTCAATAGTCTTGTACATTTGGCATAAAATATACACCTTAATTTTGTTTTTAATGTACCTATTTTTAGTTATAATTTGATTTTATCAATTATCTTATAACACAATGACATATACTTTTATGTGAGTACATGATATTGAATTAGTATATTTGTAGAGGTGTACTCGATTATTTTAAACTTTATGACTACTTACAAATTATTAATTTAAAATTGTGACTATTATTATAGCTAATAGCTAGGTTTTTATGTTAGAATTGGTTTATCGAAAGTATAAACATAGTTTTCTAAAATCTCACGTTGAATCAAGAGAAGAAGAAGAGATTATAGCAGAAGCATACCAGAATCCATAGTGTTCTTCAATCAAACGGGTTCAAATCTTTCAATTGATGCGTAGTTGTCTTATAAGTTTTTCTCTGTTGATGGGGATACAGAGAAAACTTGTGTCCTTAAAGTTCTATGCTCAAATGGGGACCATGACCCCTTTATATAGATAACCGCCAAAGATAGTTATCAATTATTAGTATTTTCAAATTGTCTTTAAATTCAAATGTTATTGGTACTGGTTTACTTAATACTTTTGATAATTTATATTTGCTAGAAACTGTTTCATCTTATAATGAAACCTTGCATGTAGAGTCACGAGGTACAAAGCAAAAATTAGATAAGGAAACTTTAGCCTCATTATGGCACAAACGCTTAGGTCACATCTCTAAATCTAGAGTTGAGCGACTTGTGTCTGATGAGATTTTGGAATCCCTTGATTTTTCAGATTTTGATGTCTGTTTTGAGTGTATCAAGGGAAAACAGACCAAAATGAAGAAATTAGGTGCAAATCGAACTACGGGCGTCTTAGAATTGATTCATACGGATATTTGTGGTCCATTCCCTACAGCATCTTGGAATGGTCAACAATATTTTATAACATTCATAGACGACTATTCTAGATATGGGTATCTATTTCTTATACATGAGAAATCACAGTCTTTGGATGTGTTCAAAACATTTAAGGCCGAAGTTGAGTTACAACTCAACAAACGGATAAAGAGTGTCAAATCTGACCATGGTGATGAATACTACGGTAGATATGACAAATCAGGTGAACAACGTCCGAGACCGTTTGCTAAATACCTAGAGGAATATGGAATCGTCCCTCAATACACTATGCCAGGGTCGCCTAGCATGAATGATGTATCTGAGAGACGAAACAGGACTCTTAAGGACATGGTAAGAAGTATGATTAGTCAATCTACTTTACTAGAGTCACTATGGGGTGAAGCTCTAAAAACAGCAACTTATATCCTGAATCGGGTGCCAACTAAAGCAGCTGTAAAAATGTCTTATGAACTTTGGGTTGGGTGAAAGCATAGTCTAAAGCACTTGCGTATTTGGGGATGTCCTGCTGAAGCGAGGCCTTATAAACCTCATGCAAGAAAATTGGACTCCAAAATAATTAGCAGCTACTTTATTGGCTATGCAGAACGATCAAGGGGTTACAAGTTTTATGATCCTATTAGTAAGTCTATATTTGAGACGGGAATTGCAACATTTTTTGAGGATGTTGAGTTTAAGAGGGAAAATCGAGTTAGGAACATTGTCTTTGAGGAGGAAGAGGGAGTAATCCCAATTCCTGCTTCTTTTCTTGACGATGTGCAGGTTTCCATACCTATCATTGATTAAGAAATGAATTCAGATCCTCAGCAAGACAATGTTATTCAACCCCTCATTCAAAATGAGGTAATTGTTCCAGAGGAACCAATTCCTAAGGAACAACCTCAAGAACCCGTGCCATTGAGGCGATCCACGAGAGAAAGGAGATTTGTAATTTCAGATGATTATATTGTATATCTCCAGGGACATGAGGCAAAAAGTGGAATGTCGGAAGATGATCCAATTAACTTCTGCCAAGCCATGCAAAGTTTCAACTCTCATAAGTGGATTGAAGCCATGAATGAGGAGTATAAGTCTATGCAAGACAATAAAGTTTGGGAACTTGTCCCATTACCAGCTGGTGCGAATCCCGTTGGTTGTAAATGGATATTTAAAACCAAAAGGGATTCAAAGAGTAATGTGGAGAGGTATAAGACACGTCTTGTAGCCAAAGGCTTTACTCAAAAGGAAGGAATTGACTTTAAAGAAACTTTCTCTCCGGTTTCCACGAAAGACTCTTTAGGACAATTATGGCACTTGTTGCACATTTTAACCTTGAGTTGCATCAAATGGATGTCAAAACAGCGTTTCTCAATGGTGACATTGAAGAAACAATTTATATGGTAGGAGATTCAAAGAATATGGTTTGTAAATTGACGAAATCCATATATGGACTCAAGCAGGCTTCTCGTCAGTGGTACTTCAAGTTTCATCAAGTCATTGTTTCATACGGTTTTTAGATGAATGTCGTTGATGATTGTGTGTATCACAAGTTCAGTGGGAGTAAGCACATTTTTCTGGTTTTGTATGTCGATGACATTTTACTTGCCACAAATGATATAGGCATCTTGCATGACACCAACAGATTTCTATCAAAGAATTTTGAAATGAAAGATCTTGGTGAAGCTTCCTGTAACACCCCATTCTTTATACGAACTAAAATTTTAGTCAAACTTATATTTCCAAAATTGTTATGATCTTACCTTTAATAATTAAAAAATAAAATTTATGAGCTTAATTTGTGAGGTGAAGATGTTTTAATAATCAAAAAGTGTTTAAATTAAATTATGTAAATTTTGAGCAAAATTACCAAAATGCCCCTAACTCTTAAACCTTTTATTGTTATGAGACAAGGGTATTTTAGTCTTTTCACCTTAAAAATAATTATCACCAGCAGCCTTTTCCTTTTCTTCTCTTGGTGACACACTTATAAAAAAAAAAAAAAAAAACAATATGATGAGCTAGTATAAGGGACAATATGATGAGCTAGTAAGAGACAATATGATGTCCTTACTAGCAATTCCTTATCTTCACTTTGAAGAGAATAATTTCCATCCGAGAGACTCACTTCCTTCTTAAATTTTCTTTTCTTTCTTCTCTCTTCTTGACATTTCTAAGAGGAAAAAAATTCAGAAATTGAAATGGGATTTCTTCACTAGATTTAATTTTGCAACCAAACAATTCTTCAAGTGATTTTGGTATCTATACAAAGCTTTTTTCCCCTTTTAAATTCTGTTTATGATCTGAAAAATAGGTTTTTAACATAAAAGGATCAGTCATGGATGAAGTTTTCAAAAATAATTCAAGAACAAGTCATTTGTAATGTTTTGAACTTCATGTAAAACTGTTTTTCAAAAAATTGAAATGAAAACTGGAAAACTTATACAACGAATTATGGTCTGTAAATTATATTTCTAAAAATATCTGGATGTCTAGTTTATCGCAAATTTTACGGTTTGTAATTTGGAGTTTTCTACACAAAGTTATACCTATTTAAATGAAGGTTGTTTTATGAAACACAAACTGCAAGAGCTCTCGGTATTTTTAGTATTTGAAATGTTTATACAGCTTTGAATTTAACAAATTATATCTTATTTTAAAGCTTGACATGTCTATTATTTGAAACATTTTACGGTTTGTTATTTCGATATTTCTAGACAAAGTTATGGCTGTTTAATCAAGGATATGTCAAGTGAAAGGGGTGCTGGAAAAACTGTTTGAAAAACCAATCGGATTTATGTAATTTGAAATAGTTTTACTAATTGGAATTGGATGAATTATATGTTTTTTTAAAGCCTAATATGTCTAGTTTAATATGAATTTTACGGTGTACTATTTCGAGTTTTTTAGACAAATTAATAGTCATTTAACTAAAGGTATGTTTTGCTCCAAGTGTGCTGAAAAATCAATTTTGAAGTAATTGGTTTTCTAAGGACTTGAAAGGGTTTTTCATTTGATAATTGAGTGTGTAATATCTAATTTTTAAGATTGAAATGCCTAATTTATGTATGTTTTTACAAAAATAAATTTAGACATTTCTACCAAAAGTTATATGTGAATATATAAGGGTAGGTTAAGGGTATCCTAAAATTATTTAAAAACAACAATTAACTATTAACAACCCCTATTTTGGATATGTTAAAGTGTTTTATTAGTTTGACTTAAGTAAGCAAACTATGTTGCAATTCTTGTTCTAATACAAGTATGATTATCTAGGAAGAGTTGAGCAAGCAGATCCTACAGTACACGTAGAGAATCAATAGTGACATAGTACAATGAGTGGATATCTAATTATTTCTAAAGCATGGATAGCATTATTTTTGAAAAACATTCATGTTCAAGTAAATTCAATTTGTACAAGTTGCATATTTATGAAAAAGTGCATTCATGTTAACTAATATATCAATTTCAATGCACTTCAAAAACTTGTACACCATAAAAATATATTTTATTTTTATTAACAGAATCAGTCAATTAAATGAAAGAAAATTTACAAGCAAGCTATGATTGAATCAATTTTATTACTTATACTAAGTTTTATACAAGCTTGCAAGTTCAACAAATATTTTACAGTTGCCAGAGTACTTCCCCTCATGTATTCATGATAGTTGGCTATACTCAGTATTTAGATAATGCAGTGACTTGGTAAGACATCGTGACCAACAGATTTGGTCCAATTCAGATTACTATGATGTTTACCAACTCAGTATAATATTACAAGTTCAGTATCATGTTACAAGTTCAGTATGATGACACGTTCAATTAAGTCAGTGCGCACATGACTCATGTATCAGCAGAGCCAACTGAGCCATTTTAATGGCTATATCAAGTTCCCCACACGTGTAGTTGAGAGCTAGTGCTAGTACTAAATGTCTCCTTATTGTGCAAATAAATTTCCCACACATGTAGTTGAAAGCTAGTGCTAGTACTACATGTCTCCTCCGTGTGCAATCAGATCCTCGAGTGCTCTTGGCAATAAATACGTTTTTCTCATGGTTATGCATTTTATTTATATACTAATAATCATAGCATCATCATATTCTAAAAATAATGTACATGTATTTTTATCAGAATGTCACTTCGTTATAAATCATAAACATGTCATTTACAGTTTCTTTTACAAGTACAAAATTACGATGATTTCATGAAACTCAGTTATGCATTTACTAGAATATTATTTTATCATAAAGACTATATGCAGATTATTATTATCAGCATGTATTTCATGATAATTCATAAATAATTCGTACATAGTTTACATGAGTACTATGTTATTTTATAAAACTTATCCACTCATTGAGCTTTCAAGCTTACCCTTTTACATTTTTTTCCTCCCTCAGATAACAGGTTTTGAGGCCACATCACGTGAGTTTGGAGGCTTAGGTTCCATCTATTGTTGTACAGTCTAGGTTGTTTTCATCTCCTTTCTAGTTTGTTTAGTGTATTTTGGCTGTTATGTTTTAAACTAGTGATCAAAAGTCTTATGTGGTGAATAGTATGTATCTGACAGTGTATAGTTATGTTTGGCCATGAGCCCCTTTCTGGATATGTAAAATTATGTGAAGTTTGCTGGATTGTGGAATTCTATACTTCAAAAATGAAGTCTTTTATTGCAAGAAAGATAGTTCAATAATTAGGGGAAACTCTGCTAAAATTTTTGTAAATTTCTTACACAAAATTTTTAAGTTAAACTAAGGTCGATTCAAAATGTTAGATATTATGTTTCCTCAGGACACGTCACATGCTCTAGTGTTGAGCTAGGGCGGGTCCCGACACTTCCTTTGTATTAGGAATTGAGATACACCGAGATCGCTCTCGGGGTATATTGGGATTGTCACAAAGGAACTATATTGAGAAAGTTCTCAATAGATTTAGCATGCAAAATTGCAAACCAGGTGAAACCCCAGTCTTTAAGGGAGACAAATTTAGTCTCAGCTAATGCCCAAATAATAGCCTTGAAATTAAAGAAATACAGAAGATTCCTTATGCTTCGACTGTAGGGAGTCTAATGTATGCCCAAGTATGTACGTGTCCGGATATTACGTTCATAGTTGGCATGTTAGGCAGATATTTAAGTAACCCCAGCATAGATCATTGGAAAATAGTCAAACGGGTTATGAGATACTTACAGAGAACAAAGGAGTATATGCTCATATATAGAAGATCAGATCGGTTAGAGATCATTGGGTACTCCGACTCTGATTTTGCTAGATGCCAAGACAGCAGGAGATCCACATCGGGTTATGTTTACCTATTGGCTGGTGGGGCAATTTCTTAGCGGTCTGCCAAGCAAATGCTTGTGGCTTCATCCACCATGGCCGCATAATTTGTGGCATGTTATGAGGCATCAAATCATGGAATATGGCTGCAAAATTTTGTCACTGGGCTGCGTATTTTAGAGGGTGTTGAAAGACCACTCAAATTATTTTGTGACAATAAATCAGCGGTTCTATATTCTAACAACAATAGAAGCTCAACGAAGTCAAAGCATATTGACATCAAGTTTCTGGTTGTGAAAGAAAGAGTACAGAGTGGTCAGATTTTTATAGAGCACATTAGAACAAACTCCATGATAGCGGATCCGCTCACAAAGGGACTACCACCCAAGATCTTTCACGAGCATACTGCTCATATGGGTGTTATTCTATTTGAGGATACTTTAGTTTAGTGGGAGTTTGAATTTGATTTGTTGCTTTATATTGAACTTCAGATTTTTTATATACATATATTATTCAGTTTACTTTCTACAGAAGTAAAGTTTTGGTTTAACACACTATGTTAAGTAATGTGGTAGTATTGATCTCAATAAAGAATAAAGTATGACTAGTTGAAAAATAGACATGTTTGGATCATATTACATGTAATTTTCATGCTATACATCCATGATTGATCTATGTCATTTGGTTGTATTGGTATATGTGACCATTGATAGATTTAGTCACGATAAATGTGACGAAGATCGCTTTAATCCTGTATCAGTATAATTAATGGACGAGATTGTTCGAAAGTACCCTAATTGTGATGACAATTTTATGAGCTCATAAGGTTATGCACATTTACAAAGTTACATATATGGCCTAGTGAGAGATTGTTGGAAAAATATTATTAATATGTGGGGCCACACATGTAGTTTTAAATGTGCTATGCTATCTTATAGTTTAGCCAATTAAAAGGTGATCTATAAAGTTTAATTTTGGCTATCGAATATTAAATTATCGTAGAATTAATGTGTAGAGACTGGACTTGTATTTTTAAATTGATGAGGGGTCAATTTGAAACTAATAATTGATAACTACCTTTGACGGTTATCTATATAAAGGGGTCATAGTCCCCATTTGAGCGTAGAACTTTAAGGACACAAGTTTTCTTTATATCTCCATCAACAGAGAAAAACTCATAAGACAACTACGCATCAATTGGAAGATCTGAACCTGTTTGATTGAAGAACACTATGAATTCTGGTACGCTTTCGCTATAATTTTAGACATAATTCATTAAATATATATATATATATATATATATATATATATAAAACTCGTGGAACGAACCCAGTTTTGTGCAGAATCCATTTTGCATATAAAATAAAATTGGGGATGCTGATCAGAATCCATATATATATATATATTAAAGCCTATCAAATTTTGTGGCATATATAAAAAACAATTGGGAGTGCCGATCTGAAACATATATAATATGCATATATAAACAATTCACAAGATATAGTGCCAACAATACAGTTTATTATCCAGATTTCATGGCACATCATACAGAATTCATCAAAAATAAATTAATCTCTAACATTCATAGATTTTTTTGAATCAAACATGGGTAGGCTCTGATACCAATTGTTAGAATTGGTTTACCGAAAGTATAAACATGGTTTTCTAAAATCTCACGTTGAATCAAGAGAAGAAGAAAATATTATAGCGGAAGCGTACCAGAATCCATAGTGTTCTTCAATCAAACCGGTTCAGATCTTCCAATTGATGCGTAGTTATCTTATGAGTTTTTCTCTGTTGATGGAGATACAGAGAAAACTTGTGTCCTTAAAGTTCTACGCTCAAATGAGGATCATGACCCCTTTATATAGATAACCGCCAAAGGTAGTTATCAATTATTAGTATTTTCAAATTGACCCATCATTAATTTAAAAATACAAGTCAAAATTAATTCCACGATAATTTAATACCCGATAGCCAAAATTAAACTTTATAGATCACCTTTTAATTGGCTAAACTACAAAATATTTATTAAACACATTGGTGTACGATTTTTTTATTTTTAGAAACCTCTTATGCTTATTCAATAAACTATGAGATATTTTTTATTTTTAGAAACCTCTTATGTTTATTATGCCAAAAATATCTGGGAATCTAGTCACACACAGATGAGATATTTTACACTGGCGCAAGCTCTCAACTATATGTGGGGGTATTTAGTTGCACACAGAGGAGATATTTTGCACTAGTGCAAGTTTTCAACGACTCGTGTGGGGAACTTACTTGAAAAAACCAATAAAATGACTCATTTGGCTCTATTGATACATGATTCATGTGCACATTTAATTAATTGAACTGATACATATCATATTGTACTTGTAACATTATATTGAATTGAACTGATATCATACTGATCTAAACTAAACTTGTAACATCATATTGATTTGAACTGGACTTATAATTATTATACTGAACTTGTAATATCATACTGAACTGAATTGAACTGATATCATATTGAGTTAGTAAATACCATATTGAGCTGAACTTGACCAAATTTAATAGCCATAATGTCTTACCAAATCAAAATAAATGTTTTGAATGCTTAATAGAACTAACTATCATGAATATTGAAGGAAAATTACTCTAACAGTTATAAAATATTTATTGAACTTGTAAGCTTGTATCAAAACTAGTATAAATAATAAAAATGATTTAAACTTAAATTGCTAGCAATTATCTTGTTGGTTCTGAAAATGATGTATATATTCTTATGGTGCTATCAAGCTGGAAGTGCGTTGAAACAAACATATAATATGTTCTTGAAATTAAGGTTAAACAATGAATGCACATTCAATTCTAATGTTCAAAAATACATGCTATTTGTATCAATTGAAATTACTTTAATGTGAATGAGGTTCTAAATGATGCTATCAAACCTTTAAAAAATAAAACTTAACATTATTTTGTAAACTTCTATTAAAATCAATATAGCTAGTAAAAATATTTTTTTATTGTACTAATGATGATATAAATGTATTAATTGGTTAAAGTGCCAAAAGGTAAATACATTTTCATAATATGATTTCGTGCACATATACATAAACATAATATGATTTTTAAACTGGATATGAACAACTTTAGTAATAAAGCTTTTTAAATGAAAGTTGCATCATTAGAAATAACTAATATGTGCTTTTAAAAATCTATTATGATTGAATTGGTACTCTTATATCCATATGTATGAACTGTAGTAAATATTTGAATTTGATGTTAAAATTAAATAGTTAAATAAGAATGTGAACTCTTGTAATCTACTTTATAAAAATATTTAATATTTACTTACAATACTGTATAACCATTGTTGCTCTAATTTTCTTGTTTGGCATACTTCTGTCAGAAACAAAAATAACTCTATAGCTAATTTGGCTAATTTAAACCTTAATGATCATCTACTATTTAAAAACCATGAACTATTAACATATAACTTAATTTTTTCTTTCATTCTTAAAAGAAATTAAAGTATCTATTGGAAAATTAAAATAGCATATTCTTAAATCATTTTAAATTATGTGAAAATAAGTTCAGAACTATTTAGAAACATCACTGAAATATAAAGATTGAATTCAGCCCCTTGAACATGAACTTGAGTAAAACATCTTTTGAAATCATTAAAAAATAGTTTCTTCATTTAAATACTCATAACTCTACATGAAAATGTCTAAATTAAAATTTATCAAAATACTCAAAAAGTAGACATTCCATGATTTCTAAAAAAAGTAACATATTCCCATTAGGGTTCATTAACTCTTTTTTAAAAACTAAAATTTTAATTTATGTCATCCCACTATGAACAATTTTAAAACAATTAAAACGTATCATCACATAAGTAGATATAAATCTAATTTTGTAAAAAAAAAAATAGAAATTTTAAGCTTTAAAACAAGATATAACACACTCATATAAAATTAGTAAATCCATTCCAAAAATATAAAATATTAATTAGTTACAAACATGATTTTCAGTACGATTTTAATAAAATCTTCATCTGTTAAATATTTATAACTTTGAATAGAAAACTTTGAACGATAAATCACAAACTTCATAATAAATTAGACATATTAATCTTTAAAATAGGTATAACTCCCCTAATTCCAGTAAAACTATTTTAAACAAAAAAAAAATACTAATTGGTTTCCAACATATTTTTTAGTACGATTCTCACTTGACATACATTGATTAAATATGTATAATTTTGTTTAGAAATATTGAAATAATAAACTGTAAATTGTATCTTAAAATAAATATTTATAATTTTCAACAACATATGACTAAAAATCTAGTTCGTCCTGAAAGTTTCTCGATTTTCATTTAAATTTCTTGGAAAAATAGTTTTCTAGAATCTTCATCCTCTTTTACTTCTTCTTTCTTTCCTTTTCCTTTTCTTTTTCTCTCCTCTTTTTCTCTTTTCTTCTTTGTTTTATTGCTTATTTTGTGTAGGGTTTTCTTATAAAAGCTTGCACTAAATGTCTTTATATAAGAGAGCATAAAAGGGGAACCTTTCACTTTGAGTCCCTGACTCTTAATTTTTTTTAATCAATGACGTGTTACTTGAGGAGAAAAGATGAGTTATTCATCAAATTTTAAGGCCAAAAAGACTAAAACATCTTTATCCCATAACTTGAAAAGTTTTAAGAGCTATAAGCATTTTGATAATCTTTTACTCGATTACCAACACTTTCAAAATTTAAAATAAAAATAAATAAATCTCAACTTATAACATCTAAATGAATAATGTTAAGGGTAAAGTCGTAATAATACTATAAAATAAACGCTTAATAATAGTTTTACTTTTATGAAAAAGATGGGGTGTTACAATAACCATACAAGATTAAATCGAATCAAAATGGGTTCGATTAAATTGGATCAAATTTAACTAAAATCTAAAAAAAAAATTAATGGCAACACATGGATGGGCATCATTAATAAATAGGTGACATGGCTGGTATGTTGGAAATCCTAGACAATAGTGAGTCAACAATTGTTCGATTTATTAGCGTTTGAGGTTCCAATATATTGGATTCACCAGATGCAGCGTTGATTGAACTTGTGATGCACAATATGGTCGCTTTTAATAGAGACGAAGTTCAAGGACACTAGGATAAGTTATTCAACATTTTCTAGATGTGTTGGAAATTAAGTATGAATTTTAAAAAAAATGAAGAGAAAAAATGCCATAAATTTACTCTCTTAAAACTTTGTCCCACATTATTTTTTCAAACTACTTAGGATGGGTATATAAGCAAATATATTTATAATTGAAATTGGGCCCCAAGGGACACCAATTTTTTTAGAAGATAAGAGGACCTAAGCAATTATGGTTCCACCAACACTTGCGCGCTGTAGCTACAGTCCAACCATGCTCAGCGCATGTGTGTGTGACATTTTATTTTTAAAATTTTTTTTTGTTATTATTTTTCAAATAGTCAGATAAGATCAGACTCAGTTATCAATTATTTTTCTTCTTATCCAGACTGAGTTAGTCCATGAACATTATGACTGTTTTCTTCATGAACGTTGCACATACCTATCCTCTCAATTTCATTTGTCATGCCTGCTGATTTAATTACTCTACTGTTGATCTAAACAAGCCTTTTCATTTTGTTGGGCTTTACTTTAAAAAAATGGAGACAAAAAATGCTATTTTTTCTTACAATGAAAAAGGTCGCTTATATACTTAATACTGAAAACTTGTTTTGCTAGATCCACCTACTTAAGTTACAACAAAATATTTAAATATTTGGATGAAAAATGATTTTTATGCAAAAATTTTATTCTAGATGATTAGGTTGATGATTTGTAAGACTACCACAATTTTGATAAGTTAGCTAGGGAAATTTGAGGTGCACTTCAAAAAAAGTATGACACTGAGAAAACTAGAACAAAGAAATATGTTGTTAGTAGATACTTGAAGTACTAAATAACTGATGACAAATCTATGGAATCTTAATCACATGAACTACAAAAGATAGTACATGAAATAACTTTTGAAGGTATGACTTTAAATGAACAATTTCAAATTGCTATTATTATAAATAAATTACCCATGCATGGAAAGACTTTAAGAATGTACTTAGACACAAAACTAAGAATTTTTTCCTAGAAAGTCTTATAACCCATCTACGCATAGAGAAAGAAACCTGAAAATAAGATGAAAATGATGAAGTACTTGTTATTTCTAACAACAGTGTCAATAAGAAATCCTCCTTTGTAATTCTTAAACATAAAATAAGAAACGTGCAAATTCAGAATGACAATAATAACCAAAATCGTAATTACCAAAATAGAAACAAAAATCTTCCACGGAATGGACCTCAACCCCCTGAAGTTCTTGTATTATAGTTGTAACAGGCCTGATTCTTTGGCTAGGAACTGTAGAAACAGGCCTCGTCCTACCCACAGGCAAACCTTATCGAGATCAACTTATTGCTATGATATCTGAAATCAACTTTATTAGTGGATCCGAGAAGTGGTGGGTGGACACTGGTGCTTCTCATCATGTTTGTTATGATCTGATATATTCAAGTCCTTTTATGAATATGAGGATAAGAAAGTGTTGTTGGGTGACTCCTACTCCACTAAAATTGCTGGTACTGGTGAGGTGAAATTGAAGTTTATCTCTGAAAAGACTATCATCTTGAAGGACGTCCTGCGTACTCCAAGAAGGAAAAGAACTTAGTTTAGTCTATCTTCTCAACAAGGTTGGATTTACTCAAACTATATGGGCTTATTTATATACAATAACTAAGAATAATGTATTTGTTGGGAAATGGTACGCCATTAATAGCATGTTCGAAGTGAATATTGAAATTAATATAGCTTCTTCTTCTACTTATATGTTGTGTTATTTTAATATTTGGCATGTTAGACTTGTTATGTTAATAAACGAATAATAAAGAACATAAGGAGCTTAGAACTAATTCCTAAATTATCATTGAGTGATTTTAAAAAATGCAATTTTTGTAGTCAAATTAAAATAATAAAAACTTCACATAAATTTGTAGTAAGAGAATCTGAACCATTAGACTTCATCCACTCTAATATATGTGAACTTGATGGTATTTTAACAAGAAATAAAAAGCGCTATTTTATAATTTTTAATAGTAATTGTTCAAATTACACTTATGTGTATCTTATGAAAAATAAAAGTGAAGTATTTGACATGTTAAAAATATTTTTGATTGAAATTGAAAATCAACTTGAAGTGATAGTGGCACTGAATATGATTCCAGTATTTTCAATGAATTTTATAAAATTCATGGAATCATTTATGAAAAAACTGTACCTTATTCTCCTAAAATGAATGACAAAGCTAAAAGAAAAAATAAAATATTTATTGAATCAATCATTGTAATTTTTTTGAACTATAGTGTTGCTTCCCATTAGTAGGAAAATTTTTATTAACTGTTTGCTATGTGTTAAATAAAGTGTCTAAATTCACAAGTAAAATTTCACCATATGAAATTTTAAAAAATCAAAAACTTAACTTATTTTATTTTAAAACTTAGGGTTGTTTAACCTATGTTAAGATCCCTAATTCTAAATTAAATAAACTGGCTAGTAAAGCATATAAATGCGTGTTCATAAGATATTATGTGAATAATAAAGCTTATAAATTCTATGATTTGAATGATCATGTAATTATAGAATCAAATGATACAAATTTCTGTAAACATAGGTTTTCTTTTAAATTGAAGAATAATGGGGCTCGTCTTCTAGTAGTTTGCCCAAAATTAGAACTAGTGAACCAAATAAGAAATTAGACACTGAACTTAGGAGAAGTAAACGAATTCTAACCTCTAAGGATTATGAGTCTGATTTTTATGCTTATACTTTAGAGGAATGTCCCAAAGATCTTCAAATAGCCTTATCCTCTTTAGATGCCAACTTATGGGAAGAATCCATAAATGATAAATGGACTCTCTACAGTCTAATAGAACTTTGCATTTAGTTTACTTATCCCCTGGTTGTAAGACCATTTGATGTAAATAGATACTAAATAAGAAATTAAAATTTGATGGTACTATTGAAAAGTACAAGGCTCATCTTGTAGCCAAAGGATATAGGCAGAGAGAAAATGTAGATTTCTTTGATGCATTTTCACTTGTTACTATGATAACTTTCATACGTGTGATTGTTTCTCTTACTGCAATCTATGATTTAGTAGTGCACCAAATGAATATTAAAATTGCATTTTTAAATGGTGATTTAGAAGAAGAGATTTATATGGACCAACTTGAGGGTTTTGTTGTCCCTGGTCAAGAAAACAAAGTTTGCAAATTAGATAAATATTTTTATAGTCTAAAACAATCACCTATGCAATGTTATAAAAAATTTAATAATCTAGTTATCTCACATGGATTCTAAATGAATGAGAGTAACAAATGCATTTATTATAAATATAAAAAATAACATTTGCACTATTATATGTTTATATGTAGATAACTTGCTTATGTTTTGTTCAAATATTCATGTTGTGAATAATGTGAAAATTTTATTATGTGCTAACTTTGACATGAAAAACTTCAAAAAAGCGAGTGTAATCTTTGGAATAAAGATTACTAGGTCTGAAAATGGACTTTCTTTAAATCAATCTCATTACATTGAAAAGATCTTAAATAAATATAATTACTTTAACAACAAACATGCATATACTCCTTATGATCCTAGTGTAAAGTTGTTCAAGAACATTGAAGACGGTGTTAGATAAACTGAGTATGCAAGCATCATTGGCAGCTTATGTTATGTTACTAACTACAATAGGCCAGACATAGCTTATGTTGTAGGACTACTATGTAGATTTACCAATAGACCTAATATAGAGCATTGGAATGTAATTGAAAGGGTTATGAGGTACCTTAAGAGAACTATGAATCTTAGATTACATTATCAGAAGTTTCCCATTATTCTAGAATGATACAGCGATACTGATTGAAACACCCTTTTAGAAGACTCTAAAGCAACTGGTGGCTATATATTTAGCATTGTTGGTAGAGCTATGTCTTGGAAGTCTAAAAAACAGACAATTTTGGCTTAATCTACAATGGAATCTGAAATGAAGAAGCAAGCTAGTTAAGAATTCTGTTATCTGAGATACTTTTGTGGGAAAGACTGATTATAGCTATCTTGATCCAGTGTGATAGTACTGCAGTTATTACAAAGATTTAAAACCATTATTATAACAGCAAGAGACGACAGATAGTCGTAAGCACACTACTGTTAAAAAATTTCTCTCTACATGAGCTGTAAGAGTGGATCGTGTACATATTGATGATAACCTAGCTGATTCTTTGATGAAAGGTTAATAAGAAAGAAGGTTTTCAAAACCTCAAAAAGAATGGGACTAATGCCCAAAGAATGAAGAATCCCTTATGATGGTAGCCTAATTTATAGTCTGGAGATCTTAAAAAATAAGTTCAATGGGTAATAACGAGTTATGAAGTGATATGAGTTGAATCATGCTATTATAAAGTCTCATTCTATACTATTAGAAGCATGAAGTCCTGAAGCAATAGAAGGATGAGTTAATTATTAACTTTTAATGAGTTATATACTCTATGTGGAGTGGAGTGGAGTACAAAGCTAGAGAAGTAATCTTGATATACTTATCTATGTGAATGTGAAAGTGTGGCACTTCTTATGGAATTTTTTGGGTAAAATTTACTAGAGCATTCACTATACTGGGATACACGTGCATAGCCATAAAGCACAGACTTTTTGAACTACACCTTGGAAAGGTTGTATGTGTAATGTTGTTAGAGATAGAGTTCAAAACTCCGAGTTACTCTAGTATATTATAAAGCATCAATACTATGCAAAGTTCAAGTCGATGGACACATTTTGCTTATGCATAATCTTATATCTTTAATTGATCGTTTGCTCGATAAAAATTATTTTTTATAAAATTCAAATGGGGGATTGTTGGAAATTAAGTATGAATTAAAAAAAAAGATGAGAAAAAGTGTCATAAGTTTACTCTCTTAAAACTGTCCCACATTGATTTTTCAAACTACTTAGGTGTGTATATAAGCAAGTAGATTTACAATTGGGATTGGGCTCGAAGACCCACTTTTGTGTAAGGGAGAGCACCTACCACTCACAAGCATGTCGTCGTCGTCTGAACCAAGCGTGTGTGCCATAAATTATTTTTTGTTCTTATTCAGACTGAGTCAGTCCACAAACATTACATGTGACCACTTTCTTCATGAATGTTGCACGTTCCTATCCTCTCAGTTCTCTCTATCCCGTTCGTCTTTGCTCTCTCTCTGCTCTTTATAACGATACAAAAATATAATCCTAGAAAAATATATAAATCAACCCATAAACACTTTTCAATTCAAAAACCCATAAATATATTTTTAATACATAATCAAAATTCTTTTCGATTCCGAGTAACATTAATTTGCAGGTATAGCATTAAGGATTTTAAGATTGCATTGAAGTTCTGAGACAAATAACGATACTAGGTTGTTTTATCTTAGGATGATGGGTTTGTAACTGCTTGCACAATTCTGGGCAGAGCCGCGAAACGTTTTAAAAAAAGTAACTTAGTTTGTAACTGAACCCAAGTAGTAATTTGATAGCTTCGTTCTTGTTTTTATCTTTCTGCTCCAACAAATTGTATACTCGTTGGCAGTGACAACATACGATGGGTAAAACTGCAGTGGCTCGTGGTGATATATTCGATAATCTATGTTGGCTTGTGCATACGACCATGCCACATTTGAGGCGATTAGTTTTTCAAATGGGTTGTCTAGATTATGGTTGCTTGATGTTCATCATAGGTCAAACTTCGGGTAGGCGGTGACAACAATTGTTAATGACTAATTTTTTGAATTATATTGTTTATTCTGAAAACAATATATATATTTTTTATCTGTTTAAATAATAAACATGGTGACCAATTTTGTATTATTTTCATATAAAGAGTAACAAAATACTTCAGAAAAGAATACTTAATTTCGTTTAAGAAAATGAAAGGAGCTTTGATACCACTGAAGCATGTTAGAAGACGAAAATAGGATACTTGAATATTAAAGTTCTCAATAATAAATTATTGTAAACAAAATCACTATCAAATCCTAATAATTATTATCATAATTCAATAAATAAATCCTAAACTAACAACAATTACGATAACTATGAAATTATAAAATATATAATCCTAATTATTTTAAAATTCTAACAATTTTCTAACTTTGTACTTCATAAGATATATCATGCATATGGTAAGAGTATTGTATTGGAGTGCCCTTATAATGATTTGAATAAGGTTCCCTCTGTTAAAATTCACTTTCAATCTTTAGATAGAATCTTCCCCAGATCTAAATCACCATGAAAAAATGCATTGTTCACATTAAGCTACCTCACACACCATCTATGAGAGAGGGAAATTGTTAAGACATCTATGAAAGTCTGTACAATCAATATCTTCGGTTTGACCATACCTTTTAACTACAATTCTTATTTTGTACTTCTCAAGTTGTTTATTTGGCTTCAACTTTATACATTTTTCTGTTGGCAATTATTTTACCATTCTCGTGAAGAAACCTTAGTATTACTTGTAATTAGTGCATTGTGCTCATGTTGCATGGCTGCAACCATTCCTCAAATGTCATAGCCTTCTTAACTGAGTAGGGTTCTATTAATATCACGGCAGGCAATAGAGCTTTTATTTCAAGATTCCTTTTTCTGAGCGTTTGACAATAGGAAAAAGGCTAAAAGTTTTTGAGGTGCCCAAATTTTGGTCTATTTTTCACAAAGATGGCCGAATATTTTTATCTACTCAAAGGTACCCAAACTTTTATCATTTTTACAAATAAATACATTTTCGTGATTAAATTTTGTCATGTGTTAATTAGCTTACGTGAAAAAACTTAAAATTAGTGTTAATTAGCTAATGCGACATAAATTAATCACAAAAAGGTATTTCGGTATAAATAGGATAAAAATTTGGATACCTTTATATAGAGAAAAAAATTTAAACACTTTCACGTAAAATTGATCAAAATTTGGGTACCTTGGAAACTATTTAGCCTATCATAAGTATTGACATTAGGTAGAGATGTAATTTCAATTATAAGTTCCATTCCAACATGATAATGAACAGAAGAGTGACTACCAAGATTAATTAAATAAAGTGAATATGATAGATATGGGCATGTGTGTTCCATGTTAAACTAAGTAGTGGTTTTGAGTTAAAGAAGTATAAAGAAATGAGTTTTGATTTGTGTATCTACAGTGGGAGTGTTTGGTATATAAATATTTGAATTGGAGACAAAATGAGCGAAATTTGTGATTTTTGTGTTGACACGGGTTAGTTGAATCGAGAATTTGGTATATAAATATTTGTAAGTGATGATGTACTATTAGAGGTTCAACATGGTTAGTGCAAGTCGCATGTTGTTTTTGATAGGTATTATAGATTGGTCTATTTGGTTTGGTTGCATTTGTACGTAGACGTTGTTAGTTGATGAAATTATTTATTTACAAATTTTAGCAAATAAATTGTTTTCATGCTTTTAATAAATGTGAAAAAAACATATGTTTTGACAAGATAATTTTTGAATTCAATTTCAAATAAATTTTAAGTTCAATTAAAACATGGTTGATTCATGAATGCAAAAGACAAAATTTCTTTTATATGTTAGTTTATTTGTTGTTCAAAGTGGAGTGTATAAGTTTTATTTTGAATATTAACTAAAATTAGAAAGGAAAAAGTCATCTAACATAATTTTAAAAGGCATTAATATAAGATTAATGTCACTCAATTCACTATTAAAATTTGATTCTAATCTTGTTTTGTCTCATAAAATTGAGTCACATGATAATATATTGTCAATACATGAATTATGCTATCGACCTTAAAAAAATAAAGAAATTAAAGTTACTCAAATTAAAAAGTAAGATTAAAATGCTGAATTAGAGACCAACAACACTTCTATCATTTTAAATAAAAAAAGACTAAACTTATTTAAAAAATAAAAGAGATTAAAATATTATAAAATAAAAAATTGAAACGGTCATATAACTTTACTAAATATTCAATTTAATTTTTTAATTTTTTAATAAAATAGAATAAATATACTAATTATAATAAAAATTAGAAATGGTACAAAATAACAAGTGTTAGACACATTTAATTTTATAAGGATAATTTTGATATTTTAAATATTTTGGTAAAATAACATGTACTTAGCCCACCTCTGTTTCTTTCCGGCGAACCCAGAACTCCCACCTGCAAGCATTGTCCTTCCTCGATAACCCAGCTTTGCAACTACCATTAATTTATGTCCCAAGCTCACTACCACCTCACCCCTTCGGCAAAAAGTGATGAGTGCTTAGAAAGCATAAATATTTTGTGATTTATTGTGCTTAATTGTAAAAAAATATATTTAATTATAACTCGTTTATTTAATTATTTACATAAATCTATCAATTCAGAATCACGAGTATGTTTTTGGTGTATTTCAGGTGTTTTTAACTTCAAAAGAGTTAAACAACGCAAACACACGAAGACGGAACACTTGCAGCACTCAAATTACAACTTAGGAGCAACAAGGATCAAATTATGTAAGCCTTACATAACAAAACAACCAGTATGTAAAGGGTACATATGAGGCACAACAAACAAAGCGTGCCGCGACAGAAGAAAAGTGGTGCCACGGTGTGAGTGTCTCGGGTTTTATGGTAGACTTAGATTCAGTGTCGTGCCATGGCGGGTAAAATGTTGTGCCGCAGCGCTCGTATATTTTTAAGTGTCTAAATTTTTATGTAACCCTTACACCTATAAATATCCTATTAGGTCTCCAACTTATGGAGAACTCAATTTACGAATTATTACGAGACTTTTTAGAGTTTTTCCACATTCAAAGAAGCAAGAGAATCAATTCTAAGGATACAAGAAGCCATTGAAGATCGAAGATCAAGCTTTTGGGGAAGGAAACGTCATCCAATCTATTTGTGGTATTTATATCTAGGTTTCTTATTATTATAGAATTTTCTTCTTTTATTCTTACTTCTTTAGAATGTATGTTGAATTATATTTGTCTATGAATATTAATTCAAACATGATTAGCTAAATTTATCATAGATGTTTAGTTTGTATTTTCATATTTGCTAGATTTATTATGGTGAATATTTTTATTACTTAAAAATAAATAAAAATTACCTTTTGATTAAAAGCATGTTTAGATGTTTAATTGTGAATTTTCATGGGCTAATTTGAGATTCATGATTAGATTGAAAAATCTTAGAATTTGGTTTTAGGAATGCCACTTTGACTATATTTGGAAAAACTTAATCAAAGCTTCAAATTGATAACCTAGCCATGACATTAGTTTGATTGACATATTTTTTCTTGTGCATAATTTATTTGCTATTTAATATACCCGATCGTAGGATATTGATTAGTTAATCAATAAAGAAAATTATTCGATCGTAGGAATTTTCATAAACAAAAGGAAAGTCGGTAATATTTATTTATTAGAACATTCATATTAATTCACCATAATATTTCGATGCAAGCATGGTCAACCAAACTAAACATCCATGTATCTTTCATTGATATTTATCGACATTTTTGAGTTAGTTTATATTTGAAATATTGTTTTCTTTCATTCGTTTGCTACCATTGATCTTGTTCTCGTGTCCATCTTTATTTATAGTTTTATTAGCCTTAGGGTTGTAATTATTTAAAGTTTTAGTAGTTCTAAAATTCTAATTAGTTAGTATTTTAGTTGCTCTAGGACTCTAATAGATTAAGAAAAAAATTATTTATAACCACTGCAATTCCTTGAGAGATCAACTTCGAAAGTTTGCTTATCGCTTGCTACAAGTGATTCGTACACTTGTGAGTACTATAATTTACACATCAAGTTTTTTGCGCCGTTGTCGGAGAATTGACGTTTTAAATAATTTTCTTTTTAAATTTTTAGAAATTCTAAATTAGGTTTATTTTTTATTTACTTTAGTTGAATTTTATTTTTAATCTTTTATTTGAAAAAAAAAATTGATAAATAAAATATTAAATGGATGTCTGCTATTAAGGGCTTAGTTTTACGTCTTAGCAAGACGTTGTCGCTATTGTGTGACTAAGAATCTTAGAGACATATGGTTTCTATGCTTTTCATATTGTTATCTCCTTCCAAATATAGCTTAACATGATGCCCGTTTACTTTAAATGGTTCTTGTATTTTAGGATTTAGCAACTCCACTACTCTATGTGAAAATACA
The DNA here is from genome assembly GCA_029378325.1 of Elaeagnus macrophylla. Classification (NCBI taxonomy): domain Eukaryota; kingdom Viridiplantae; phylum Streptophyta; class Magnoliopsida; order Rosales; family Elaeagnaceae; genus Elaeagnus; species Elaeagnus macrophylla. Next base: position 18,352,634 of record CM055644.1, on the reverse strand, counting down.
TTGGCAATGGTATACGATCCACTCTACCTAGAATGTAATTTTTCTGGAAACAAACACAAACGTGAATTATATAAAAGGACTTTCATTACAGGAACTAAAGACTTACTGATGAGCCCTTTATCGTAATATCGCTTAGTATGTAGATCTTGGCATTTTCGTAAGCGTTATCTCTAATTTCTTAAAGTTCACTTAACTGGAGTAATTGTTTTTTCCCAGCTTTTGTCATATCCATGTTGAGCTCTTTAATTGCCTAATACGCTCTATGTTCTAGCTCAACGGGTAAGTGACATGCTTTTTCAAAAATCAACCGGTAAGGGTTCATACAAATGGGTGTCTTGTAAGCTGTGCGATATGCCTGATGAACACATTTTTGACCTATATTTTGTTATGTTTTTAAGCATTCATTTTATATTTTATTTTATTATTTTCGTATTTTGGAAGGTATTTTTTGTGTTTTGTAGGTTTGGGAAGAAATGTGGAAAAAGAGAGCAAAAGTAAAGCAAAAGTGTTTAAAAATGTAAGCCTTACATTGGATGTCATTCACTATGTAAGGGGGACAAACAAAGGCTTAGCAACGTAAGCCTTACATCGAGAATCAACATACTATGTAAGGGCATTTACAGCGCAAGAAAACAAGGCGCGCCGCGGCGGGGAAATTGTGTGCCGCGGCGAGAGGCTCTCGGGTTGCATCCTGGGAAATCAAAAATTCAACGTGCGCCGCGGCGGGTAAAACCTGTGCCGCGGCGGGAATGTATCTGTTTTGAACCAACGAGCCAAAATTCAACATGCGCCGCGGCGGGAAAAACCTGTGCCGCGGCGGGAGGTGCCAAAACTGCCCAGAAACCCTAAAACGCGTATTCCACTTCTTTCCCCCTATAAATACAACATTATACCTCTCCCAAACACAAGTTTTTGCAGCCAATTTCTCTCCCACCTCTGCTGCTACTGCAGCAAGGGTTTTCCACCCAAAATCAACCCAAAATCAAGAGGAGACCCTCCATTGTTGAAGCTACTCCAAGGATTTGAGAAAGAGGATCAATCAAGTTCAAGGATTTGGAGCTAGAAGATTCATTGGGGTATTTTTATTGTAATATATTTTTCTTCTCTGATTTTGTGGTTTGCCTCCATGGCTAAATTGATTGACACCAATTTAGTTATGGTTGGCTAATTTATGTATTTGGGATGTTAGTATTGCTTCCAATGATTGGAAGAACAATTTTGTAATTTAATTATATATGATTTGGATTTATTTCTTGTTCATGTTCTTATTATTTTCTGATTGTGAATTAATGGTGGACCAAACCTTAGTTTGTAATTAGAAAGAATATTTTAGAATTAGGCATTAGAAACGCCATCTTTGCTTAATTGTGCATTATGAACAAGAGCCTAAATTGATTGCATTGATTTGTGTTAGTTTAGGTGGTTAGAATTATTTCCTTGAGCTAATTCCGATTGATTAGTTAATGATCCGGACCAAAGACGTTAATTAGTTGATCGTAGCGAAAATTGCCATTGATTTGGGATTTTCTAGGTTTAGCAAAAAAATCATTAAATCCAACTTTTAATTGAATGCTTAATTTGTTTTTGCCATGAATGGATAGCGAACTAATGTTCCCATTTACATCCATTATCTTCCCCTTGGTTGTGATTACTTTTATTCCCATTTTATTTTAGTCTTTTATTTAATTCCGAATTTATAGTCTTTTCTGCAACGTGACAATTGTTAGAATGTTTAGGATTGTTTGTTCGACTAAATAAGAAAATAGATAACGTTTTAAAACCACAGCAATTCCTTTGAGAGACGATCTTGGGAGTATACTTGTCGCTTACTATAAGTGACTCGTGCACTTGCGAGCTTTTTATAAATACAAAATTTGACTATCAAGTTTTTGTGCATCAAGTTTTTGGCGCCGTTGCCGGGGAATTGGCGTTTTAAAGTGTTTATTTATTTTCTGTTTAGTTTGTTTTTCGTATTTCTTTATTTTTGTGATTTTTGTTTTGATTTGTTATTTTTAGTTTATTACCTATTTTTATTTGTTTGAGTCATTTGTTTTAGTTGTTTGTTTTATTTTATTTCTTTTGTTATTTATTTTCTTTTTTCTCTGGGATATATATTGTGGTGCTTTGATTTCTTTGTTGTTTTTGTTAGTATATGAAATGTACCGTTCATAGACTACATCAACATATTCAAAAGAGCACTTAATCAAGCTGGATACTGATATCCAAGAGCTAACAAACATGGAGGTATGTGACATTTGTGGTTTATATGGACATAATGCTATTGTTTGCACTTTTGCAGGTGATTACCATACATCTATTAATCGGGACTTCGATCCTAATGAGGAATGTCACCCACCTTGGAATGATCACCCATCTTGGAGTGATTCCTATCCTTATATTCCCGAGTTGGAAAATCACCAAAATTTTTATTGGGAAGCAAACACTAACACACCCTATGTCTCATACCCCATACAAGGCTTAGATTTTAATCCTTATGACCAACCCATTCACCCTAAGAAACCAACCTTGGAGGATACCTTGAATACTTTTATTCAAGTTAGTGTAGAAAACCAAGAGAAACGTAATCAAAGGTTGGATTCCTTAGAAGACTCTATGATAAGGATTGAAATGCAAATTGGGCAACTAGCGGAACAACTTCTAACACAAGAAGAGTTGCCCAATCAAGCTGAGCAAGTAAAGGATGACATAATCCTTCAAAGTGGTAAGGTTTTTAATGATATTCATTTTCCTGAATTTTTTGATGATTTACCACTTTGTGCAGAAAATATAGATGGGGAGCAAGCAATTCTCAAAGAAGGTCAAGTTGAGGAAAATCAAATTCTACAACCTTCTAAGGAGAACAAGGAGGAATTCTCTGTACCTCCTTTACCACTCAAAGAACCTAAGACTTGTACATCCCCAAATCCTTCTCCTTACTACTACCACCTCAAGAAAGTGTGTACTGTGCTTCATGGGAAACAACTACCGAGATGGAAGGATACACTTAATAACATATTAGCTCGGAAAATCGATATCACACACTTCAAGATTTTTGATGATGGTGGATAGGAGTGGATTAACAACGTCTTGCTAAGACGTTAAAGAAAGCGCTTGGTGGGAGGCAACCCACTATTTTAGGTAATATTTTTCTTTTTCTTATAGTTTAGTTAATTTTTCTACTTGTTCCTTTTAAATGCTTTTCTGAACATGTGCGTAGTTGAAAACATTGAGGACAATGTTTAGTTTAGGTTTGGGGGTACAAATAGGTCCAATAAAAACTTTTTGATACAAAACTATCATGCTTTCTTGTTAATTTAAAGTGAGTAATTGAATCTTTATACATGTTTTGTTTGATTTCTTGTACATATTCAAGGTTAGTTGTAAAAGTTGGTTTTTGTTCATAGTTCATACTTCATGCTTTTTAATATTGAAATTGAGATGAGCCCAAATTTTGTGTTTAAGAATCAAATAGTGGAGACTACCTTGTGAGATGATTGTTGAGCCATTAACGTTTCATTCTGAGAGTTAATCATTATTCTACTCTTTTAAACACTTTTCTTATTATTTCAAATTGTTAGAAGATCTCTATAGGTTTTTGCATTGAATGTTAGGATTTTCAACATCTAATGAAGAATCATATGTTTAATTGTATTGCTTAGATTAAATGATTTGAGTAAAATTTGGAGTGTTTGCCTATTTCATTCATGCTTGACTTTAAAAGATTTAAGGGGAAAATAAATAAAAAAAAATAAAGTTTGCCATTCACAAAATACACATGTATGTGGGTCCATAAAAAAAAAATCATGACCCTTAAGTTCTTCAAATGGTGAAATGGTTAATACAAAAAGAAAAAAAAAAAAAAAGAGGAAATAATTTCCCTTAAAATCAATGCATTTTCCTTCATTCTAGGGCATACACTTGAAGTTTTTACTTGAGGATTTTAATTGATGCATGATAATAGTAATGTGATTTCTTCATAAATCCTATCATTTGATTCCTTTCATGAGATCAATGTTATACACTTTTTGAGCCTTTCTTGTTTAATCATATGCGAATCTATTAGCTCATTTCTTTACATAACTTCTATTCGCATATACTTTGTTGAGTGTTTGAACCCATAGGATCAGTGTGATATGAAGAGTGAATTTTTTATCTTGTGAGGAGTAGAGTTGAAACGAATTTAGATTCTTAACACTTGATTTGGGGGAATTAATATTGATATATATTTTTTTTAGTATTGGAGTATGCACTTGTGATACAAAACTGATTTGCATGATGAATCCTTAATGTGTTAAGATAATTAGATGAACTTATGTAGGAGTTTCGATTATAAACTAAGAATAAACTGAAGCATGAGAAATTTTGTTGAAATAAGTTTGTAGTTTTTATTTGTAGCATTGTTATTTGTCGTTTTAGTTTTTCTTTTAGTTGGATGTTTGTGGGAATCATCACTGAAAACCCTCACGAGACTTTAACTCGTCCACTAGGGCAACCTAGGGGTTTAAAGGCTTGTTGCATATGCTAAATGCAACCGTGACAATCTACGGAAGTGATTTAGGTTAGTATAGTTTAATTTTAGTTTTGCTAGAGGACTAGCAAAATGTAGGTTTGGGGGTATTTGATGAACACATTTTTGACCTATATTTTGTTATGTTTTTAAGCATTCATTTTATATTTTATTTTATTATTTTCGTGTTTTGGAAGGTATTTTTTGTGTTTTGTAGGTTTGGGAAGAAATGTGGAAAAAGAGAGCAAAAGTGAAGCAAAAGTGTTTAAAAATGTAAGCCTTACATTGGATGTCATTCACTATGTAAGGGGGACAAACAAAGGCTTAGCAACGTAAGCCTTACATCGAGAATCAACATACTATGTAAGGGCATTTACAGCGCAAGAAAACAAGGCGCGCCGCGGCGGGGAAATTGTGTGCCGCGGCGAGAGGCTCTCGGGTTGCATCCTGGGAAATCAAAAATTCAACGTGCGCCGCGGCGGGTAAAACCTGTGCCGCGGCGGGGATGTTTCTGTTTTGAACCAACGAGCCAAAATTCAACACGCGCCGCGGCGGGAGGTGCCAAAACTGCCTAGAAACCCTAAAACGCGTATTCCACTTCTTTTCCCCTATAAATACAACATTATACCTCTCCCAAACACAAGTTTTTGCAGCCAATTTCTCTCCCACCTCTGCTGCTACTGCAGCAAGGGTTTTCCACCCAAAATCAACCCAAAATCAAGAGGAGACCCTCCATTGTTGAAGCTACTCCAAGGATTTGAGAAAGAGGATCAATCAAGTTCAAGGATTTGGAGCTAGAAGATTCATTGGGGTATTTTTATTGTAATATATTTTTCTTCTCTGATTTTGTGGTTTGCCTCCATGGCTAAATTGATTGACACCAATTTAGTTATGGTTGGCTAATTTATGTATTTGGGATGTTAGTATTGCTTCCAATGATTGGAAGAACAATTTTGTAATTTAATTATATATGATTTGGATTTATTTCTTGTTCATGTTCTTATTATTTTCTGATTGTGAATTAATGGTGGACCAAACCTTAGTTTGTAATTAGAAAGAATATTTTAGAATTAGGCATTAGAAACGCCATCTTTGCTTAATTGTGCATTATGAACAAGAGCCTAAATTGATTGCATTGATTTGTGTTAGTTTAGGTGGTTAGAATTATTTCCTTGAGCTAATTCCGATTGATTAGTTAATGATCCGGACCAAAGACGTTAATTAGTTGATCGTAGCGAAAATTGCCATTGATTTGGGATTTTCTAGGTTTAGCAAAAAAATCATTAAATCCAACTTTTAATTGAATGCTTAATTTGTTTTTGCCATGAATGGATAGCGAACTAATGTTCCCATTTACATCCATCATCTTCCCCTTGGTTGTGATTACTTTTATTCCCATTTTATTTTAGTCTTTTATTTAATTCCGAATTTATAGTCTTTTCTGCAACGTGACAATTGTTAGAATGTTTAGGATTGTTTGTTCGACTAAATAAGAAAATAGATAACGTTTTAAAACCACAGCAATTCCTTTGAGAGACGATCTTGGGAGTATACTTGTCGCTTACTATAAGTGACTCGTGCACTTGCGAGCTTTTTATAAATACAAAATTTGACTATCAAGTTTTTGTGCATCAATGCCCACAAAGCATCATTCAATTTTACTACCCAATCCTTCCTTGAAGGGCACACTGTGCATTCCAATATTCCCTTAATTTATTTATTGTTCACTTCCACTTGACCCGAAGTTTGGGGATGGTATGGGGTAGCCACTCTATGTGAGATGTTGTACTTTTTCAATAGTCCATCAAGAGCTTGTTGCAAAAGTGGCTTCCTCCATCACTAATGATAGCTCTAGGTGTCCCAAATCTGTTAACAATCATATTCTTTAAGAATTTAACAACAACATTAGCATCATTGGTTCTAATGGGTATGACTTCTACCTACTTTGAGACATAGTCAAATGCTACTAATGTATAAGTAAAGCCAAAAGATGAGGGAAACGGACCCATGAAATCAATTCCCACACATCAAATAATTCTACCACAAGATTCGATGTCAAAGGCAGCTCATTACGTTTACCTATATCACCGGTCCTTTAACATCCATCACATCTCATACAAAATAAGTTAGCATCCTTGAATAAAGTAAGCCAATAGAATCCAGATTGTAATACCTTTAGGGCCGTTTTCTTACCACCAAAATAGCCCCTACAGTGTATCTCATGGCAAAAAGTTAGGATGCTATCATGTTCCTCTTCGGGCACACACCTTCGGATGACTTGATCTTGACATAACTTGAACAAATAGGGGTCATCCCAAAAGTACTACCTGTAAATACTGAAAAACCTTTTCTTTTCCTGAAAAGCGATGTACCACATGAACTGGACTAACCTATTTACTATCAGCAATTGGATAAATTACTCCTACTGCTAAAAGTTTTAAAACTTCTTTTTTAACCACTTCTTGCATGATGGAGTTTAGTCTCCTTTGTGCTTCTTTAACTGGTTTGACATTGTTCTCCAAATTGATTTTATACATACACATTGCTGGACTAATGCTTGTAATGTCCCCTATGCTCCATTCTATTGCTTTCCTATATTTCCTAAGCTTCCTCACTAGTTGTCCTCTTATTTTTGGGTGAGTGAAGATGATATAATAAATCGATAAGTTTCATTCTCTCCCAAGAATACATATTTCAGATGCTTAGGCAATTCTGTAAGTTCTAGCTCAAGTGGAGTAATCTCTTCTTCATATGGGGCATTTAATAAATCTAAGGGTGTACTAGCATCCTCTATGGGTGTGACATTATCTAACAAATTATTGTACTTTTTAGTTTCATCATCTAAAATGTTATCTATCTCTCCAACTGTAAGTGCTACATCTAATTTATCATTTATTCTATCCTGCACAAATGTATCATGAATTATAGGATCTAAACATTCATCAATAGCAGATATAGAAGGATAAGGAGACGAATCAAAAACCTTAAAATGTACAGCCTCTCCTAAGACTGTCATTGTCAACTTTCCACTTTGGACATCAATTATAGTTTGAGTGATGGCCATAAATGGTCTACCCAAGAGAATTGTTTGTTCCTTGTCTAAAGATGGGGATTCCTGCATATCTAAAACCACAAAACAACAGGTATGATAAGCTTATCTACTTATACAAGCAAGCATGGTCAACTAAACTAAACATTCATATATCCTCCATTGATATTTATCGACCTTTTTGAGTTAGTTTAGATTTAAAATATTGTTTTCTTTCGTTCGTTTGCTACCATTAATCTTGTTCTTGTGTTCAACTTCATTTACGGTTTTATTAGCCTTAAGATTCTAATTATTTAGAGTTTTAGTAGTTCTGAAATTCTAATTAGTTTTTGTTTTAGTTGTTTTAGAACTCTAAAGAGATTAAAAAAAATTATTTATAACCACTGTAATTCCTTGAGAGATCGACTTCGAAAGTTTGCTTATCGCTTGCTACAAGTGATTCGTACACTTGCTAGTACTATAATTTACACATCAACAAGCCCTACCCAAACTAGCCCCAAACCAAACCCTCACCTAAACTAGTCCCAACCCCAACGCCACCCTACTCGTTAGCCCCAAACCTCACCCCCATTGTCCGATTGCATTTTTTAAGTTTTATTTTTAATTAAAAATTTTAAAATATCAAAATTGTCCTCATAAAAATACAATATGTGTAAGATACATAGTTTAAATATGATTTTATGGACTTATTTAAAACTTTTATAAAATTAGTGTTCTTATTTTACTTAACCAAAGATAATATAACTAAACTATAAATTTTGTAAAGTTACAAGATTATTTTAACATTATACCTAAAATATTATATTTATAACTGTCATGGTACTTTTCTTAAAGAGAAAGTCTACTTCACATGGGCAAAGTACTTTTCTTAAAGAGAAAGTCTACTTCACATGAGCGAAGTACTTTTCTTTTCTTAAAGAGAAACTCATTATTCTATTTTAGTATTAAAAGAACGTGTGTTTGAATCACTTTTAGATTATATTTGATTTGTAAAAAGAAAATGAAAATAATAATATTAATTTTTTTGGGTGGCGATATTGTTACAATAAAAATTGTTAATAGCACAATTACCTTTTATTAATAATAATTTTATCAACCAAAGTGTCCCTGTGGCAATATCATTATCCCTTTTTATAAACTTATAAATAAAACAAAATTAAAAAATATTTTTTTTATTTTTAAATGAGAAAAAATGAAAAAAATCAAAAATGATTATACATATTTGAGAAAATAAATTCATTCTATTCTTGATAGGTGAGAGAAATGAATATTATTGCACAATTAAAATACTTTACATTCGATCATAAATTTAAAGTCAAATCAAATACATAAATATATTATTTATATTATCATTTTTATTCACTCAAAATCACTTTATGTCATAAATTTAACTACCCTTATAATGTATTATAATGAAATATAATCAAAAACTCATCTAAGTAATTTAGGTACTCATTTGGTGTCGGATAGAATTATAGGTGTGTTTACATATATTGTGTTATATGCCATAATTAAAATATCAATATTTATAGATATATCTATAATTCAATTTTAAAGAAATATAAAAAATATTATCGATATTGATAAAAATTTATGTAGAAGTAAAAAAGGTATAAAAAATTATCTAAAAATATTAAAATTTCATATGAAAACTTAACATAGAGAAAATTAAATAATATTGAATTTAGTACTATTTTTAATAAATTAATACCCAAATGCTAAATAAAAAAGTAAATTGAATGAGAATAAAATACTTAAATATTAAAAAATTATGCTATAATTACTTTCAAAAATATTTTCTAAGGAGTTAAAATATATGTTATCTTGGTTCAAATAATATTGATGTAATGACATATAATTAGAAGTTGTTTGAATATAATGATTAAGATGCCATGAATATGTTGTTTGATCTCTTCTTGTTGTTTATTTATAAATAGAAAATTGTAAGTTAAATTAGTAATTTAAAACTGTGAGTTAAATTAGTAATTTACAAATTATTGTTGGAGTTTTCAAAGATTCTATGCTATTTAAGAGATTATTTTTATTTGTATTAATGTCCATTAAAGATAAATATTAATGCTCATTTGTATTAATAAACTTGAAGTCATTGCTTTTTTTTTTTTTTTTTTTTTTTTATTTTTATGTTTATTATTATCTAACTATAGCATATTATTATATTTTTCACAATGTTTTATTTATTTATTTATTTTTTTTTCAATAGCACCTATGCTTGAATCAAAGTCTATACACCAATTGATAGCAATAAAAAAAATCTTAAAAAATTATAGGACAAAAATTTCAAAAAAAATTAATAATTCTATGGATAATATTTGATTTGAGAGTTTGAGATCTGATACACAATTACAATAAGGTGATACAAATATTTTAAGATTCATGCATCTCATACAAGCAATGGAAAGAAAACACAGATAATTTAATAAGCAATAAACAAACAAAACAAAATAGCTAGATTAAATTATCACAACAGAATATACAACAATAAGAAAGCAGTACAACAAGAGATGCTTTTTAATAGCGAAAAATTCTCATATTATATACTCGAATAATTCAATGTTTGTACTAAATTAACAGTAGAGCATATAAACATAACATATAATGTGGTAAACTCACTTAAATATCGTTCATGAGTTATAACATATATGAGTTGCTTAAGACAATTAATCGATAGCAAGTAATTTACTATGTAAGTAAATCAACAATATTACAACTCAGAAATATATGTTAATACTTCTATTAGTTGGAGTTACGCTCAACTGTGCTTAAGTTACCATTATTTGCTATTTTCATAGTATCTACGATTCAAAGTCTAAATCTAACTTTTATTTGAAGCTCCACTACCACATAGTGTATAGTGTAGTATAATCACTTATAGTCAGCTTATTGAAAACTTAGAGTATTGACAAAGTTCATGTATATGTACATAACATGGAAATTTATGTCTTGATAGTTAATTCAATTTAATCAACCTACCTAAAAATGTGTTTTTTACTAAAATAATTTTTTCATATCATTGATACAAAATACTCAAAATTACGAATCATTAATATGAAATATACTCAAAGTATTAATGATCAAAAAATCAGAAAATAATTTTTGTTAGTGAAAATATTAAGTTCACAATTAAATAGAGTTTTCCCACCCTTTTTTAATTACTAAAAAAATTAAAATTATGAGGATATTTATAGATAATTCTTGAATTTTTGATGAGTCATTAGCAATTATTAAAATAAATAGATTTTATATTTAACATATAAAAATACCAATAATAAAGCAAATAGAGACTTACCTGCAAAAATGATATAATTATATCGTGGCATACAGGATATATCAACCATATTCAATAAAATTGTAAGTAACTGGTAAAAAAATACAACATAATTATTTACATCGAAGCTTTAAATATATCGGATATTATCCGCAAGATATTGATAATTTTTAATCTATTGTAATATGTTATTTAAGAAAAATAAAAATAGATCCAGCGTTTCTTCTAGGGGAAAAAAAAAAAATTAGCGAGCGCCTCAATCCATCGATTTTCACTTACCCTAATTTCATTCCCTCCTTTTACCCCATAAGAACGCCGACGCTGCCTGTCAAGAATCTTCCGTTGCTGCCGTTGGCTAAGCTCGCCATTCACCAATTCAATAGTCTTCACACTCCTACTTTCCCACTCTGTTGCCGTTCGCCATTCGCGATTCTTCATCAGTCCATCTCTCCTTTTCTGTAATATGTAAGAAACCTTTCCAGACTCTGTTTGTGATTCTCAAATTTGGGTCATTAGCTGTTCGTTTGAATTGATTATTGCAAATTAAAGAAATTCCATTCAGTTGCATTTCGATTAAGGTTACATTTGGGTAATCGGTTTGTGGTTTTCGATATTCTGCTTGGTTGACTTTTACTCCTTTAGTAACATGTAATTTATGTTACTGGGCTATGTTGTATCATGAGGATTTTGATATTATGGTTTCAGTTTTGTTCTTTATGCTTAGAGTTGACGACCATGTATGATACTGTGGTATTAGCTAATTTAATGATATACTGTGATGTTTTATGTATCTTTGAATCATTCAAAAAGGGTTATTCTGAACTTTTCAATACATTTCAATTTTTTTCTTCTGGATTTGTTGAATCTTGAAAATATATTTCTTGAATTTTTGAAAACTTGAAGTTTCTCACCTTAATTTCCCGCTTACTTTAAGTTTTTTTTTTTTTTTTTGAAAAAGTTTATTGTTATACAAACTACTGCTGACAATCATCGGTTGTTAGTGGCATGAGCAATAAAGGAAAACAGAGAGAGAAGCTTGATCGTGATTTATTTGAAGAAAATGATCGAGAAGAGCTCAAATCTGCAGCCATAATGAGCAGTAGTGATGACGAGGAGGCCAATGAGGATTTAACCCTAAAGATTGTTGAAAAATCCTTATTGATGCGTGCAGCGAAGTTGGTCCCCGATGACGATGTTTCTAACGAACCAACAACAAATGAGTTCTTTAACGGTTTGCATGATTTGCCTTCCTCGTCATCTGCTAATGCTTCACAAAAAACTGAAATGAAGAATGTTGTTTCTGGAGATTTAGAGAAAAAGAAAATTATTAAGAAGGTGAAAAGTAGGAAGTTGAAGAAGAAGGAAACTAGGGACCATCCTGTGAGTATTTCCCTCGTTTTTCTGCAAACTATTGGTTAATTGGGTTTCTTCATTTATTTCATGGTTTTTCTGAGTTAGGTTATATAGAAGATGTCATCTAACAGAAATAATGTTGGTCTTTGCATAGAATGGAACTTTCTTGAAGGTTTAAAACTATTGTAAACTTTAGATGTCATGGTCTTATATTACAGTCCCTTGTTGCTTCAGGTTTTTGTTGCAAAGGAAGAAGACAAAGTGGAGGAAGTTAAGGAAGCAGATGTAGCTGTTGCCACTGAAACTAATCCTGTTGAGATCAGTGACAATATGACCAACAATTTGGTGCTCAAGAAACTTCTTGTGAGTTAAAATAGTTTATGAAAATCCCTATTCAAAATGCTAATTTACCTGAAGGCTTGGCTTAATTTTATCTATGTGATTTGTCTACTCTATTAGCGGGGGCCAAGGTATTTTGATCCTCCAGACAGTGGTTGGGGAACATGTTATAACTGTGGGGAAGAAGGTCATGCAGCGGTCAATTGTACTGCAGCGAAGAGGAGGAAACCATGTTTTGTTTGTGGGAGTTTGGAGCACAATGTTAGGCAATGTACCAAGGTAAATATAGAAGTACTGTTTTGTATTTGATTGTTACCTTTTTTTTTCTTTTTCCTGGTGCTCTTTACACAGGGTTTCTCCTGTCGTTCTGTTTGTGATGTTTACTTGGTGTATATTTTGTTGCAGTTCTCTTTTTGAAATTGTTTGCTCTAGATGCTCAATGGCATTGTTCATTTGTTGATAATAATATGGCTCCAGGAGAAATAGCTGTATACGATTGAACATTTGTATTATATATCTTGTAATAATTAGCACTAGAAAAATGATAATTTTTTAGGGAATCCTTCTTACAACAAGGATGGCCGAAGTCTTTTATGTCTTCACAACAATAAGTTTTAGCCTCGACTTATTTCATACCACAAAGTTACTGTTCTATAGTTTGAATGAAAGCTTTTATTACTTGCTCATTTGTAGTCGACTCTGGATATTAGTTTGTCAGAACTCATAACTTTTTTGGTTGGTATGGTTAGTGTTATTTGTTTAGTTTGCTTTGCCTAGAAACATCTAAATGCAAAATAATTTTCCGCCAATTTACTATACATATTGTTTAAATTATAATTGACCAGACTGGCAATCTGCTGAATAATATTGGAACACTGCATTTCTTATGTTACCACAACATTCTTATGACTTTATGTGGTACTGCTGCTTGATACTTAACCTTTTATTTTGTGACTTGTGATAGAAAAGGGATTTTTTTTATATTGATAAATCAATTCTTTGGTTGATAACTGCCTTTTATGATCATTTGCAGGGGAAAGATTGCTATATCTGCAAGGGTAGTGGACACCGTGCTAAAGATTGCCCAGAGAAGCAAAAGGGTGGCTTTGTTAGATCAAAGATTTGTTTGAAATGTGGAGATGCTGGTCATGATATGTTCTCATGCTGGAATTATTATCCAGATGGCGATCTTAAGGTAACTTTACATGTTATATCGATTCTTCCCTGTATCCATATGTTTTTGGGGATGTGTTTCAGTTTTTTTTCTTTTTCAATTCACTCTTTCTCCTTGTTTTGTTTAAACAGGAAATACAATGTTATATGTGCAAGAGTTTCGGTCATTTGTGCTGCGCCAAGTATGTTAACTCTAGTTCTGGTGAAGTTTCTTGTTACAAATGCGGCCAACAGGGACATACTGGTTTGGTGAGTACATTAAGCATTATTTGCTTTTAATAATTTTATCTGAGTTAGGGGTAGGGTAAGTTGTACCCTGAACTTATAAATGCTTCTGTCCTGGTGTTGATCAAGGAAGTGGTCTGTTGGAATGGAAACTTCTGTGTAAACTGATGCCGAGTTATTTGAATAATTTGGTTTACTTAGTATGTATTATTCATAAAATTATACACATACATGGTAGTTTCAGACAGGCAGCGAAAGGAGACATGAAGTATACATTAAAACCTGGTTTAAGTTTTCTAGTGGTGTATGTGTACTAACTTTTATGTACACTTAAGCACAAGTTGAGTGACTGTAGCGGTAATTCACCCCCCCCACCCCTTCTTCGTCATTTACTAAATAGTCTGCTTCCTTGACCCTACCTCTTTTTAATATATGATTACATCACATTTATTTGCACTGGTTATTTTGTTCAGCTTAGAACTTTCAGAAATTATAGTTTGGTGATTGCTGATTAGTTCTTGAACTGTCTGGTTTGCAAGTATATTGATTACAATTGCTATGCAATTGATTTGCAAGTTTGTGTGTATGTACAAGGCATATATGGTTACAAAGTATTAATACTTCATGAGAAACAGTTCACCAATAAGCCTTAAAAAGAAACGGCAATTTAAGGGAAACTAGTAGGCCGTACATAAGATAAATACTTTAATGGTATAAAAACGGCAATTTAAAGGAAACTAGTAAGCCGTACATAAGATAAATACTTTAATGGTATATCTGGTTTCCAGATGAATACTTTAATGGTATAAATGGTTACAAAGTATCTGCAATTGTTTCTAGATACCATTAAAGTATTTATCCTATATACGGCTTACTAGTTTCCCTTAAATTGCTGTTTTTTAGGCTTAATGATGAATTGTTTCTCATGAAGTAACATTAATACTTTGTAACCATTTATGCCTTATTTGGTAATTATTATTGAAAAAACGTTTGAATCTATTGTTTTCTTCAACCTTATGGTGAAAGATAAGTTGCCTCTAATAGAAAAAAAAAAATGAACAATTAACAGGTCCAGAAGGTTGAATAAAAAATAGACTGATCATTTGATATAATTTCTATGCTTATTGTGTGACTAGTTGTTTTTGTAGGATTAAGATAAAATTGAATGACTTATTATATGACATAATACGAACAAATAAGTTTATATAACTAATAACCAACTTATCATTTCACATTATTTGGAATCAAGGTATATATTGGTAATATCATCGTAGCAACATGAATTTTTTTGTTTTTCATAACCAAAATGAAAAATCGATCTGAATATGAATTGCTAAACTAAAAAGTACACGAATAAAATGGAAGGGTTAGAGAAAGAGAAAAAATATCAATGATATATGATTCCAATATATAAGGTCTATGATTCATCTCATAAAGATAAATGTAATAAAGCATTATTCATCTCATAAAGATAATTATAATAAAGCATTATTATTAATTAATCGGGCATCAATTTTGATATATCAATGATATATGATTCCAATATATAAGGTCTATGATTAATCTTATAAAGATAAATGTAATAAAGCATTATTATTAATTAATCGGGCATCAATTTTGATTAGCTTGCTTAGTTTCACAACAGTTTCCTCTATCCTTATGCAGTCATGCTCAAAGGTACAAGGAGAAACTGCAGGTACTGAATCTCTTAGTTCATGCTTCAGATGCGGTGAAGTAGGTCATTTTGCACGTGAATGCACAAGTTCTGCTAAGGTTGGTTTTTGTATAGTTCCTTACAGAATATATCTCCTCTGCTAAGAGCTATCACATCTTAAGCTGTTTTCTTGATTTTCTTGTCACTTAGCAATATGAAGAGAGTGAGCATGTGATTTACCTTTGCAGGTTAGCTGGAGAAATCGTGAACCATCCACGCCTACTTTGAGATTTCATAGAGAAGTGAAAAACTCAGGATTTAGGTCTGCCCCTCACGATGTTGGTAAGGCTCACAAAAGGAAAAAATCACATCATGAACAAAGTGGTGCTACAACCCCACGAAAGTCAAAACACAGAGGTGGTTGGATAATGGATGATCCTGGGGACTTCTCCCCTGTGAAGTCGAGAAAGAACAGCTGGAAGTCCCCAGCAACACCTAGTAAGAGTTGGAAAGTTTATTCTGCTAGTAGCCATCCTCCAAATTCCCGATCTTATAAACTAAGTCATACGCATTATGGAACTCCGAATTCACATGAATCATCCATGGCTTTTCAGCACAGACATTCTGGATCGAGGTTTAGTAATTCTAGTAGTGATAGACATAGAAGAAACTACGATTGGTGGTAGGTGTTCTATGTGCATCCATAATTGAAGTTCTAGGAGAAAATTACTGCGAAGGATTTCAATATCTAAGTTTCATTGGTAGGGTTCATCAAGCCTTTTCAATTTTTTCAAGCATCAATTTATTTCAAAATAGAATCAGTTTAAGTTCTTTTATCAACGAGGTTCTTTTCAGTTTCTTATACCGTGTTGTACCGTAATTGCTAATTGTTAGTTTTTTTTATTTTTTTGTCGTATGTTACTTTTTATATTTTTTGGACGTCGTTTGTATTTCTTTTGGGTCGTATCTTACATTGTGTATTTGATTGTTCAATCTTATCTTCACGTTTTCTTCACCTTTAGCTAGTGCCCTTGCAACTTTTGATGTTTTGTTCTATGTCGTTGCATATGTTATAATTGCATTAGTTACTCAAGACACTAGTTTTGCTTTATTATTTATTTTTGACAATTATATACAAGAAGCAGCAAATTTAATGACATCGACAAGCAATGGTAAATATTATTAAATAACTAACAAGGGAAGTAGCAGCCAGTAACAATGAATTCCAGGGCCTGTAGTTACAGGGCGACGTGTTCCATAGCGGGCTCTTAACACCTTGCTGTTTTCATTACATAAGAGTATGTAGGTGCACGTTCCAGTACAAGTCACACTGAGCCTTTTACAGAGACTTGTTTCCTATTTTTTTCTTCTGGTATACGGGTTAATTATAATTAAATAAAATATACATGAAAATAAATAAATTAAAATAAAATAAAAAAGAGAAATTAAGGATGCATTGATTGTGGTAAATTTATTTATTTATTATTATTTTTTAATATACTGCAGATCGAGATTATAATTAATTTTTTTTTTCCTGAATTGAAAGTTTAAATAGTTTGACAACATTTATTTCTTGTGTTGCGCTTTCTTTCCGTAAGAAGTCCAAAGAATACTACTATTTAGGACCAGCCTTTTGTGGCCCTAAGCGGGACGTTTTTTTATTTTAAAGTTTGTAAGATGAAGTTGTTCTGTCCGAATTAAGAATACCTAAATCATTATAGGTGAGAGTTGAACTTTAAGTCTTTTAGTCAGAGTCTTACCATCTGAAATCTGAATTACATAAGATTTTTTAAACGGGACACTTGTTATGAGCATTACATAAATATTTTATTAATTTATTAAAAAAGCTATAATTAAAATATATTTTATTTAATAATTCAAAATATACTTTAAAAAATTATATTGTATCAATAAACGAATACAACAATATTAAATAATAAACTAAAGCACACAGGCATAACATTTTAACTATGAAACTTATTTTTAATTTATAAATGCAATTAATCATAAAGTGTTGTTAAAGATTTAAAGTCCTTAGCTTTGGAAGAAGAGTTTATCCAATTTTCCTTTTTGTGTGAGATTTCATCCCATTTTTAACCTAATATAATTAAAATAAAAATTTTAAAACTATTAAAAATAATACTTATAAAATTTATAAGAAAAAACAATAAAAATAATGCCACTCAAAACTTAAAATAACAAAAATAGTACCTCTTGTGTTCAAACTTATATTTTCACAATGAACGCATGTTCAATTGAAATTGAACGACGGTAATTTAGATCTGTTTAATATTAAACATTCAATATTATACGTTTAATATTATTGAAGTACTAATTTTGTTATTATAAGTTTAAGGGTATTATTTTTGGTAATTTTCTAATTTATAATAACAAAAATAACACTTTTATAATATTAAAAGATGTTTAATTAGACGACATTTAACAATAAATAAGTTTAGTTTGCCACAATTCAATTAAAAAAGCGTTCAATTAGACGACGTTAAAAAAATGTAATAATTATTTTTTAAATTATAAAAATATATGATTTGAATAAAAAAATATTATTTTTATTATTATAAATTTTAATAATATTATTATTTTTATTATTTTTAAAAAAGATTTTGGTTACAAATACCAATGAGCTAACCATGAACCAGAAAGAGAAGAAAAAAGTAGCCGCAGAGGACAACTTTGGTGGTGACTTGGATGCTGAGATGTTTAGGCATTGCGGTTATTGTTGTTGATATTTGTTCCATAATTAATTCACAAAACTAACAGAAAAAGAAAGTATTTATTCTTGCAAAATCAAATTGAGTTTGATTATTTATATATTATTATATTTAAATAATATGGGATAATATTTAATTTATAATATTTTAACTATTTTTTTTTAAAGTGTAAATTTTTATTTTTTATAAAGTTCATTATTTTGTATTTATAATATATTTTATTATATTATATTATATTTAATTATTTGTCTTTCTTTCTTTCTCAAAGTCTAATTTTTTTTTTTAATAAAACTAGGTCTAAAATATTAGGTTCATTAATTGGTTGAAATTTGAATATTATATTAAAAATTATTATTTATAAATTTTATATTAATATTATATTTAAATAATGTGTGATAATACTTTTAATATAATTTTGTTCACAAGAATTTGTACTCTATTGTATCGATTTTGGAATAAATAAATTAATATATTTCTTTTAGTTGGAAGAAACCAATTAATATCGAAAGCTAATAGAAGTAGCTATGTAGCCAAACCATTAAAGACAATTTAGAATTAAAAAGCCTTGTTAATTGCTGTAGTACATCAAACATTAGATGACTCCTAAGTTCTTCAACTTAACACTTTTTCCTCCTTTCCAAAAGATATACCAAATAATAATAAATAAATAAATAAATAAATAAAATAATATTTTTATAATTTATAATAATAAAAATAATACTATTTATATTAAATTGATATATTTTTATTTAAAAAGAATTTTTAGGCTAAAAATTAGATTAAACTCCATCTAATTAGATATCATTTAAGTTAAACTCTGACTAATAAAATCTGTTCAATGTTGAACTCTTGCCTGTTAGATGCTGTTCAATATATTTTTATTGTTATAAGTTTTAATTAACCTTTTTATTAAATTAAGTGGACCAAAATGACACAATTTATAATTTAATGGATCAAATAACATAAATGACTTAATCAAAGAACTTCTATAATATTTTTCTAACAAAAAAATTTAGGTTAAACTCACAAAATATGATCGAGTTATACTTGTAATACTCCGATAATTCGGATATTAAATTGACCCAAAAATGACATTTATCATTTATAAAAAAAGAAAATAATGTAGTCCATAATTAAAAAAAATATATTCATCAAGCATTTAAAAAGCTACCCGTTTGAATTTTAAAACTAAAATTCGCAGTTACTCATAATTTATTTAAATAGAAAACTTAATAGCAAAAGTACAACTTTCGAAAAGGACCCTTAAGGATTAGAGATGTGTCAAATTCTCCTCATGTGTTACATGAAAGATGGTAAATAAATATTAGGGTGAGTGATATTACTTAGTAAGCAAATTCTATCATACATTAAATAATAAGCATTTGCAACAACCGTTTAACATCATGCCATAATCTAGTTATACATGATCATGAAAATAAATATGTAAAACGTGGTTATCACCCAATCAAAATTTTATTTTTCTCAATGCAATTTATCTTTATCATTTTCTTTTTATAGAATGCCCTGACTTCTAAAAACAATTATGGAGCCAAAATAATATGTTACTCGTCGGTGACCCAATTCAAATAAATTATCCGTCGATAATTGACATGCATGAAGGATAAGTACAAGTGAGTCAAATATCGAAGGGATATAATTGAAAGTCCATAAGAAATTCTCACATTCCATACCTAATGGTAAGGAACCAAATACCCCTAGATATCTAAGTTAGTTAAGGACACGTCCCTATATGGTCCAAACAAATACAATATTCTCTCATTCAAAGTCAAATCATAATGATTATCAGTGGCATTCTATCAAAATATTTTTCACAAAAACTTGTTTGCTTTTAAAAAAAAAAAAAGCCTTTCGATATCAAAACTTTAAACTTCATATATGTATGCGAACGCACATGACAAACACATATTTATGCAATTGACCTTGCACACATGAACCATCAATATGAATTCTATCTACCACAAGATAACAAGTTTAGCATATAATAAGGACATACAAGCATACATACATAATAAATAGACCATTTAATATTTCAAGTATAATTAGTTTACTTACCTCAACGTAGCAACTTAAGCCAAGTCTAGACCAACAAAGAGAATGCTTTTATGTGTCCCTAACCTATTTCAAAATCAAAGAACACCTCAATTATTTATTTATTTATTTATTTATTTTTATAGTTGTTGTTTTCAATTAGTAAGTTCCAAATTATAATCATACTATCAAAGCTTATTAAGATGTCTTTTTTTTTTTTTTTTTTTCTTTCATATTTTTTCTCTAATACTTAGGCATCAAATATTTATTATCCAAGGTTATAATAACCTATAACTTATGATCATCATCTATACAAATCAATTTTTATTTTATTTTATAAAAAACTAGTACACAAAATACGTACATGCTGCACTTAACGTTTTTTATCAAAATATTTGAAGTTAATTTTTAAAAACTGATTTTAGTACATATGATAAACATATATGTATTATTTTAGTACATACAATTTGGAGGTGAATTTCATAGGTAAAATTGAGTTCAAATTAGACTATAACAATCTGTCTTTTAAATTTTTAGCATTGAACATATTAAATTAGAAAATTAATGAAAATTTAAATAATTATCCAAAAATCATAAAATTTTATCAGATTGATCCTAACACATATATAATTGTTTCATAAAACATTTCCTCAATTATGAATTCCAAACACCATTAACAAAACTAGAATTTTCAAATAATACTATCACGAATTTTATTTTCAACATAAAAGTTTAAATTTCGTAAAACCACAAAAAACTTAAATAAAAAAGATTCATCAATGATTCAAAAGTCAAAATTTTCATGATCATGTCTAATTATTTAAATAAAATTTTTAGGTTCCAATTTCATTAGTAGAATATAGAAAATAATCTAGGAACTTGAGTTATTCAGAACCTAACAGATTTACAATTGAAACTTAAAAAATTCATAGAAAAATAAATATGTAGAAATGTTTGACAAACGAATGTTCATTAGAATCGTTGAGATTTCTAGTTTAATGTAAAAATAAATTTGTATTTAAAAATCATAAAAAAATTACAGACAATGTTTGTTTTCTCCACTGCTGTTAAAAATTCAATAAATACTAATATAAAAATTTCTTCTAAAACATCACAAAATTAGCAATCATAACTTTAAGCCTATAATCCCCCAAGATTATATTTTTATCAGGTTATTATCTTAAAATATAAACTATTTAATAAAAATATTAAGAAGGAATTAAAGAATAGTGGTAGAGATGAAATACCTATGATACCTTTCTTAATCAATGAGAGACGCTAACAATAATTTTTCTAAAGTTTTGATCTTAAATTAATTAAGAGGGTTTCACCTTTTTTATTGTTGTTGCTGTTGTTAAGAAGAAGAACATAAGAACTATTAGATTTCTTAACTTAGATATATTATTCTTATTAAATACAACTTATTATCTTATTATCATAATTATTATCTTTATTATTATTATTATTATTATTATATAAATAAAATGTTAAATGCATTATTTTTGCGGAGATTATCCGTACATGATCTACCAAATCTTTTTTTTTTTTAATTCTTACTTATCTTTACTATTGTTTTAATATAATAATAATTTTTTTTTAGGATATTACAATACCAATTTTCATAATTTAATTTGAGTTAACCATATTTAACTATAGGTTTTGTTTCACTGTTTACTTTTTTTTTTCTTTTAAATTTTTCTAGTTACACATTTGTGTAAATTTTTTATAGACTACGTGTTTATGCAAATTTTTAATATGAATGTGTAATTCACTTTTTTTCCTGTCCAACACAATGCACTTGTTTCTCACAATTTTACCAAATTTTTAATCCAAAATTTCCACAACTTAAATTACGTTGTGAAATAATTTAAAACTCGAGCCTACTTTAGGTGATTACCGAAAAATTTACAATAGAGCACAAGAAAACTCCATAATCATCTGATATAATATAAAAAGAATGTTCTACATTACTAAACAATAGTACTAGTATAGGTTTAATTATAAGTAGCTTCAGATTTAGCTTCTTTTGAAGTTAATCTTTTAGAAGTGAATGACTCATGTTGTTTATGCATATATAAAATTTATATGTAATCAGAGCTTCAGTAGATCAAATGGGTCTCATCACAAGGAAAAAAAGGGCTTTGTAAAGATAAAAAAGACAAGTAACTCAATAGATTTAGAATATAACCAAATATGTTAAAAATACAAAATGTTAGGTCATATGTCCCATACTTTGAGGGAGAATATTATAATATAAAAAGAGTCTTACATTGCTAAACAATAATATTAGCGTAGTGTTTGTAAGTAGTATAAGACTTAGTTTCATTTAAGATTAACATTTTAAAAATGAATAATTTATTTTACTTATACACTATATAAAATTTTCAGATCGAAAAACAACGATGAATGTATATTTGCTCACAACTATAGCTGAAGCCAAGTTATTCTTGCTTTATAATGAATTAACAGAAATTTTATTTTTAAAATAAGAATATGATTTGAAAATACTTTGAAATTTTGAGTTATATCTTAAACTTTTTTAAATTTGAGTTTGTGTTTATTTTTAAATTCAAAATATGTCATTTCAATTTTAGTTAGTTTATATTTGGATAAAAAACTATAAAACATTAAAAACAACATTTAGGAAAACATTGGTGTGTTCAAGTATAATCTAAAATTTATAGGAATGAGATATTATCACAATTTATATTATTATTACAATTATTTTTTATTAATGACAATTTTGTATCCAATAATAGTGACAATTAAATGTAATTAATTGTAGTGATATAAACAATTCATAAAATTTGAGAGACTAAACTTGGGGATGTGTAGTTTAATTAATTAATTGATATCAAGTAATTAAGGACTTCAAAACTTAAAAATTAAAAATTAAAAATAGAATGGTTATCGACTTGAATTTTTAATTATTAAATTTTTTGGAAAAAAATAAAAGTTGTTTAATTGATAACAAATTTATATTTTAATTTTAAAAAGTAGAAATTAAATATTGTTTGATTGATAATCAATTTCTCATTTTCAATTTTCAATTTCAACTTTTTAAACATTAAAATTCAATTTCAAATTTATTTTAACAAATTTTCATTAATTTTGATTTTAATCATTTTGAGTAAGGAAGAGTATGATTGAATTATTAATTTTTAGTGTCAACAAATTAAAAAAAAAAATAGAAATTCAACTCTAAAAGTGACTTGTTTTGAATTTCAAATTTAGCCAAATTTTAATTAAAAATGAATGATTAAATATATCTAATTTTAAAATTTGTAAAACTTGAAAATAAGAATTGAATAATCAAGCACACACATTACGATTTGGTTTGTTCTCTCTCTCCTTTTCCTTTTGTCATGTTCATGGCATAGAAATATGAGCTCGATAGGAGAGAAACATCATTCATCCTAAGCTGATAACTCGATTGGAGATTAAAATTGCAAGGCAATAGCTTTCCATGATGCCAACACAAATGTTGACAAAAAAAAAAAAAAATGTGAATCTATATATGTCATGTTGCAACCACTTTCTAGATATTTTGGAAAAAAAAAAAATCCACTTTCTTGATTCATCCACATCAACAATAAATACATTATAAATTTTTTAAATAATAATTACACACTTATATACTTCTACTTCCTATTATCATGAATTGAGGCTTAAGTTTCCTCTTCTATTGCCATTATAAGAATTGACTTAAGGATCAGAGGGCCAATGACCACTACACTTTATAGAGATCCGAGATATTAACATGTTTTTCACAAAACTATTTTAAGCATGATTTAGAATTATAATATATATATATGTGTGTGTGTGTACATATATATACTAATATTTTTTTTTTGTCTCATATTTCAAGCCAATTCTCAAATATTGGTTTATTAAATTATTAAGATAAAATTTTGAATTGAGATTAATTACAAAGTTAATGATTAAAATGATTATTTAATAATAATAATAACAATAAAAACTTAGAAATTTTATTTTCATGAAGTTAAAACAAGCCATATATTTCTCATTAAATTTTTTTTAATAAAAAAAAAATCCAAAATTACCTCTCATTATTAAATATATGTGTTATGCACATGACTTTTTGTTGATAAAAAAGTAGAGTTACTGTAGCATTTTGACAAAAAAGATACCAAAGAAGAAATTTGGGTACTAAAATTATAACTTTTAATAATATAAAAAATAATGAATACCAAAATAATAATATAAATATCACTAAAATACTAACTACAAAACAAACTGCACCAACATAAATAATCATCGAGTTTTTGTAAGTTGTATTCAAATTTGTATTATTTAAAAAGAAAAACTTTTCACCCAAGTGCTATGAAAAGTCTGAAAATATTAAGATATAGCAATACTTTGTTATTTGTTCATCATAAACTTTATACATAAACATGTGTAAGTAATTTGATGAATGATGTGCATGTAATGACAATTTACAAAAATGCAAACAAAATATCACACACACACACACATATATATATATATATATTTTTTTTTTTAATCGAAAAATACCATATATGTTCATTAGCTCAAGTTTCGCATGTGCAAGTAACACATTCCATCTTAATTACGTTAAATTAAAAACAATTAAAAATTATTTTAATAAAACTAAATATTTTAAATAGTTATGGAATTAAACTAAATAAAATTATTTATTAAAAATAATAAAAATATTAAAGCTTGGAGATAATTTAACGAAGAGAAATTTTAAACCTATTTGCCCAATGCTTTCTATTAAACATAGAGAAAAATATTATGAAAGTCTCTCAAATTAAATTATTTGTGTTATTTAGTCCCTTAAATTTTAATGATTTTTTAATTAAAATATTATTTTTTAAAGGTCAATTAATGAAAAATTATATTATTTTAATATTTTTGATATTAAAATATTAATTTAAAAAATAATATTTTAATTAAAAAATCATTAAAATAATGTGTTTTATCATTAATTGACCCATTTTTCTAAAATTAAAAAATTAAATGACACCACTTATAATTTAAGAGACTAAATAACACAAATGATATAATCTGACCTTTATGGCCCCACTCCACTTAAACATATTATTAATGTTTTCAATAACTTCTAATATATAATTGATGTTTCTATTAAAAAAAAGGATATTTCAGCTCCATTACTTTGATCAAAATGTTTATTTGATGGGTATCATAAGTCCACCATCTTTTAAAAAAAAGAAAAAAAAAAGTTGCAGAAGTAGATTTTCAAAAAAGGTGTCAAACATGCCGGTCCAAATTTTATAAGCACACAATTTTTTAAACCAATCAAAAATTACACATACAACCCTAGTTACTATTTAAAATATGAAATTAAAAGTATTAAATCAAAATACTAAAATAAATTATAGAAAAATATAAATAATTTTTTTTCCTTTAAATTAACAATAAACATCAAGTAAAATCTCATCTTATCTTTTTTCATCTTGCTCCGTCTTTTACTTTACTTTTATTATTTTCTTTTTCTTTATTTATTTTATTAATTACTTATATTTTTAGCAAAAAAATTCACTCATCTTCCTTGTTTTGTTACTATTTTTCTTCGACTTAAAATTAGCTATAACATTTTTGGTATATTAATATATATACCACTAATAAGTGTATAAAAATTATAACCTTTTAAGCTATTTTGCTCTCCGTTTAAGTAATTTTAGCTTATGTATGTGTGGTATATACACTGGTATACCAAAAATTGTACACAAAATTGAAATCATTTTTCTCCCCTCATCTGAGCATTTATTAGTATGTGCTCTCTTCATCTTCATGATTGTTTAGTACATTACTTTGTTAGTACTAGTAAATAATAGATGGATTTTATACTTTGAAACATTATCTTCCTTTTATGTTACTATTTTTCTTCCCTCTGAGCTTTTATTAGTATTCAGATCCTTCGTCTTGACGATTTATCTATACATAACTTTGTTAGTATTTTTAAATAATAGATGAATTTTTATACTTTAAAACAGCGTATATTAACTATTTTGGTAATATTTTATTGTACTTGCACTATCTTTAAATGTAAATATATTTTATGATATTGATATATTGATTATTTTTCGTACTAGCATTTTTATAAAATAATATGTTAGCCCACTTAAAAGTTCCTTTCTAGTCTACCACTGCCTACACACCCACTTCTAGATGAGATTAAATATACCAAACATCATGATAATTTGTTATAAATATTATTCTAGATTATTTGTATGAAACGTGTGTCTATATATATATATATATGTCAGAATAGTATCAAAATAAAACACCAAAAGATAAAAACGATAAAAGCACTTTAGAGAAATTAGAGTAAAAAGAAAATGAAAGAAATTCTGTGTGTGTTATTCTGTTACTTGTAGGCCTTATATACAATATAATTACAATTCTCTAACTAATCTGTTAGGAATAACTAATTAATCTTTACACGTGTAAACATCTAGACCATACAATCTAATACTCCTTCTCAAGCTTATGGTTTGCTAAGCACCATAAGTTTGCTCCAAAACTTTAAGAAAGAAGGACTACATAAAAGGCTTTGTCAATACATCAACCAATTGATTCTCAGAGGAGCAATACAAAACATCCACTCTCTTTTGTAAGCTTTGATTTTTTGTTTTAGAGCTTTGTTTCCCTTTTTTGTGACAATGGACAGCAACACTCCTCTTCGTCCTTTTGCCCAAGGTCCTCCACCAGGTTTTCTTGAAGCTGATAGCTCGTCCTTGAACAATGCATCTGCTTTTCATTAGCCACTCATTACACCATCATCTTTTCCTGCACCATCCACCTATCCTACATCT
Source organism: Elaeagnus macrophylla (assembly GCA_029378325.1). Taxonomy (NCBI): domain Eukaryota; kingdom Viridiplantae; phylum Streptophyta; class Magnoliopsida; order Rosales; family Elaeagnaceae; genus Elaeagnus; species Elaeagnus macrophylla. Next base: position 18,325,446 of record CM055644.1, on the reverse strand, counting down.
GTAGATCCTTGCATGTTCATTACACCATTTGGTCATTTATCTTTCTCAACAAAGCTGGAAAGAAATAACTATCTCATCTGGAAAGATCAAATGGAAAGCATGGTTTATGCTTATGGTCTTGAAAATTTTCTATTTGGAACTCGATCTATGCCTTCTAAGTTCCTTCCTAATCCAGTTGTTCCACAAAGACCATATTTGAATCCAGAGTGTGGTATTTGGATCCAACGTACCAGCAGACTGAAGTCCTAGTTCTATGAGTCTGTCTCACCTAATCTACAATATCACATTGTTAATATTCCTAAGGCTTCAGATATGTGGGTTAAGCTTGAACGAGTTTTTGCTTCTTCATCTCACTCCAGAATCATGGAGTTGAGGTCTCAAGTTCATTCTCTAAGAAAGGGTGATCGATCCATTGATGATTATATGCTGGAAGCAAAGGTTCTAGTTGATAGTCTCACTTCTGTTGGTGAAACTCTCTGTGAGAGAGATGTTATTATGAGTGTCATTTCTGGTCTTGGCTCTGACTAGAATGATTTTGTCACTTTGTGAACCTTCATTTAGAACCAATTGGTATTGATGAGCTACACAGTCAATTGATCAATCATGAGAGAATAAAGCTCAGGCAGCATAGAGAAGAACATCATCTTCTTCAAGCACATGTTACTCGGTTTGTATCCCCTGGCATGAAGGGTTCTGGTAATGAAAAAGGAAGTAGTAAGGCTCAACCATGGAGTCTTAAGAATTTTCTATCTACTCAAGGAAGTTGTGCTAAGGCAGCTTTCAAGAACAACAAACACAACAAGCCATATGTTGAAAAATCAGACAAACCACAGTGTCACAAGCTTAGCCATACTGCTATGAATTGTTTTTAGCTGAGGGATATTTTACTTGGTAAGAGTAATAAAATTCAAGGTAATTCCACTTCTGCTTTTACAGCTCAGGCACCTGGCGGTGGTTCAGATGATACAAGTTGGGTGCTAGGTAGTAGAGCAACTCACCATCTCACCTCTGATGCAGCTCATTTGGAGAATGCTACACTCTATGTTGGTCATGATGGGATCACTATAGGTAATGGTTCTGCCCTCCCTATTGAACAATTAGGCTCTAGTACTTTGATGTTAAATTCTCATAGAGTTGTTCTCAAAGATTTGCTTCATACACCTCAAGTATCTTCTAATATTCTCTCAGTTCATAAACTCTATATTGATAACAATGTTTATGTTGAATTTTGTGTGAAATTATTATAATTTCATTGTATTTCTCAATAATATTTACATGAACTATGATCCTTAAATAAGAGTCTATAATCTCCAAACAGAATAAATAAATAATCTATAATATCTAAACAGAATAAATAAATAAATCCTAAATAATATATACAAAATATTCGGTTATAACAATTATAATATCCCTTTTAGATTTTCCTGATTTCATGGAATCTCTACACTCCCCCTCAAGTTGGATCATAGATATTGATCATGTCCAACTTGCTTCTGAATTTCTCAAAAGATTGCCTTGGAAGCCCTTTGGTGAGGATATCTGCAGTTTGTTCTTGGGTAGGTATGTAGGTCATGCATATAATGCCACTTTCAATCTTTTCTTTTATAAAATGTCTGTCGACCTCCACATGTTTTGTTCGATCATGTTGAACTGGGTTGAGAGAGATGTTAATAGCTGCTTTGTTGTCGCAATATATTCTGAGTGGAGTTTCTATTTCGATTTGCAGTTCTTCTAAAAGTTTATTCAACCACAAACCTTCACACATTCCTTGGGCAACTGCTCGAAACTCTGCTTCTGCACTGCTTCTGGCTACTACATTTTGCTTTTTGCTCCTCCATGTTACTAAATTGCCCCAAACAAATGTACAATATCCAGTAGTAGATCTTCTGTCTTCAATTGAGCCTGCCCAGTCCGCATCTGAATAAACCTCTACTTTTCTTTCTCTTGATTTTTTAAAGGAAAGTCCTCTTCCTGGAGAGCTTTTAAGATATCTAAGGATTCGGTACACAGCTTCTAGGTGGACCTCCTTCGGAGAGTGCATATGTTGGCTCACAACGCTAACAGCAAATGCAATATCTGGTCTAGTATGTGACAAGTAAATTAGCTTTCCTACCAACTTCTGATATCTCTCTATGTCCACTGGTTGGTCATCACTTCCAGCTTGTTTACCGACCTCAATTGGAGTATCAACTGGTTTACTTCCGAGCATTCCTGTTTCCTTTAGTAAGTCAAGAATATATTTCCTTTGTGAGACACTTATACCTGTGTGAGACCGAGCAATTTCCATCCCTAGAAAATACCGTATCTGACCCAAATCTCTTACTTCAAATTCAATGGACAGGACTCTCTTCAACCTTTCTATTTCAGATATGTCATCCCCTGTAAGTATTATATCATCGACGTACACAATCAAGATGGTTTTCAATCCATTTTTAGCATGCTTAAAGAACATTGTGTGATCTGATTGTCCTTGTCGATACTCCTGGTCCCGTAATACTTTTGCAAACCTGTCAAACCAAGCTCTTGGTGATTGTTTGAGTCCGTAAAGGGATTTTCTTAGTTTACACGCCATATTTTGTTTGTTTTTTTCACAAAAACCAGGTGGCAATGTCATAAAGATATCTTCTTCTAATACCCCATTAAGAAAGGCATTCTTGATGTCCAACTGTTGAAGTGTCCAGTCCAAATTTACCGCTAATGAGAGTAAAACTCGAATGGTATTCAATTTTGCAACTGGAGCAAAAGTTTCTGTATAATCAATCCCATATGTCTGAGTGAATCCCTTTGCTACTAGACGAGCTTTGTATCTATCAATTGTACCGTTTGCTTTGTATTTTATAGTAAATACCCATTTACACCCAACTGATTTTTTTCCTCTCGGCAAGTCAACTATATCCCAAGTCTCATTTTTTTCTAAGGCCTGTAATTCTTCCAACACTGCCTCTCTCCACTCAGGGATCTCCCAAGCCTCATCAATATCTTTTGGAATTTTTATCCTGTCTAGATTAGTAGTAAATGCACGAAATTTGGGAGACAAATTCTTATAAGACACAAATTTTGATATAGGGTGGAAGGTACATGTTCGTCTCTGTTTTCTAAGAGCAATGGGTAAGTCATCATTAAGATTAGGATTAGGATTACCTGGAGCATTTGAAGGTTCAAGGTTTATTGGATCCACCATCGGGTCTGAGTCTTGTAGTGTATCGAACACGATTTTTCCTTCATACCTTGAGCTTGGTTTCCTTGAATAAACAAGTAACTCTTTACCTGTTTGTGTGTCTATATCAACGTCTAAGTTTAACTTATTATCTATATATGGTATAGTAGAATGGAGAGGTGAAGGAGACTTTGGTTCAGGACTACTAGGTTTGGGTGTACCAGGTTCGGAAAAAGAAGGATCAAATGAATCAAATGAGCAAAACTGATCTTTACTGATACTGGTGTTCTCCCCCTGAAGAGAAGTTTTGGATGAGTAGTACGGTGTGGATTCATGAAATGTCACATCAAGACTAGTGTATATGGATTTAGTAGTGGGATCATAACACCGATAACCCTTTTGAGTTGGGGAGTATCCAACAAAGACGCACTTAAGTGCACGAGGATCTAATTTTTCTCTACCATGTGGATGAACATGGACAAAGACGGTATATCCAAATACTTTGAGTGGAATATCAGAGATGAGACGGGTGATCGGAAAGTTATTCTTGAGGGTTTGGATAGGTGTTTTGAAGGATAATACCCGACTGGGCATTCTATTTATCAAGAACGCAGATGTAAGAATGGCATCACCCCAGAACATTTTCGGCATATTTGTTGTAAACATAAGTGCTCGGGCAACCTCTAGAAGATGCCTGTTTTTTCGTTCAGCAACTCCGTTTTGTTGGGGTGTATAAACACACGAAGTTTGGTGAATAATACCATGACTTTGTAGGTAGTTTTTGAGAGTTCGATTAAGATATTCAGTACCATTATCAGTACGTAAGATTTGAATTTGGGTTTGAAACTGTGTTTTAATCATTGAGTTGAAATTGGTAAACACATTGTAAACATCAGTTTTATCTTTTAATAAGTATACCCAACAGACACGAGTATGATCATCAATAAAGGTTATAAACCATTTTGTATGGGTACGATTAGGTAACCGAGATGGTCCCCATAAATCACTGTGTATTATGGAAAATGGTTTTGAGGACATGTATTGAGACTTAGGAAAGGAAGTGCGATGATGTTTAGCAAGTTCACATATTTCACATTGCAACTCAGGGAACTCTTTATTTGAAATCAAAGAAGGAAACAATTGTCTTAAATATTGAAAACTAGGATGACCCATTCTACGGTGCCATAATATTAATTCATTATTCCTAGAAATAGATATAGAGTTACAATTGGTAATATGATACCGTTTATTCATAGTAGCCGGCTCAAAGTAGTAGAGTCCTTTGTGTTCTTTAGCACTGCCAATCGTCTTCCCCGATGATGGGTCCTGGAACACACACGAAAAAGAGGTAAAATTAGCAGAGCAATTTGAATGGGCTGTTAATTTACTAACAGATAGTAAATTACATGATAATTTTGGAACATGTAGAACAGATTCAAGAATAATACTATCAGAAATTTTTATACTTCCTTTGCCTGCAATTGGTGAAAGAGTACCATCGGCAATTTTAACTTTTAAATTCCCAGCACATGGAGTATACGACAAAAAAAACTGGTGATTACCAGTCATGTGGTCAGATGCACCGGAATCAATAATCCATTGAGCAGTTTCAGATGTTGTATTCAAAGCAGTCAAATAATTACCTTTGTGAGCCAACGCACCAGAGTGAACATAAGGGGACTGACCAGATGCTTGAAAATTTGAAAACATTTTGTATAATTGTTCCATCTGCTCGGAATTGAAGGAATCATTCTGAGAGGTTGAGACTTGGTAACCACGATTTTTAAAATTTTGTCGCGGTTTCCAATCAACAGGCTTGCCATGTAATTCCCAGCATGTATCTTTTGTGTGGCCCAATTTTCGACAATGGTCACACCACGGTCGTTTTTTTTGTCCATGGCTATTTTGGGCTTCTCTGGATAATAGTCCTTGTGGGCCACTTTCATTTGATGGGCTGTAAAAAGAATTAAAATTTTGTGATCCACGGCCCAGTTGCTCCATTGCTGGTTTCGGCCCATTACTCGGCCCATTTTGCCCAAATGCTCCATGTGACCCATTCGGCCCAGTCCATTTTATATTAACGCCATCTCCTCTTCTCTTCGGGTAGCTTTGTTTTCCATTTCCAGTTCCAGAGCCGATATCAGAGAAGGAACCGCTTGCTGCCCAGCCGCCCTCCTGCGTCGTTCTCAGCCCAACGGCCACTGGGTTTTCGCCGGTCGATCCCCCCGAGCCTCCTAACATCACTTCCCGCCTCTTCTCTTCTCTTCTGATCTCAGAAAAAGTGCCTCTGACATTCGGTAAGGGACTTCGACTTAACACCCGGCTCCGTGCATCATCAAACACTTGATTTAATCCGGCCAGGAACTGAAACACGCGTTCATCCTCGAGTTTTTCTCGGTATTTGACACTGTCCACGCAGCTTTCCCATTCTTCTTCTATATTTAGGTCTAATTCTTGCCACAAACCTAACATTTTTGTGTAATAATTTGTCACGCTCATATCCTCTTGTTTCATTTTCCAGAGCTGGGTTTTTATCTCAAATAAGCGAGACGCATTTCCACTGTCAGAGTAGGTTTCTTTGACTGCAGACCAAATATCTTTTGCTGTGGGAAGGAATAAATACGTCTTTCCGATCGAAGGGAGCATGGAATGGACTAGCCACGAAATAACCATGGAGTTTTCTGCTTCCCATTTCTGGATCCCACGAGTATCTGTAGGTTGCTTCTCTTCTCCAGTGAAGTAACCCATTTTTCTCTTTCCTCGGATTATAAGTTTGATTGACTGAGCCCACTCTCGGTAATTTCTCCCATTGAATTTTTCAATGGTGAGTTGAAGAGGGGAAATTTCGGTTCCTCCAGATTCTGGTTCTGTTTCACGTGAAAACGGCATTGCCGTCTCCTCTGTTCGATCAGAGGGACGAGATTGATCAGAAGTTTCTTCCATTATTGACGAGCGTAAGGCTCTGATACCATGTGTGAAATTATTATAATTTCATTGTATTTCTCAATAATATTTACATGAACTATGATCCTTAAATAAGAGTCTATAATCTCCAAACAGAATAAATAAATAATCTATAATATCTAAACAGAATAAATAAATAAATCCTAAATAATATATACAAAATATTCAGTTATAACAATTATAATATCCCTTTTAGATTTTCCTGATTTCATGGAATCTCTACAAATTTCAACCTTGTTGTTTCTACATCAAGGAACCAAGTACTCAGAAGATACTCTTATATTGCAATATTGAAAATGGCTTGTACAAGGTTCAGTGCTCCAATAATGTTACTTCAAAGGACCTTGACATCAAAACTGGTTTGCATTTAACTAGCTCAGTGACAGGTACTAATGACTTTCAGTTTTGGCATTCATGTTTGTGTCATCCATCTGATGTAATTTTGAGTAACGTTAATCAGTTTGCTCAATTTGGCCTTTCACATTTGTCTGCTCATGTTGTTAAATGTGCTACTTACCCTCTAGGAAAGGCACACAAACTGCCTTTTGTATGCACCCATGTTCAAGCTAATAAATCTTTTGAATTAATATATGGTAATTTATGGACTTCTCCTATTGTTTCTGTTACTGGAGGTCAATATTACTTATTATTGGTTGATGATTGTACACAATACATGTGAATTTATTTTCTATCTACTAAAGATCAAAGTAAAACAGCTTTCACCATGTTTCAAGCTATGGTTTCTACACAGCTGTGAAAATAGATGGAGGAGGAGAGTTTCAATTTCTTACTAGTGAATGGTAGATATAAGATGTTAAACATCACATCACCTGTCCACATTCTTATGAACATAATGAGACTGTTAAAGCAAACATAGAAGAGTTATTGAGAGCACACTAGTTTTAATTCTCAAGTCTCATGTTTCTATGAAATATTGGACACATGCTTGTTGAACTGTTGTGTATGTCCAAAATAGACTTCCTTCAAATGTTTTGAATTATCAGTCTTCTTATCAATTATTTTATCACAGATTACCTGATTATAATTTTTTGAAAACTTTTTGGTTGTTTGAGTTTTTCCTGTCTCAGACATTTCAACAAGCATAAACTTATGCCTCGATCTCTTCCTTGTGTTTTTCTTGGCTATGCCTCTCACAACACAAATGTTATCTTTATTTAGATACTACCACAAGAAAACTCTATAGCAGTCGCCATGTAGAGTTCCATGAGCAGACCTTTCCTTATTTTGACTAAATTTCAGCATATGATAGTCTTACTTTTCAACAAGAGACTTGCAAGTTGCTTTTACCACTTGTATTTTATTTTGAATTCTTTCACCTTAGAACCCATTAGCTCTAATGTTTCTTCTTGTCCTCCTTCTACATCTCCACCTCTCAGTGCTACATCCCCACCTCCAAGTCCTACTTTTCCAACATCTCAAATAGTTTCCTCTCCAGGTTCTATATCATTCCCTTCACCCAATGCTGAGCAATTGCCCACTGTTGCTGATTTACCTATTCTTGAATCCTCTCTTGAATTTATCAACCTTACATTGGATCTTCCTCTTCCATGTATTGATTCAGATAACATGCACCCTCCACCTCTCCCTCTTCATACTCATCATGTGATTACCAGAAGTCAAATTGGTTCTCTACCTCCTAAAAAGGTATACAATGCAGTTCTAGCTCCTGCTTCTGTAGCCACTTAACCTCTCCATTAGAAAGAGGCATTTCAGGTTCCACAATGGAGAGCTACAATGCAATTTAAATTTGATGCTATCTTAAGAAACAAAACCTGGAATTTAGTTCCTTTTAAGAGAGGTATGAAAGTCATTAGAAGCAAATGGGTTTTTAGACTTAAAACATTGCCTTCTAGTGTTATTGACAAACACAAGAGCATGTTAGTGGTTGATGAACACTATTTTGACCTACTATTTGTTATGTTTTTAAGTATTTATTTTGCATTTAATTTTGATATAATCTTGTTTTGGAGGGTATTCTATTGTTTTGTAGGTCAAAGTAGATTTGGGAAGAAATGTGGAAAAAGAGAGCAAAAATGAAGCAAAAGTGTTAAAGAATGTAAGCCTTACATTGGGTGCCATTCACTATGTAAGGGGGACAAACAAAAGCTTAGGAACGTAAGCCTTACATCGAGAATCAGCAAATTATGTAAAGGCATTTACATGGCATCACAACAACCCGTGCCGAGGCATAGAAAACGTACGCCGCGGCGGGGAGGTTTCTGTTTTGATTTGAATTCCAAGAAAATACAGCGCGCCACGGCGAAGAAACCACATGCCGCAGCGAGGGGCTCTCGGGTGCATCCTAGGAAATCATGAAAACATTGCACGCCGCGGCATGATTATTGTGCGCCGCGACCGGGAGGTTTCTGCTTTGGTTCGTAGTTCAGAATGACATGCCGCACCGCGGCATAGAAAAATGCGCGCCGCGGCCCGCTCGTGCGAACTACAAGTTTTCCCTCTCAGCCACACACACACACACACTGAAAACCCTAACATATAAATACCCATTTTTAACACTCCCCACACATCTAAGGTGAACAGTAGCATGAACAGTGCCGATTCTTCTTCTTCTCCACATTTTTGAGAGAGGGATTACTTCATTAATGCTCCTCCATTGAAGCTCCATCAACAATCTTGAAGAAAGTGACCATCCAACATCAAGAGCTTGTTTCAAGAGTGGAAGTGGGGTATTTTATTGTTTGTAATCTCTTTTCTCTTTAAGAACTCATAGAATGTTATTTGTAATGGAAAATATTGATTTGGATTCTATTATGAGTAACTAAACTCTTTGTGTGTGGGATTTTGGTAATGTGACCATGAATGGATGATTGTTTGTGTGAATTATTTTATATTAAAGTGATTTATTTCATGTCCATTGTTCTTAACACTTATGTTCATTGATTACTTTTGGCCAATTTAATTTATGAATGTATGGAATATTTTAGGGTTGAGTTTTAGAAATGCTATCTAAATTCAATTGGGCATTTTTGAGCATGAGCCTAATTTAAGTGCATTGACTTGTCTTAAATTAGGTGATTAAATTATTTTCCTAAGTTTAATGCTAATTAACTAATTAATGGTTCGGATCAAAGAAGCTAATTAGTTAATTAAGGGAAAATCGCCATTGATTTGGGATTTTCTAGGGTTAGTGAAAACAATCATTAAATTCTACTTTTTCATGCTTAATTGTGAAAACCACATAAATCAATCTATCCATGATTGGTTAACTAGCTAATTTTTCACACTCGTTCATCTCATCGTTTCGGTAATATTTTCATGCATTCACTTTATTTGTTTTACGAATTTAGAATTTTAGAAACCGTTTACAAACCAACTTTGATAGAGTGTTTAGAAGTTTTAGATTACATTTAACTCTTTTAAAAACTACTGCAATTCCTTTGAGAGACGATCTTGGGAGTATACTTGTCGCTTACTACAAGTGACTCGTGCACTTGCGAGCTTTTACAAATACAAAATTTGGTTATCAAGTTTTTGTGCATCAGTGGTCAAAGGATACAATCAAACAACAGGTGTGGATTTCGATGAGACTTTTAGTCTTGTTGTAAAGCATACCATTATGAGGGTAGTTCTTTCTATTGGATTGACTAAGGGTTGTGTTCTTAGGTAATTAGATGTCAACAATGCTTTTCTCAATAGTGAATTAGAGGAGGAGGTTTTCATGTCTCAACCTCCTGGTTTTGAACAAGGACATGGATTAGTGTGTAAGCTTACTAAAGCCTTATATGGCCTTAAGCAAGCACCAAGAGCTTGGTTCCAAAAGTTGAAAGACAATTTGCTTGACTGGGGGTTCTTGAATTCATTGGATGATACTTCCATGTTTTCTTACTCTTCCAACAATGTTATTATCATTTTGTTGGTTTATGTTGATGACATTGTCATCACAGGGAATAACAATGACAAGATTCAGGAGTTTATTCCTCACTCGAATAAACAATTTCTTTGAAAGATCTTGGCCTTTTATCCTTTTTTTTGGGAATTGAAATCTTGAGGTCTCCTTATCACATTCATCTTTGTCAGAGGAGAAATATATAAGATCTCTTAACCAGAAGTGTCTTGAGGATTCCAAGCTAGCTCCCACACCTATTTCTTCAAGGGGCACACTCTCCAAGTATGATGGTGTTCCTCTCTTTGATCCTATTGCCTACAAAAGTGCTATTGGTGCATTACAGTATTACACTATCACTCGGACAGAAATTGCTTACATAGTTAACAAGTTATGCCAATTTCTAGGTACACCAACAGATATTCACTGGAATGCTGCAAAAATGGTACTTAGGTACTTAAAGGGGTGTGTCACTCATCGTGTAATGCTTCAAAAATCAAATTGTTTGGATCTTGTAGCATTCTCAGATGCTGATTGGGCTGGTAATATAGATCAAAGAAGAAGCATAGGTGCATACTGTGTGTATCTTGGTGATTGTTTAGTTTCTTGGAGCTCTAGTAAACAAAAAGTGGTTTCTCGATCAAGTTATGAATCTGAATGTCGTGCCCAGTTCTAGTAACAGTAGAAATCATGTGCCTACAGTCATTACTCCAAGAACTGCATATCACTCTACCTTCTGTTCCCATTGTATATTGTGACAACATCAACACATAGTATTTAGCTAAGAATCCTGTTATGCATGCAAGTACTAAACATGTGAAAGTTGATTTTTATTTTGTTCGAGAGCAAGTTATGGCCAAGAAAATAGATGTGAAGTATGTGGATACAGAAAATAAAATCGTTGATGTTCTCACAAAGTCTCTTGCATCCACTCAGTTTCTTTTGTTGAGGAACAAACTCATGGTTCTTCCAAGACTTGAGTTTGAGGGGGTATATAAGACATAATGTTAATAGATAATTATAAGTTTATAATTAGAGTTAGAAAGTACCTTAACACATTTATATATTCTGTTATTATCAACTAGACACTTGTAATTTTATGATTACTTAAATGTAAGGTAATGATAGTGCTTATAAGCTTGTATGCTCACTGTTTTGAAATCAATTAGAGAATGTTTTCATCAGTCTCCTTTCATTGATTGCTCTGCATTTATGCACTTATGAGTTTAAGGGGCAGAGAAGGAAATATTTACTCATTAGCGAACTAATTATTATTATTAAAATACATTTTTCTATTTTTTGTTTAACCTAATGGTCTGGTTTAAGGCTTACTCAACTTGCATTTCAAATCTCAAATTTAAATCACATAAAGTATCGTTTAATCTAAAAATTAATGTGATGTGTAGTTCTCAACTAACCCTATATGTTGAAATCAATTAAAACTTTGAGCAAATTTGTAACATTTATAATTATTATGTTAAACTGTGTGTGAATGAAAACCAATGCATATATTGTGATAAATTTGGATTTCACTCCAAAAGATTAACTTATTAAGTAGAGTAATTTAAGTCCTTATAAATCAACGAATCACCTAGGGGTAGTAATTCGTATTGGTTGGGCTAGTTCGGGCTGAACCAAATTTAATTTATGTCATGAACTGTCAATCCCAACCCAAACCAAATTTAATTCGTGCCATGAACTACTAACCCAAACCCAAACTAAAAAAATTTGAGTTGGTCCAAACTAGCTTGAATTGGCCTAAAATTTTGTTTACATGTATTAATTAATCTTTTTTTACCTTATTCAACTCGATGTTAATTGAAAATATTATAAATTTTTTGAATTTTTAATCTAATTAGAATAATAAAAGATTTGAACCAAATTTAATGCATTCTAATAACATTAAATATATATTTAAAAATTTTGTTACAAGTTTTTACAAAATTAAAAAAATAAAAGTTTCAAAATCATAATTATATTACAATGTAACTTAATGAACCACTACCTAAAATTAAAATAAATGAATATTTTAGACTTAAACTTTATGAATATTTAAAGTAAATTAGTTTAGTTTTTTATTTAGTTGGATGTTTGAGGGGTACCATCGTTGAAAATCCTCATAAGATTATAACTCGTACATTAGGACTACCTAGGGTTTAAAGACTTGTTGCATACGCTAAATGCAACCGTGACAATATACGAAAGTGATTTAAATTAGTATAGTTAGTTTCTTTATTTTCTTTTTAGTTTTTAGATCGCTTCACTTGCTAAAGACTAACATGAAGCTGGTTAGGAGTTGTGATGAGTGTTTGAAAAATACAAATTTTTGTGATTTATTGTGCTGAGTTATTACAAATAGATTTAATTATAATACTTTTTAATTATTTGCATAAATCTATCAATTCAAAATTACGGTATATTTTTATGCATTTTAGGTATTTTTTGCTTCAAAAGAGATAAATAATAAAAACAAGCTAAGACGGGATACTTATAACACTCAAATAGTAACCTAGGAGCAAAAAGGACAAAAGTTGTAAGCTTTACATAAAAAACCAACTAGTTTGTAAGAGTTACGTACGAAGACACAAAAATTAATTGTGCGACGGCGGAGATTTTTATGTATGGCGGCTCAATACTCTCAGATTTTACTATGGGATGCAATTTCAACATTGCACCGCAGATGATAAACATGTGTGCCATGGCATGCAAACTTTTTTGGGAATCCGAATTTTATGTAATCCTTACGTTTCTAGCAAAACACACGCAAGTCTGAGCCAAATTTTATCCAAAATGTAAGGATTTTGGAGCTTTTTGACATCCAAGGTGGCAATGGGAGCCAATCTCAAGGACTTATGACATAATAAAAGGTACGACTACAAGCTTTTGGTGAAGAAAATATCATCTAGTCTAATTTACCTGTAATTAGACCTTCTAGGTTTTTGGTGTAATTAGACTTCCTAAGTTCTTGGTGTAATTAGATTGTTCTTATTCTTCTTCTCTCCTTGTGATACATGTTAAGATTTTGTTTGTCTATGAATAATAATTTAAACATGAGTGGCTAATTTTATCATGAAAGTTTAGTTTTTGTTGCCATTTGGCTAGATTTATATTGGTGAGTATTTTAATTGCAAAATAAGTAAAAACTGCTTTTTGATTAACAGTTTGTTTAGAGATTTGTTTTTGTGTTTAGAGATTTATTTGTGAATTTTCATAGGTCAATTTGATGTTCATAAATAGATTGAAAAATCAGAGAATTTAGTTTTAAGAACATTGATGTACAAATTATAGTACTCGCAAGTGTACGAATCAATTGTAGTAAGCGATAAGCAAACCTCCGAGGTCGATCTCTCAAGGAATTGCAGTAGTTCTAAATAACATTTTCTTGACCTCTCTAGAGTCCTAAAGCAACTAAAATTCTAACTAATTAAAATTATAGAACAACTAAAATACTAAATAACTAGAATTCTAAAACAACTAAAACTATAAATAATTAGAAACCTTAATCTAATAAAACTGTGAGTAATTAAAACTGTAAATGAAGTTGAACACAAGAATAAGATCAATGGTGGTAAACAAAGAAAGAAAACAATATTTCAAATCTAAACTAACTCAAAAAGGTGATAAATATCAATGTAGGATATATGGACGTTTAGCTTGGTTGACCATGCTTGCATCAAAATATTATGGTGAATTAACATGAATGTTATAATAAATAAAGACTACCGGCTTTCCTTTTATTTATGAAAATTCCTACGATCCGATAATTTTCTTTGTTGATTAACTAATCAATATCCTATGATTGGGTATATTAAATAGCAAACAAATTATGCACAAGAAAAAATATGCCAATCATACAAATGCCATGGCTAGGTCATCAATTTGAAGCTTTGATTAAGTTTTTCAAAATATAGTCAAGGTGGCGTTCCTAAAACTAAACTCTAAGATTTTTCAATCCATTTATGAACCTCAAATTGGCCCATGAGTATTCGCAAATAAATATTTAAATAAACTCTTAATCAAAGGAAAATTTTATTGATTTAAGCAATAAAAATATTCACCATAACAAATCTAACAAACATGGCAACAAAAGCTAAACATCCATAGACAAATATAATCTAACATACATTCTAGAGATGAAAGAAGAAGGAAAAATATCTAACAACAACAAATAACCTAAATCTAGATATCACAATTAGCTTGGATGATGTTTCCTTCCCCAAAAACTTGATATTCAATCTTAAAAGGCTTATTGTCTTCTTTAGATGTGCCTCTCTTGCCTCCCTAAGATGTGGCAAAGCTCCAAAACTTAGTTTAATTTTGTAGAAAATCGTCTTCAAATTGTGTGAAAAAAATTGTATGTAATGCTAAAAACATAAGGGAGGTTTTATAGATGTAATGGTTATACGGAATTGGGACTCTCCAAAAATACACGTACCTGCGACACAACTTTTTATCCGCAGCAGCACAAGCCTAAAAATTGTCCATTACAAAAATTTGAGAGCATTGCGTTGCGGCACACAAAAACCTTAACTGCGGCACATGATGATTATGTAACCCTTACAAACTGGTTGATTTCTAATGTAAGGCTTACATGCCTTAGTCCTTTTTGCTCCTAGGTTGCTATATGAGTGTTTGAAGTGTCCCATCTTCGTGTTCTTATATTATTCATCTCTTTTAAACCTAAAAATACCTAAAATACATAAAAATATACCGTGATTCTAAATTGATAGATTTATGCAAATAATTAAATAAAAGAGTTATAATCAAATCTATTTGTCACAATTAAGTACAATAAATCACAAAATATTAGTACTTTTTAAGCACTCATCAAACATTACATTGACTATATTTTGAAAAACTTAATCAAAGTTTCAAATTGATGACCTAGTCAAGGCATTGATTTGATTGACATATTTTTCCTTGTGCATAATTTGATTATTAGTTAATATACTAAATCCGTAGGATATTGATTAGTTAATCATCAAAGAAAATTACCCAATTCGTAAAAATTTTTGTAAATAAAAGAAAAATTGGTAGTCTTGATTTATTAGATCCTTCATTTTATTCACCATAATATTTTCATACAAGCATGGTCACTAAGTTAAACGTCTATAAATCATCCATTGATTATTAAAAACCTATTAAAGTTAGTTTAAAGTTGAAACATAATTTTGTAACTCATTTGTTTACCATCTTCTTTCTTGGTCTTACTCTTTGGGTTCTGATTTACTACTTTTTTGTAGTTTTAGAATTCTAACTAGTTAGTATGTTAGAAGTCTTAGGAGTCTAATTAGTTAATATTTTAGTAAACTTAGGATTCTAATTAAGTAGTATTTTAGTAGTTTAGGACTCTAAAGAAGTTTAAAAAGGTTATTTAAAATCATTACAATTTCTTGAGAGATCGATCTCATAGGTTTACTTATTGCTTGGTACATGTGAATCGTACACTTACGAGTACTATAATTTGCACAGAAATATCGACAACTAAGTTGAGAGAATTAAAGGGATGTAGAGGTATATGAACCTGAGTTAAAGTGAGAGCACCACCAATGGAAGAGACATTAAGAGGAGAAACATGATCCTATGTAGGAGACACACTTAAGGGACTTGAATTGAGTCCATCATAAGCAACATTAGAGGGAATTAACACATCATTAGATGTTGCACTATTATGAACTCCAAACTTCATAAGGGAAGGAGAAGGCATAGAAGGTGACATACCAATAGGAACTACTGGTGGAGCAGGTAATAAAACAAAAGGTGAAGCTGAAGTGACCATTAAGGACTGAGTAGATAACAACTAAAATGAAAAAAATGTCTAATTGAATATGACATAGTGACTAACATACATCTTAGAACTCTACGCAGCAAGACACAAATAACCACTTTGCTTTGCTGAATAACCAAGAAACACACACTCAATAGATCTAGGTTCCCTTTTTCTTGTTATATGCACGAACACAATGAAAGCAATAGCTGCCAAACACTTTCATGACATTGTAATCTAGTTTTCATTTAAACAATAGTTCAAAGGGACTGTCTCTATTCAAAACCTTAGAAGGCATTTTGTTATAGAGTAAATAGCAGTTTTAAATGCAAATGGCCGGTACATTAAAGGCATAGATGATGCATACAACATAGTTAGTCCACATTCAACAATGCACCTATGTTGACATTCAACAGTTCCATTTTGCACACTCATATAAGGGCATGTACATCTATGTACAACTCCATCTCTCTCATGAACATTTACTAGTGGCTTAAACTTACAACCACCATCAATTTGAATTGCTTTAATTGATTAGAAACTATTTATTAATCATTAAGGCAAAAGACAAGAAGATAGAAGCAACTTATACCTTAGATTTTAGTGGGAACATCCAAATGAACCGATGATTATCATTAACTATAAAAAAAATGCATATCACCTTCCTTTACTAGCAAAATTAGCTTGAAACACCTGATTGTGATCAATTCTTCCTTGCTTAAGTAGCATGCTATCATAGGATTTCAAAATGATTCTAAGAGCACTCACAGAGAGCTTTGACTCCCTCATATTGATACCAACAATGAAAAGCATCAGATCACGATATGAGACATGATTACCTATTACTGCAAGATGATCAGCTAGTGTTTTTGACTACTTTTAAAAGGTCCCTTTCGAATCATGCCTTGTGACGTATTGTGCTGTTGTTGAAGATTGATTTGCAATGTTGCCAGCAGTTGTAACAATTTGATCAATTTGATCAATTTTAGCCATTTCCTGCATTTACATAATCATATTCCAAAACATATATGCATTAGTTAGTGCCTCAACCATGTGTGCTATGTAACTTATAAGTTCGGGGAAAAAGAAGGAAATATTTACTCATTTGTGAACTAATTATTATCATTACACATTTCTCTCTCTCTCTCTCTATTTTTTTTTTTATTTTTTATATTTCAACTAATGGTTTGGTTTAAGGCTCACTCATCATTCATTTTAAGTCACATATTCGAATCACACAAAGTATCGTTTAATTTGAAAATTAATGTGATGTGTAGTTCTTAACTAAACTCTATATGTTGAATTCAGTTAAAAATTCGAGCTACTTTAGAGGTTAATATTTTTAGAGTAAATGCCTTTACTTATAATATAAAATTTACAATTAGTCATCAACTTATACTTGTAAAGAAAGCGGCAATGAAGTAGAAATAAAATTGTTAAATTTTTTATAAATTGTATATGTATAAAGTAAATTGGTTACGAATACTAATATAATTGAATGACAAATGGGTAATATAAACAAAATGGGACGGTGTTTGTGGAAAAGGGAAAGAAAAAAAGAGAGAGAGAGAAAGTGAAGCAAATAGTGCATCACGATAAGTTGTACTACTCTTGGAAGCCATTACTCATGAACTTAACCAAGAGCTCTAATACAAAATAAAAATCGAGAAGCTCTCAAGAACTCAATTGAATTACTTTCTGAAGTTAATACTTGATGAGTACGCTAGTGTCTTATATACAAAGGAGTAGCTACTAGCTACTAGCTACTACTAACTCCTATGTTCACATTGTAACTAACGTCTCTAACAAACTGTGGAATACAATCACATACACATCATACACTATTAAAGTTATTAACTAATTTTAAATTGTTATATCATATCTACCATTGATTTAAATTATTTTATGATTAAGATTATTGATTAGATTCATTTGTTAACAATACTGATCTCTAGATCCTATCCCATAAAATATATATATATATATATATATATTAGTGTCAGGATAAAAATCAAAAGATAAAAAAAACTTTTATTTATTATTATGTATTTTCTGTATAACACACTTAACATTCATGGATATTTAGGGGCCTTATTTCATTACACAACTAGGCTATGGTATTTATTAGCTAGATAGAGATTGAACTGCACCATAGCTCTTACACAACTCAGTCTAAATTTATGTTTGGCCCCTTATAAAATAGAGCTTAACGGAAACTACATACAACATTCCCTAAAGAATGGCCATTGCTCCAACAAATTGGGCTGGAAGAGTTAAGGAGTTCCACATCGACCAGGGAGCTCAGTGAAGAGCTAGATATAAGTCTGAGCAACCCTTAACTCAATGAGGCCTTATTGGGTTGAGTTAGGTTTGGATTTCTACATGGTATTAGAGTGGGTCCCTAATCTCGATTGTACCAAATACGGTCAACACCGATCAACCTCATTTATGTCTATCGGTGTTGGTGCTGATGTGAGGGGGGGTGTTGAGGAGTCCCACATCGACCAGGGAGCTCAGTGAAGAGTTAGATATAAGTTTGGGCAACCTTTAACTCAATGAGGCCTTATTGGGTTGAGTTAGGCTTGGATTTCTACATGGTATCAGAGCGGGTCCTTGTTCTCGATTGTGCCCAACACGGTCAACCCCGGTCAACCTCATTTATGTCTATCAGTGCTAGTGCCGATGTGAGGGGGGGTGTTGAGGAGTCCCACATCGACCAGGGAGCTCAATGAAGAGCTAGATATAAGTCTGGGCAACCCTTAACTCAATGAGGCCTTATTGGGTTGAGTTAGGCTTGGATTTCTACATGGTATCAGAACGGGTCCCTGTTCTCGATTGTGCCCAACACGGTCAACCTCATTTATGTCTATCGGTGCTGGTGCCGATGTGAGGGGGGGTGTTGATGAGTCTCACATCGACCAGGGAGCTCAGTGAAGAGCTAGATATAAGTCTAGGCAAGGCCTTATTGGGTTGAGTTAGGCTTGGATTTCTACATGGTATCAGATTGGGTCCCTGTTCTCGATTGTGCCTAACATGGTCAACCCCGATCAACCTCATTTATGTCTATCGGTGCTGGTGCCGATGTGAGGGGGTGTTGAGGAGTCCCACATCAACCAGGGAGCTCAGTGAAGAGCTAGATATAAGTCTGGGCAACCCTTAACTCAATGAAGCTTTATTGGGTTGAGTTAGGCTTGGATTTCTACAAGTTAAATTATGAAGCGGAAATAATTGTATAGATATAATCAAAATAGGTAGAGAGGAGAATAAGAAAATTAAAGAGAGACATCTTATTCTCATTTATATTTTATTGAAAGATTACACTGATATTTATAGTGATAATAAACTAGAATCTTAATCCTAATATAACTCTAAATAAGACTCCTAAACTAATAGAGAAACATTATAATAATTATCTAATATCTAACTAGATAATATTAAACTATTTCAACACTCCCCCTCAAGCTGAACATAATTTATGTTCAAATTGGACAACATAAATAAAAATAAGCAAAACGTTGGCCGGTTGACCTTTCTAAAAAATGACGACAGGTCGGTTGATCTTTCTAGAAAATGCGGCTACGATGACGACACACGACGGTAGTCTGGTTGACCATTCTAGAAAACGACGATAAGTCGGTTGATCATTCTAGAAAATACGGCTACGAAGTTGAGAGCTTGACAGGAAGACACCAATTTGGAATTGGTGATGACGACATATGACGATAGACCGGTTGACCATTCTAGAAAATGACGGTGGGTCGGTTGATCATTCTAGAAAACACAGCTACGAAGACATGAGCTTGACATGAAGACACCAATCTAAAATTGGTGATGACGACATACGACGGTAGGCCAGTTGACCATTATAGAAAACGACGGTAGGTCGTTGATCATTCTAGAAAATGCGGCTACGAAGTCGTAAGGTTGATAAGAAGACAGTCTTTAACTCTTCCCCACAAATTGGAGCATAAATATCACACATGTCCAACTTGAATAGTGAGGTTAAGATTGAGACTGATACCAACAGTCGTGAATCCTTGAAGGCGACAGTGGTGAAAATAGGTCGATACTAACAGTCGTGAAATTGACAAACGACATTGTGACAGAGAATGGCGTTGATGGGCCGTGGTTTGAGAACGACTCTGATGGGCCCTGGTTTGAGAACGGCGCTGGTGGGCCGTGGTTGAAAGCAATTGCTGCTAAACTGAGATGGCAGACAATAGTGATGGAGATGACAGTGGGGTATATGTATGACAGATGATGCTAATGATAACCTCCCTGATGATAACACTGATGATGAAGCCCCTGATGATAACACTGAGGATGAAGACACAGACAAAAACTACACCATGATGAAGTCACATGCTCAATTGTAGATGGCTATAACAAAACTCTCCTTGCCATCTATAATTGGTGTCAGCTAGAAAGTACAACTACCACATATTCATAGAAAATAAATCCATGAATTTTTTTGCTGACTGAATTGCTGACAGTATTGTTGACTAGACTAGTGATGTGTTGACTAGGCTGTTGACTAGACTTTTTTTTTTTAATGGGCAGGAAAGTTTGGCCCATTTTTTTTGTTGGATGTGGGCTTAGGGTTTCTTGTAGGCTGAGGGGTTAGGGTTTCCTGTGGGTTATGTGCTTGTGTAAATGTGCTAGGGTTTCAACTCACAGACATGGCAAATCTTTATCAAGTCTTTGTTCACATTGTCAAACAGAAGCTTCACAGTGATTGGTGACTTTGCTGATGAAGGCGTTGCTGATGGAGGCGTCGCAGATCTGAACAGGAGGTACGCGGCGCGATAGAGACAGGCGCACAGAGTGACAGGCGCGCTAGGCAGAGCGAAGATGGACGGCGAGCTGAGAGACAGGCGCGGCGCTAACAGGCGGGGCGGATGGAAGACAGAGCGTGGATGAAGCACTGGAGAGACTGGTGCTGAGTAGAGGCGTGCGGGGCTTGGTGAGGACGGCGAGAGATCGCGAGACTGGCGAGCTGGAGACGAAAACTGGTGAGCAAGTGCGATGGTGAGAAGAGACAGATCTGGAGAGACAGCGCTGATGGCGCTGCGCACGGAGGGACAGAGAGGATGGAAGGCGGAGCAGAGGAGCGCAGAGCGACGGGCTGCGGATTTGGTCACTGGCATAGTGTTGGTGAGGTGACTGGCGGACGACAGGCGGGTGACAGAACATACTCGTGGCGGCGCTGACAGGTGGAAGACGGCGTCGCTAACTGGTGGTGATGGCGGCGAGAAAGAAAGATTGTTTTGCTACCAAACCATTCCTGTAGAAAACTTCATGCACGGCTGAACAACAACGAAACCTAGTTTTGAAAATTTTGAATAATTTCCTCCAAACACATGAAACAAAAAGTCCATCTTAAATTGTGTTAACCACTGGCCAACCTTGGCCTTAATAGATACTAGATACGTAAGCTCTGTTAAATAAACTAGGATGATAGGCTGATGGGTTTCATATGTGTATATGGGCTAATGAGTTTAGATGGAAAAGATAGGATTTGTATATGAGGTTTGTGTATGCGGCGGCAGATGGGGATAGGAAGCGGATGGAGAGAGATGAATGAGAATAATAAAAAAAAAATGTTCAAGATCGAATACTGCTCTAATATCAAGTTAAATTATGAAGCGGAAATAATTGTATAGATATAATCAAAATAGGTAGATAGGAGAATAAGAAAATTAAAGAGAGACATCTTATTCTCATTTATATTTTATTGAAAGATTACACTGATATTTATAGTGATAATAAACTAGAATCCTAATCCTAATATAACTTTAAATAAGACTCTTAAATTAATAGAGAAACATTATAATAATTATCTAATATCCAACTAAATAATATTAAACTATTTCAACAGTTGAGGTGCTAACTAATGCATATATGTTTTGGAATACAATTATGTAAATGCAGGAAATGGTTGGAATTGATCAAATTGTTACAACTGCTGGCAACATTGCAAATTAATCTTCAACAACGACACAATATGTCACAAGGCATGATTCAAAAGGGACTTTCGAAAAGTACTCAAAAACAATTCAAGCCCACAAGAGTGGTGAATTTATTCATGCTAGCGTTGATCCTGATGGAGACACTAGAGCTATTGTGTATCGAAGCAAGAATAGAGATGGAATCGAATATGACTGGGTGTTTGCTTGGTATAAGTCCTCCAATCAAGCAATTCACAAAAATGCTGTAAGTATTATAATAGAAACTTAAATGTTAAATTAGTCTCATTATTATGTAAAAAGTGAGTATTTTAATCTTATTATTTTTGAGTTTGGTAGTCTTATTATTATAAAAAAAATGAGCACTTCTAGTATCTAAATATGAAAAATGAGCATTTTAGTTAATCAATTATTAAAAACAAACCTTTCTACTTCCATAAAATGGAGTAATTTTTACACTAAAGTGCTCATTTTTTAAATTCTTATCCCTATTCTACTATAATAAAAAGTACCCCTATAATTACTTAACTTGTGCTCAAGTAAAATTTAGTCATTTTATTTTCAATTGATATATTTAAGTCACACTCTTTTAGAATTATAGGTACATATTAGTCACATAACTTTGATGAAATATCATTATATACTTAAAACTATGCTACCTAGTTATTTTAAAAGATTGTGACTTAAGTTTATAAGTTAAAAATAAATAAATAAAGTGTTCAATATATAAATAATGTGACGAGGAGAGTTGTTCACCCTTCTATTATGTTATTTTCCAATTCTAATGTCTTATTTTTCTCTCATATTTTCTGTTTCACATTAACCCACATCAGTATTAATATTAATATTGCAGGTATTCACAGATATAATCAAATCACAAACTAAAACTTTCTATGACAAAAATTATTGGGAAGAAGTGTGGAAACTACTACCATTGAATCCACCTAAACTGACTGTCCAAAAAGACAGATGTGAGTCAGTAGCTTTAATCAACAATGAACTTCCAGCCCAATTTGTTGGAGCAATGGCCATTCTTTAGGGAATGTTGTATGTAGTTTCCGTTAAGCTCTATTTTATAAGGGGCCAAACATAAATTTAGACTGAGTTGTGTAAGAGCTATGGTGCAGTTCAATCTCTATCTAGCTAATAAATACCATAGCCTAGTTGTGTAATGAAATAGGGCCCCTAAATATCCATGAATGTTATGTGTGTTATACAGAAAATACATAATAATAAATAAAAGTTTTTTTTATCTTTTGATTTTTATCCTGACACTAATATATATATATATATATATATATAAGGGGCCAAACATAAATTTAGACTGAGTTGTGTAAGAGCTATGGTGCAGTTCAATCTCTATGTAGCTAATAAATACCATAGCCTAGTTATGTAATGAAATAAGGCCCCTAAATATCCATGAATGTTATGTGTGTTATACAGAAAATACATAATAATAAATAAAAGTTTTTTTTATCTTTTGATTTTTATCCTGACACTAATATATATATATATATATATAAGGGGCCAAACATAAATTTAGACTGAGTTGTGTAAGAGCTATGGTGCAGTTCAATCTCTATCTAGCTAATAAATACCATAGCCTAGTTGTGTAATGAAATAAGGCCCCTAAATATCCATGAATGTTATGTGTGTTATACAGAAAATACATAATAATAAATAAAAGTTTTTTTTATCTTTTGATTTTTATCCTAATATATATATATATATATATATATATATATATTATGGGATAGGATCTAGAGATCAGTATTGTTAACAAATGAATCTAATCAATAATCTTAATCATAAAATAATTTAAATCAATGGTAGAGATGATATAACAATTTAAAATTAGTTAATAATTTTAATAGTGTATGATGTGTATGTGATTGTATTCCATAGTTTGTTAGAGACGTTAGTTACAATGTGAACATAGGAATTAGTAGTAGCTAGTAGCTAGTAGCTACTCCTTTGTATATAAGACACTAGCGTACTCATCAAGTATTAACTTCAGAAAGTAATTCAATTGAGTTCTTGAGAGCTTCTCGATTTTTATTTTGTATTAGAGCTCTTGGTTAAGTTCATGAGTAATGGCTTCCACGAGTAGTACAACTTATCGTGATGCACTATTTGCTTCACTTGTTCGAGAACAAATTCAAAGTCAATAGAACTCCTCTTCTCGAGTTCTTGTTCCAGTAGTTTAAGAGAATCAAAGCAATTAGGTAACTAATTTATCGTCGATTCCAAATCAAGTCTATGGTCCAATAGCACAAAGGCTTGCTAGTGCATCTCTTATAGGATTATCAATTTCAGTCAAGTTAGATGATGATAATTTCCTTATATGGAGAGATCAAATGTTGAGCTATATTATTGTATATGGCATGGAATGTTTTGTTGATGAAAGTGTCGTTAAACCTTCAAGATTGCTTAGTAATGTTACTGTTAATCCAAGTTTCATGAACTAAATTGGATTAAATTCAATGCTGAAGGGCTAGTTTTATAATTCAGTTTCAAGGGGTATGTCTGGACATATAGCTGGAAAGGAAACTACGTATCAACAATGGAAGGCTTAAGAGGTGTCCTTTTTATCGCTTCTCGAGCAATGATTATGGATCTTTGATCTCAGTTGCATAATTTGAACAAGAGTAGATTATCTGCAATTGATTATATTCTTAAGGCAAAAACACTGGCTAATCATCTTGCAGTAGTAGGCAATCCTGTCTGATATCGTGATTTGATGATTTTCATTGTTGGTATCAATATGAGGAGTCAAAGCCCTGTGTGATTGTTCTTAGAATCATCTTGGAATCCTATGATAGCATGCTACTTAAGCAAGGAAGAATTGATCATGATTAGGTGTTTCAAGCTAGTTTTGCTAGTAAAGGAAGAGAAAATTCCAAAAATGATCAAAGAGGAAGCTGATCTGGTCAACCAAAGCCTCTTTCCTAGAATCTTCAACAATTTATTCGGCAACAAGGTCAACGCTATACTTAGAGTGATAAAAAGTCTAAGTTAAGTAGCTATCAACCTATTGACTACAAGAAGCCTTCAAGTGGCAAACTTGCGTGACAAGTTTGTGAGAAACCTGATCATGTGGCCAATAATTGTTGTCTTTAGGGATCTTCTTAACAAGAAAGGTTCTATTGGTCGTCTTAATCAACCTACTACTGTGCTTGCTGCTTCTCGTGCTAGAGGAGATGACACAGATACTGCTTGTATCATAGACTCAGGTGTCAGTCATCCCTTGACCTATGATGTTTCTCAAGTGCACAACAATGTGCCATATGCTAGTAAAGAAGGAGTCATGACACGTAATGGTCATCAACTTCCAATTCTTAGTATTGGTAGTGGTGCTTTGAATGTCAATGATAGGTATCTTTTCTCATTAAACACGTTATTGCACACTCCACATGCTACCACTAACTTGCTATCTATGCAACAATTATGGACCGATAACAATGTTGTTGTTGAGTTTCACCCTAATGTTTTTTATGTTAAGGATCAATGTTCGAGGAAGGTTCTTCTTCAGGGCTTTAGTAAGGGTGGATTGCACAAATAAATGGAAGTGTGTAACAATCAGTTGATGAAGGCTTCTGTTCCTGTGTCAATTCAAGTAATGCTCATGTTGCTGACCTATCTAGATGGCATGATCGCATGGGTCATCCATCTCTAGTGAATGTCAAGAAGGTTCTTAGTAGTAATCTTGTCACATTGCCTATTGTACAGAATATGAACAGTGTGTTTTGTAAGTTCTATCAACTAGGGAAGTCAAATAAGCTTCCTTTTCTTCATGGACATATACGTGCTAATCAACCCTTTGAATTGTTATTTTTAGACTTGTGGACATCTCCAGCGTTTTCAAGTATTGGTGATACGCATTTTTTTTTGTAGTTGATGGTAATCATCGGTTCATTTGGATGTTCTCACTAAAATCTAAGGTATAAGTTGCTTTTATCTTCTTGCCTTTTGCCTTAATGATTAATAAGCAGTTTCTGATCAATTAAAGTAATTCAAATTGATGGTGGTTGTGAGTTTAAGCCATTAGTAACTGTTCATGAGAGAGATGGAGTTGTACATAGACGTACATGCCCTTATATGAGTGTGCAAAATGGAATTGTTGAATGTCGACGTAGGTGCATTGTTGAATGTGGACTAACTATGTTGTATGCATCATCTATGCTTAATGTACTGGCCATTTGCATTTTTAAAATTACTGTTTACTCTATCAACAAAATGCCTTCTAAGGTTTTGAATGGAGACAGTCCCTTTGAACTGTTGTTTAAATGAAAACTAGATTACTGTGTCATGAATGTGTTTGATAGCTAGTGATTTCCTTGTGTTCGTGCATATAACAAGAATAAAAGGGAACCTAGATCTATTGAGTGTGTGTTTCAAGGTTATTCAGCAAAGCAAAGTGGTTATTTGTGTCTTGCTGTGTAGAGTTCTAAGATGTATGTTAGTCGCCATGTCATATTCAATTAGATAATTTTTTCATTTTAGTGGCTATCTGCTCAGTCCTTAATGGTCACTTCAACTTCACCTTTTGTTTTATTGACTGCTCCACTAGTAGTTCCTATTGGTGTGTCACCTTTTGTGCCTTCTCCTTCCCTTATAAAGTTTGGAGTTCATAATAGTGCAACATCTAATGATGTTTTACTTCCCTCTAATGTTGCTTGTGATGGACACAATTCAAGTCCCTTAAGTGTGTCTCCTACATTGGATCATGTTTCTCCTCTTGATGTCTCTTCCATTGGTAATGCTCTCACTTTAGCTCAGGTTCATATATCTGTAGATCTCTCTAATTCTCTCGACTTAGTTGTTGATATTTTATGTGAAAATTATAGTACTCGTAAGTGTATGAATGTACTAAGCAATAAATAAAGTTATGAGATTGATCTCTCAAGGAATTGCAGTGATTTTATATAACATTTTTAAACTTCTTTAGAGTCCTAGAACTATTAAAATACTACTTAATTAGAATCCTAAGTTTACTGAAATATTAACTAATTAGACTCCTAAGACTACTAACATACTAAATAGTTAGAATTCTAAAACAACACAGAAGAAGTAAATTAGAACCCAAAGAGCAAGAACAAGAACGAAAATGGTAAATAAATGAGTTACAAAATTATGTTTCAACTTTAAACTAACTTCAATAGGTTTTTAATAATCAATGGATGATTTATAGACGTTTAGCTTAGTGACCATGCTTGTATCAAAATATTATGGTGAATAAAATGAATGATATAATAAATCAAGATTACCGATTTTTCTTTTATTTACGAAAATTTCTACGGATCGGATAATTTTATTTTGTGATTAACCAATCAATATCCTACGAATTGGGTATATTAACTAGTAATCAAATTATGCACAAGAAAAAATATGTCAATCAAACCAATGTCATGACTAGGTCATCAATTTGAAGCTTTGATTAAGTTTTTCAAAATATTGTCAATGTGATGTTCCTAAAACTAAATTCTCTAATTTTTCAATCTATTTATGAACATCAAATTGACTTATAAAAATTTACAAATAAATCTCTAAACACATAAACAAATCTATAAACAAACTCTTAATCAAAAAGCATTCTTTACTTATTTTGCAATTAAAACATTCACCAAAATAAATTTCCAAACATGACAACGAAAATTAAACATCTATGATAAAATTAGCCACTCATTTTTAGATTAATATTCATAGACAAACATAATTGTAACATGTATCACAAGGTTAGAAGAAGAATAAGAACAATCTAATTGCACCAAGAACCTAGGAGGTCTAATTACAAGTAAATTATATTGGATGATATTTCCTTTATCAAAAGCTTGTAGCACTACCTTCTATTATGTCATAAGTCCTTGAGATTGGCTCCCTTTGCTACTTTGGATGTGGAAAAGCTTCAAAACCCTTACACTTTGTGTAAAATTTGGCTCAAACTTGCGTGTGTTTTGCTAGAAACGTAAGGGTTACATAAAATTTGGATTCCCAAAAAAGTTTGCATGCCATGGCATACATGTTTATCATCTGTGGTGCAAGGCTAAAATTGCATCCCATAGTAAAATCTGAGAGCATTGAGCCATGATACACAAAAATCTTCGCCGTGGCACAATTGATTTTTGTGTCTTCATACGTAACTCTTACAAATTGGTTGGTTTCTAATATAGGGCTTACAAGCCTTTGTCCTTTTAGCTCCTTGGTTGCTATTTGAGTGTTCCAAGTGGCTCGTCTTTGCAGATTTATATTATTTATCTCTTTTGAAGCTAAAAATACTTAAAATACATAAAAACATATCGTGATTCTAAATTGATAGATTTATGCAAATAATTAAATAAAAGTATTGTAATTAAATCTATTTGTAATAACTAAGAACAATAAATCATAGAATATTTGTGCTTTTCAAGAACTCATCATAACTCCCAACTAGCTTCTTGTTAGTTTTTAGCAAGTAAAGCGATCTAAATACTAAAAAGAAAATAAAGAAACTACCTATACTAATCTAAATCGCTTTCGTAGATTGTCACAGTTGCATTTAACATATACAACAAGTCTTTAAACTCCTAGGTAGCGCTAGTGTACGAGTTATAATATCATGAAGATTTCCAATGATGGTACCCCTCAAGCATCCAACTAAATAAAAAGCTAAACTAATTACGAACAAGCAAAACTACTAACTTAATTACAAAAACTTTTCATGCTTAAGTTCATTTATAGTTTATAATCAAGTTTCATGCATAATTATGTTTAACCTCTCAACATACATCAAAGTCTATCATACAAATCAAATTCATATTGATCATCGTTATCCCAATGCTCCAACATATTCTTATAAAATTCCCAAAACTCAATGTCAAGAATCCAAATTTGCTTTGTCAACATATTCAAGTTAGTATGGAAAATCAATAGAGAACCAATTGAAGGTTGGATTCCTTAAAGGCTTATATGGAAAGGATATAAATACTAGTTGGGCAACTAGTAGAACAAATTCAAAAATAAGAAGAGTTGCCTAGTCAAACTGAGCAAGTGAAGGATAACACAATCCTTGAAAGTAGTAAAATTCTTAACAATATTTTTCCTGAAAATACTAATGATTTACCACATGTTGTAGAAAATATAGATGAGGAGCAAGCAAATCTTAAAGAATGTTAAGTTATGGAGAACCAAATTCTAAAACCTTCCAAGGAGAACAAGGAGGAATCATCTTCGCCTCCTTTGCAGCATAAGGAAACTAAGACTTATGCATCCCCAAATCATTTTCCATACCACTTAAAGGAGAAAGTGCGTGTTGTACTTCAAAGGAGATTATTACCAAGGTGGAAGGATGTGCTTAGTGAAATACTAGCTCAAAAGTTTGAAATCACACACTTCAAGATCTTTGACGACTTTGGATAGAAATAGATTAGCAACATCTTGCTAAGACGTTAAAGAAGATGCTTAGTGGGAGGCAACCCACAATATTTGATATTATTATTTTTTTTTCTTTATTGTTATTTTTTTAGTTGCATTAGTATTATATCTTTGTTTGCTACATTTGTGTGCTTTTTTGAATATGTACTTGATTGAAAACATTAAGAACATTGTTTAGTTTAGGTTTAGGGGTGTGAATAGGGTCAACTAAAAACTTTTTGATAAAAAATTATCATACTTTCAGTTAATTTATTGTGAATAATTGAGCATATTGTGCATGTTATGTTTGATTTTAACATTCTAAAAGTTTTTATAAGGATTGGTTCATAGTCATAATCCATAAATCATTTTTTTATATTGAAACTAAGATGAACCTAATTTAATGTCCTAGAATCAAATAGTGGAGACTACCTTGTGAGATATTTGAGTCTTTTAAGAGATTATTTTTTTTAAATCTTATAAAAACCTTTTTTACTATTCAAAATTGTTAGATGATCTCTATAGATTTTTTCTTTAGATGCTAGGATTTTTAACAATCAAATGAATTTCATGTTTTTTATTTTTAGAGTTCTAATTGTTTAATGATCTTCATGCTTGACTTTCAGTGCAAAATGTTATCTATGAGGTTCCCATAGACAAAAATTAAAATAGCCACTTAGCAAAGAACTACTACATAAATGGTTAGGGGTTAAAAAAAGACAAAATAAAATGGATATGTGTACAAATAAAAGGGTATACACATAAATAAAAAAATTCCAAAATTTTTTAAAAGTAGTAAAGTGGCTATTACAATCTAGAAGAAATAATCTCTTAACGTCAAAAGAATTTACATTCATCCATAGACATGTATTGATATTGTATGCTTGATGAGTTTGATTGAAGTATGATATGAGCAACATGATTCCTTCATTATCCTAGCATCTGATTCCTTTTATGAGATCAATTTTGTTGCACTTGAGCTTTTATTCTTTATATACATATGTGAACATATTTACTTTCCTCTTTACATAACTTTTATTTGCATATACTTTGTTGAGTGGATGAACCCTTAGGATCGGTGTGATATTAAGAGTGAATCTTGTGAGGCTTAGAGTTAAAGCAAATTCAGATTCTTGACATTGAGTTTAGGGATTTTGATAAGAATATGTTGGAGCATTGGGATATCAATGATCAATATGAATTTGATTTACATGATAGACTTTGATGTATGTTGAGAGGTTAAACATGATTATGCATGAAACTTGATTATGAACTGTAAAGAAATTAAAGCATGAAAATTTTTTGTTGATTTAAGTTAGTAGTTTGGTTTGTTCGTAATTAGTTTAATTTTTTAATTAGTAGGGTGTTTGTCGGTATGAGATTATAACTTTTCCACTAGGGCCATCTAGAGGTTTAAAGAGTTGTTGCATATGCTAAATGCAACTGTGACAATATATGGAAGTGATTTATGTTAGTATAGGTAGTTTTTTTTATTTTCTTTTTAGTTTTTAGATCGCTTCACTTGCTAAAGACTAACAAGAAATTGATTGGGGGTTGTGATGCTTGCTTGAAAAGCACAAATATTTCGTGATTTATTGTGCTTAGTTCTTACAAATAGATTTAATTATAACGCTTTTATTTAGTTATTTGCATAAAATTATCAATTTAGAATCATGGTATGTTTTTATGTATTTCAGGTATTTTTAGCTTCAAAAGAGATAAATAATATAAACACCCGAAGACGGGACACTTAAAACACTCAAATAGCAACTTAAGAGCAAAAATGACTATGGTATGTAAGTCTTATATCAGAAACCGTCCAGTGTTTAAGGGCTACGTGCTAAGACACAAAAATAAATTGTAGCACGGCGGAGATTTTTGTGTGTTGCAGCTCAATGCTCTCGAATTTTTCTGTTGGATGTAATTTCAGCCTTGCACTGCAACAGATAAACATGTGTACTGCGGCGAGCGAACGTTTTTGGGAATTTGAGTTTTATGTAACCCTTACACCTATAAATATTCCCTTACGTTTCCAGCAAAAGACACACAATTTTGAATCAAATTTTACACAAAACTTTAAGAATATTTGGAGCTTTTTCACATCCATGGAGGCAAAGGGAGCCAATCTCAAGGACTCATGACATAATAGAAGGTAGAGCTACAAGCTTTTGTTGAAGAAAGATCATCCAATCTAATTTACCTGTATATAGACCTCCTAAGTTCTTGGTAAAGAATGTGAACCATTTTTTACTCAGATTACATAAAACAGTTCTTCAATGCCAGCAATAATGGACTTCAGTTACCCAAGGGAACCCAAATGTATCTTAAATTTTAATTCATCAAGTAACCCATAATCCCCTTTTCTTGAACACAATCTGCTTTAATAAGGAGTATTAAAGAAAACTATAATTTGGGACCTAGTGTTAGAGGCCCAAAAAACCTTCTTGAAATAGGAATAAAATCAAACCTAGATATTTCTTTCTTGAACAAAAATGGAGACCAAGAGTCGAACTGAAACTCCCAAGACTGAATCTGGAGCTCTGATACCAATGATAGGCCCAATGTCTTCACATGGTTTCTACAAGGTAATAAGCTTCTCATTAGGTAGAGTTGACTCATGCATTTATAAACTAAGACTTTCATTGTTATTTTTTCAATGTGGGACTTGTTTGCTCTCACTTCTTAATAGATAGATTTATACAAATAATTAAATAAAAGTGTTATAATTAAATATATTTGTAATAACTAAGCACAATAAATCATGGAATATTGGTGCTTTTCAAGCACTCATTAATATTCCAGCTCATGGCATACATCAGCCACCTGGTGTCTCCAACAAGCATTGTATGGCAATACGAAGTAAGACAGGTGTTTTTAAGCCTCGTGCCTTTAGTAATAGTCTTATTTTATTTAAGCCTAGAAACTGGAAAGAATCCTTACAAGTGATTGAGTGGAAGGAAACTATGCAGAAGGAGTTTGATGCACTTGTTACAAATGGCAATTGGGAAGTTGTGTCTCTACTTGTTGGTAAGAAAGCCATTCAGTGCAAATTGGTGTTTCGTGTCAAGTTAAGAGCCAAAGGGTATCTGGGTTTAGTTACAAAAGGGTATTTTCAAGTTGAGGGGTTGGATTACTCAGAAACTTTCTCCCCAATCATAAAGCCAACTACCATTCGAGTGGTTTTGACTTTAGCGCTGTCCAGAGGATGGATCATCCAGTAGGTTAATGTCAACAATGCCTTCTTACATGGTGACTTGTATAAGGATGTTTACATAAAATAGCCTCTGGCTTTGACACTTGTCCTAGCTTAGTTTGTAAGCTAAAAAAGGCACTTTATGGTCTTAAGCAGGCTCCACGTTCGTGGTTCACCATGCTCAGCACTGCACTTGTTAACTTGGGTTTTCATCATTCTATTGTTAACACTTCTATGTTTGTCAAGCATGACTCTCAGTCTACTCTTATTGTGCTCATGTATGTCGATGCATACTCATTACTGGTAGTGATTCTCAGTTGGTGCAACAACTAATTGCTTCTCTTCACAAATAGTTCAGTATTAAGGATCTTGGCACCCTCAATTATTTTTTGGGAGTTCAAGTCAGCTATTGGAGTTCTACAGTTTGAATGTCTCAACATAAGTAAATTTTGGATCTTCTTACTAAAGCTAATTTGCTCATGTATGTCGATACATACTCATTACTGGTAGTGATTTTCAGTTGGTACAACAACTAATTGCTTCTCTTCACAAATAGTTCAGTATTAAGGATCTTGGCACCCTCAATTATTTTTTGGGAGTTCAAGTCAGCTATTGGAGTTCTACAGTTTGAATGTCTCAACATAAGTAAATTTTGGATCTTCTTACTAAAGCTAATTTGCTTGATTCCAAGGCTGTAGACACTTCTATGCTGTCTGGGAAGTCTCTGAGTAAGTTTGATGGAAATGTGCTACCTGATCCAACTTAGTATAGAAGTATTGTGGGGGCTCTTCAGTATTGCACTTTAACTAGTTCTGACATCTCATTCTCAGTTAACAAACTTTGCCAATTTATGGATGCTCCTACTGATGGGCATTGGATTGCCACCAAACGTGTACTAAGGTATCTTAAGGGGACTCTTCATTTAGGTCTCACTTCTTACAAATCTCAATCCCTTACTTTGTTTGCCTTTAGTGATGCAGACTGGGTATATAGGCTCAATTGATGATTGATGTTCCACTGGTGCATTTTGTATTTTCCTTGATGACAACTTAATTTCATGGGACTCAAGCAAGCAGCATACTGTTGCTAGGTCCTCCACAGAGTTAGTGTATCGTGCCTTAGCATCCACAGTTGCTGAATTGGCTTGGCTACAGTCTCTTTTGAGCGAGCTGTTTGTTTCATTGCGTTCTTCTCTGTGATTTTTTGTAAGAACAAAGTGCTACTGCTCTAGCTCAGAATCCTGTGCATTATGCTCGTACTAAGGACATTGAGATTGATCAGCAGTTTGCATGATCAAGTTGTTCAGCACAAACTTCTAATTTAACATGTGTCTGCGTGTGATTAGCTTGCTGATTTGTTAACCGAGGCTTTGCCTGCTCCTCATGTTGCTTTCTAATAGTGTATGTGCACTTACTATGCACTACGTGTGTATGTGATTGTATTCCATAGTTTGTTAGAGAAGTTATTTACAGTGTGAACATAAGAGCTAGTAGTAGCTAGTAGCTACTCCTTTTTATATAAGACACTAGTGTACTCAACAAGTATTAACTTCAGAAAGTAATTCAATTGAATTCTTAAGAGCTTCTTAGTTTATATAAATTTCAAAAATTAAGGCAAAAATCAAGTAAAATATTTACGATTATAACTTAACTATCATATATAATTGGTTAGATTCATTTATTAACAACATTAGTTTTTAGATGTCCCATATAATATATATATATGTATATATGTATGTGTATATATATAGATGTCCCATATAATATATGCATATATACATACATATATACATATACATAAATGTTATTTTTAACAAATTATCATGACTTTTGATATATTTAATCTCATCTAGAGGTTAGTGTATAGGTGGGTGACATATCATTTTGCGAAAGGTCTTGATTACGCGATAGTTTGTTAAAATTAGTAATAAAATTATTATGGAAAATAATTCATAGATCAATATCATAAAATATATGAACATATAAAGATAGTGAAAGTACAATAAAAGAGGTACATGTGATTTAAAGGTGGAGAAAAATAGTAACCAAATAAGGAAGATTAGTGAACTTTTTTTTTAAAATTAAATAGACGAAAAAAATAAAAGCAATTAATAAAATAAAGGAATAAAAAAGAAAATAATAAAACAAAAGTAAATGACGGAGTATAATGAAAAGAGATAAGATGAGATTTTATTTGATGTTTGTTGTTTATTTGAAGATTTTTTATTTATATTTTTCTATAAATTATTTTATTATTTTGATTTAATATTTTTAATTTCTTATTTTAAATAGTAACTAGGCTTGTCTTGTAATTTTTAATTTGTTTAAAAAATAGTGTACTTAGGTATATAGTGTAATTTTTTTTTTGTATAAAATATGGGCTAGCGTGTTTGACAGCTTTTTTGAAAATTGAATTATGTGACTCTTTTTATAAAGATAGTGAATTTATATTGTCCCACTAAGTAGGTACGAATTTAAAGTACATTTTGCTCAAATATAACAAACTTGGACTACCCCTTTTCCTACGATTAATTAGTTTTAAACTTAAATAGCATGTTTTTAGATAAATATTACACTTTTTTCAAACTAACAATTTTGTACATCAAAATTCACAGATTTGGGTACATAATAAGAAAGCATTTCACCAAAATACCCCTTACTCTCAATCTCTCAACACTCTAACCTCATTGAAGTTTCGGCGACTTTATCAAAGATCTCATTAGAGCTCCGATGACCTCGCAGAATGGAGATATAACATATTACATTCAAATATAGAGGTAAATGTAACATGGTAAAGTTCAATGAAACATGACACATTCTTACTAGAGCTTTGGCGACACTGTTGGAGGTAGATATAACATGTTACATATAAACATATAATTGATGTACTATATTACATACAAAAAGATATACTTTGTTACATACAATGACAAAAATATATGTAACATATTACATACAAAAATATAAATGAATGTAACAATTTACACTAAAAAAAAAATCTAAGATCCATAGCCAACAGGTGCAAGTTTGGCTGCAAAATTAACATACAAAAGACTATTTCATAACACAATGAGAAGATAGTCAACATATTGTGTTTATTGTACCTTCTATTACAATGAAATATGCAACAATGAATATGTAATAGGTAATATAACCCAAACAAGATTTTTTCTTAAATAAATTGGAGAAAATAAAAATAAACATGCTCCCCAATGCAACCCTTCCATCTCAACACTTCTTTCTGGCTCCTATAGCTTCTTCATGTTAGTTTCATCATCCCAACGAACGCTTCACATTCAAAAGAGCTGATGACTTTCTAGATGATCACCACATTAAAATAAAAGAAGCCATTAGAATCTAGAAGAAAGGGTACGAAGGAATCAAAGGAAAAACAAAGCCATAAATAAGAAACTAAAACAAAACGTTTTCAGTTAGTCCAATGTCAAAGTCTATGAAACTATTTTCAACATATTCAAGACTAAATGATGTCACAAAGATATTTGAACAGATTTCAATATTTTTCTTATCAAAATTGTCTAATTTATTAATAGTTATGTAAGCTCTGCTCTAGCCGAAGCATGAAAGAAAATAACAACAATATAATTTTAATGGCAACTACTATAGGGATTGAAAGATCATTTCAGAACTGTAAAACTGCATGCTTGCCATTTAGACTTGAAGGTATTTATCCTACATATATACACAATTACATTTACATTGTATAGATACCACTTATGATAAAAATATTTATATAAGGTACTTGAAAAAAAAAATTAACTCTGGCTGATGCATGTAAGTTTATTCATAAAGAGTGTGATTTCACCGTTAGAAAAAAAGAAAGTGATTTCACCAAACAATTGCATAACAAACACAAACAAGAGTGTCATGGCATAACAAGTCCATGCTATATTGTACATCAATTCATGAATCTGATATATATGCACTGGTTCAAGTACATGTAAGAGTCAGCAATGGAACTTACATACTTTCTTGAGAGTCAAGTTGGTGCATCTACTGTGAATATGAATAAAAAGAAGGGTCCAGGTTCTAAGGGAGTGAAGTCTTTTGATGATGTTCAGTGTTAGATCTGTGCTAAGCTGGTCATACGGTTGTGACATGCTTCTAGATGAGGGATGCTTTTCTTAAGCAATCTTATTTTTGGAGCTTCAACAATGGTAACTTCTAATAGCTCGGATGGTGAAGAGCAAGCATGGCTGCTAGATCGTGGAGCTACCCATCCCTTAACAGAAAATGGCGACCATCTTAGTGATGCTATTGCTTACACAGGTAATGGATTAGTAACTGTAGGCAATGGACATAAGTTGAATATTGAACAGTTGGTACCACAGATTTAGTTCTATATAATCACACTCTTACTCTCAAGGACCTTTTACATACACCTCAAATTTCATCTAATTTGTTGTCTGTTAACAAATTATGTGTGGATAACAATGTGTTTGTCTAGTTTCATCTCAATGTTTTCTGTGTAAAGGATCCATTGACAAAGAAGATCATCTTCTAAGGTAAGTCTAAGCATAGGCCGTATAAAATAAAGAGTCATTTTCAAGATAGTTAGGTCAGTTATTATCTTGAGGATACATGTGGTGTTTCAAGTGATGGTTTTTAGCCTTCTACTCATCTTAGTGTGGTTGATTTTGATGTTTGGCATAGCGAATTAGGTCATCCTTAAGATTTTATTTTGAAAAAAGTTAAATAGCACTTAAATGTTTCTACATCTCAAACAGTTACTAAATGTACTACTTGTCCTCTCAAAAAATCTCATAAGTTACCATTTTGTACAGTTCATGAACCATCAATAAAAATGTTTGATTTATAGACTTCTCCAATTGTTAGTTCTACTGGTGCTAAATATTACATGCTGCCAGTTAATGATTGTACCCATTATATGTGGATATATTTTCTTACTTTAAAGAGTCAAGAAAAGCTAGCGTTTAAATTGTTTCATGCCATGATTGAAAGACATTTTGATACAAAGATCAAGCGTGTGTAGTCAGATGGTGGTGGAGAATTTCAGTTCCTCTCTGTTGATTGGAAGAAGGAAGGATTGGTTCATTGCAAAATTTGCCCACACACTTATGAACAGAATGGTGCTATTGAAAATAGGCTGAGAAGAGTGATTGAGACTACGTTCACTTTACTTCTAGAAGCTTGTGTGCATGCATTATTGGTCTTATGCTTGTGGGCATGCTATCTATCTTCAGAACAGGTTGCCTATTAAGGTTTTGAATTACATTTCACCTTATGAAAAGTTGTATCACAGGCAACTAGATTATAAGTTTCTTAGAGTTTTTGGTAGTCTTTGTTTTCCTTGCTTAAGGCCTCATAACAAGCAAAAATTACTGCCTAGATCATTGCAATGTGTCTTCCTTGGTTATGCACCACAACATAAGGGCTACCTATGTCTTGATAGATCCTTTTAGCGCATTTATACAAGTAGACATGTGGACTTTCATGAGGATAAGTTTCCCTTTATCGAGGATATGAGTTCCTCTACTATTCAACAACATCATACTGATCTAATTTCTTCTTTTCCTTATGTTATAGTTTCTTCTAAAACTATAGTTCAGTCTTATGATAATCTTAACTTTCCTCTGGACAATCCAAAAAATGTTAAGGATCTTGTGGACAATCCAATTTTCTTTGACATTGTTCTTCCCTCTTCTAGTCTTTCACTAGAACAGGTGTCATCTTCCCCTGGTACCTATAATTGTCCTGTGTCAGTTCTAGTGTCACCTCCCTTATCACATCAACTTGCTTTGTCACAACCTACACAACCTTCTTCACTTTCTTCATCTCACTCTCCTAATTCAGTCCTTTCATTTCCTTTAGTGTCAGCTGACCTTCCATGTCTCCCTCTTGTTGTTGATTTGTCTTTTCCCACTATTCATCAACCATCCTGTCTTTCTAATATTTATCGTATGACAACTAGGGCTATGGAAGGTATTCATAAATCTAAGGCTCTACTTGTAGTGCATTCTCTTTTACCTGAACATGCATCTTATGACAAAGCAAAGGATGTACCTAAGTGGCAGATTGCTATATAAGCAGAAATAGATGCTTTGCTTCTTAATGATACTTGGGAATTTTTCTTTGAAGGATCATATGAAGTTTGTTGGGTGTATAAGACAAAGACTAAACTTGGCGGAGCTTTGGATAAATATAAAGCTCGTGTGATAACAAAGGGATATAATCAAATTGAGTTGATTTCTTTGAAACCTTCTCTCCAATGGTTAGACATGCTACAATCAGACTTGTTCTCACACTAGCAATTTCCAAAGATTGGTCTGTTGTTCAGTTAGATGTGAACAATACTTTCCTTAATGGAGAGCTAAAGGAAGATGTTTATATGATATTACCACCTTGCTTTGAAGCCTCATCACCTGTTCCACTTGTATGCAAGTTAAAGAAGGCCTTAGATAGGCTCCTCGTGCATGTTATGAGAAGCTGAAATTAAGTTTAATAATTGTAAGGCTTGTACAGTCAATTTTGATGCAACAATGTTTGTTTTTCATACATATAATGCTCTCACATTGTTACTTGTGTATATGGATGATATTGTGCTCACTAGAAGTGATTCAAGCTTAATTAAACGTTTCAGTCATTCTCTGCAGTGTCAATTTTCATTGAAGGAGTTAGGAGCTCTATCTTATTTCTTGGGTATAGGAGTTCATCGTACTGACTCTACTATGCATCCATCTCAAGAGAAATATGTTATTGAATTGTTGCATAAAAGTGGAATGGTGGATTCAAAGGTTTCAGATACACCAATGAGTGTAGTTGTGAAATTGTCCAAGTTTGAAGGTGATAAGTTGAAGGATTCTACTTTCTACAGGAATTTAGTAGGTGCACTTCAGTATTGTACACTTACACAGCCAAATGTGGCATACATAGTGAATAAGCTTTGTTAGTTTATTCATAGTCCTAATGGTACTCACTGGAATGCTGTAAAGAGAGTATTGAGGTACCTGAAGAGGACTATAATTCATGGTATTGTATTACAAAAATTAGACTATTTAGATTTAAAGTGTTTCATAGATTCAAATTGGGCAGGATGAAGTACTGGTGGGTTTGTTGTTTATTTTGGTGACAGTTTAGTCTCTTAGAAATCCAACAAACAAAAGGTTGTTTAAAAATCTTGAGCTGAGTCTAAGTTTCGTGCTCTCTCATTGGGTGCTACAGAGGTAATATGCTTGTAATTAGTTTTGGTCGAATTGAAGCTAGAATAGAGTCAAGTGCCCATTATTTTCTGTGACAATATTAGCACTCAATACTTAACCAAAAATCCTTTCTTACAAGCAAGAACAAAGCTTGTAGAGGTGGATTTTCATTATGTTAGAGAGCTTGTAGAGAAAAAGAAACTAGATGTTAAATATGTGTGTTCTAATGATCAAGTTGCAAATATCATGACCAAGGCTATGTCAAGTATAAGGTTTTATGTTCTTACAAACAAAATCACGGTCCATAGGAGACGTGAGTTTGAAGGAAAGTAATAGAACTAATGCTTGTATGTAATTTGTGATTAGTTTGTAAATGCAATTAGTTATATTAGTTACATTTAGAGGACATGTATAGTTTGTATAGGTTATTCAAGTGTATATATATAAAAAAGTGGAAATGATGGAGGACTTTTTCTGCTATTCACACATATCTCTCAGCGCTCAGATTAACTTTTGTTTTCTTTCTTTTTTGTAGGTCTTAGGTGACCGTTCTCGAGATAGATGATTTATACAAATATCTTTAACAACTTGCCCACCCCAATGAATTAGCAATGATGGACCTGTCATTTTACCTTCTCACTTAATATTTTTCTTAATTTTAAGAGTCATTTATAAATTTTAAATATGCTAACATTTGAATTTATTACAAACATGTTTATAATATTCATAAAATTACAAATACATTCATAATTTACTTAAAAAAAATTTATAAATATTACAAACCCAATACTTAAAAACATAATTAACCCAACATTCATACCTCCTAGGACTGTGATACCTTCTAATACCTTTTTATTAAACTTCTTATTAAACTTATATGTCATCGAAATGGATCCATACATCTTATTTATACGTACACTTGCATATAAAGCAATACAATGCCGGCTTGGGTTGTTTATTTAACAAAAAAAATTAAAATATTTCCAATTTTTTTTTTCTATAACTATATAATATACAACAAAAAATTTGTCCATATTATTTATTAAATTTATTTGTTATCGAAACGAATATGTACATCTTATTTATACAATTGCATATAAAGCAATACAATGCTGGTTTGGGTTATTTATTTAATAAAAAAAAAACTATTTTCAATTTTGTTCTATAATTATATAATATATGTACCAAATATGGCCAAATTGAACGAGAGTAAAATAATCTTCAAAATTATAAGTTTAGGGGCAAAAAAGGGAATTGCTCATAACATTCATGTGATGTGTAGTTCTCATCTTGATATCGGTTAAATAATTTAAATAATATTTAACTAATTTAATTGAACTTTATGTTAAATTTATAGAGTAAATTGGATTATTTTCAATTATTATATCAACTTTGAGTGAACCACTATGATCAGCTTATATGACTAAACAAAGTGGCAAAACATTCTTAAAAAAATAGTTAAAAGTTATTGTCAATTGAAAATTTATAAATTAAATTTATTATAGAATTGTGTTATATATATTAAGTTGTAATATGCATTAAGTGATATATGAGTCATTAATTAGATATAAAGTTGGAGATATGATAAAGAAATAATTGTGAAATCCCTTATTAATAGGGAGTCAATTAGACTGTGTCATATAGATTATTGTATGCATCATGTTGCAATAAAAAATATTTTTGTAAAATATATGCTTTTCACCCTATATATAACTAAATGTATTAATTAAATTTTTAAGACAAAAAAAAAGAAGAAGAAAAAACACTCTCAAATCATAATTAATCTTCGGTACATAAATAACTCAATTACACAACTGTTTTTATTTTTAACTCCTTTGAAAAAAAAATATTTATTTATTTTGTTGCAACATTAAAAAATTAATTTATATTCATTTAAGCTAAAATAAAAATAAATGTATATATATATTGTTTTCTTAAGTTAAGTTAAAATGTACGAAGAAAAAACCTAATAATTAATCTCAAGACAGAAGATATGGAAAAAGAGAAGAAACAAACCAGTTATAAGGAAAGATAAGAACTCTAAATATGTTATATGATGATGATCATCAAGCTATAGTGCACAATTTTGATCGACAAGCTATTAATGTAATAACAATACTAATGATTAAAAGTTCATTTATCAACATTAATTTAAAGTATTACATAATTGATTAATTAGTTATCTCTTTAAGAAGTGATTTGTGTGCTCTGGCCACTCATTTTTCATTTCATCAATTTGGTGATCGGTATATAATCTTTTATTATTAAGCTAAATATGTACACTAATTATAAATTAGTATTGACCACATATTTTGATGATGTAAAAAATTAAAATCAAACTTTGAAACTAGGTAAGAAAATACATAAACAAATTCAATTACTAAGTTAATTATGGAAGCAATTAAAACCCATGATACCTATATAACAATTGATAATCAATATCATACAAGAACAAGAGTTAGAGTAGTGGTCTTCAGCCGCAAAACATGGATAATCATACAACTTGGAAATCTTGATTTCACTTTCACATAAACTTTAAACCATAATTGTAAGTTAAAATAAATAAGATGCTCTACATTTTGACAATCAAGAACCAGCTCTTGCAGTCTTCTAATTTTTTTTTTTATCTCTCCCTTTTCACCTGTTACATAAGTTCCTTGGCTTCAAAGTATTAAGATAATAAACATGTATTATTAATAAACATAAATTAGAGAAATATTAAGTTGTTTCTTTTTTGTTCATCTCATTTTATATGTAAATTATTTTTTACTTATTGGTTAAACTAGTACTGCTCTCATGGACAAGAGAATAAAAGAAAGAGTAGAAAGAAACTAATTATGCTCTTTTTTATTGTTCATAATGCATTTCTAGATATATAAAGATACATTATGTACTAGAATACATTTGCTGTTAGAAACTAATTCCACAAAGCATTTAGAAATAAATGAAAGACAGTAATAAAATCATGTAGTGTATTAAACTTTAAAACAATGAACTTACTTACAAAATTGTTATAATCAATGATAAAGTTTCCTTGCAATAAGAAGCTATGCAATATTGATATAGAAAGGAAAGCCAAATTGTAGTAGTGTTAAAGGGTTCAATTGAGAACAAAAGCAATGGGCCGATGGCGATGATTATCAATAGTTTATGGACAAGAATGGGTATTTCTATGCCGTTACAAGTCCCAAGTGCTTTGCTAGATCATATATATGGAACATATAGTGCTACAGAAGCCAGGCCATTCTATGTACTTGAGGTGACTGGGCTGATCAACTAGGAAAGCAATCATAGACGTTACTACTGATAAATTAAGGAATTGAGAGACTGAGAGTGGAAGCTTGAAATGAAGCTCTAAAATGTATTATTCCAACTCTAAATTATACAAGTAGTAGAAGTGTTTATATAGAAGTAAGGATACTTAACAACTAAGGAAACTAATATTCCAATAGCCCCCCTCAAATTGAGGGTGGTGAAAACAACCAACAATTTGACCAATATGCAAGAACAAATTAAAACAAACGAAACAAATAACAACCAGAAGCTATCGCCACCGAAAAAGATGTGCAATAGAACAAATCTAGGTAAAACTTCCTCCACCTCGAGAAGGAAAAAGCTGGAGAAGAGAAAGATTGCATGAAAGCAAACTTTTGCAGCACTTCGATTGTCTTGAAGTGTCACAATAAATTCACCATTATCAGGCACAGAAAACACTGTGTTATCTGAAGGTGAAAACAACATCAAATTGTACAGCACTTCAATTGTCTTGAAATGTCGCAGTGAACTCACCATTACCAGGCACAGGAAAGACTGATTTACCGGAAAGTGAAACAACTAGCAAAGACGACAAAACGTCTCTGTAGAAAGCTATGGACGCCATAAGCACAATCCAATAGATCAATTGCAATTTCAGAGAGAGAATTACTGAAAATTGCATGAAAGTACATAATAAGTACAATGTTCTTCAGAACCCTTAGGAATTGAACCTGAAAGAGGAGTTCGAAGAATTAAAATTCTGATTGCCAAGAAAAATGGACCTCCTGTACGCACTGAAGGTCTGTTGTTGATCGTTGTTGCTACTACCAGCAACAGTGGTAGTGATGCAAGGAGAGAAGAAAAAAAAAAAAATAACATCCACTTCTCTGTGTAGAGATAGAAATGCTTAGCTTAGATCTCTGAAACTTCTTTTTTTTTTTTTATTTATTTAAGAGATGAAGATGCAGACTCTACAAATTCAGCTTGTGGAAAACCCTTTCTTGCAGAGATTATTGTCAAGGAAAAATGACATAAAACTCTACATATGAGTCTCATGATGAAGCTGCTTTCTTGCAGTAATTTTCAAGCCAATCCATGGTGACACTTTTTTTTTTTTGGCCGCTCGAGTGGCAAACCAAAAGCTCGGTCCCATATCAACTGTGAGCAAATTCCAAGACTCCTTGATACACCAAAAAGAACAGTAAAATACCTTGCTTCA
This sequence comes from Elaeagnus macrophylla, assembly GCA_029378325.1. Taxonomy (NCBI): domain Eukaryota; kingdom Viridiplantae; phylum Streptophyta; class Magnoliopsida; order Rosales; family Elaeagnaceae; genus Elaeagnus; species Elaeagnus macrophylla. The sequence continues at coordinate 18,281,494 of CM055644.1, read as the reverse complement.
ATTAATCCAAAATAGTTTAACAGAACTCCACTGTGAGCATCAACGTTGGGCCAGGGGTTCTTAACCTTGCCAGTTCAGTCAATATGGGAGGCACAACTTCATAAAGCTTGGATCTGGTAAGTGCTTCAATGCAAACTCCCTTTGACATGTGTATCTTGGATCTGTTTTACGCAAAACTCCATGTCCAAATCTAGGAACGACCTTCCCATTTTTTTAATGTTTTCCACACATAATCCACCAACTGCTCTATTGTTATGTTCTCTCCACACTCATCAACCACTGATTTTATCCAGAGAAGAACTTCCTGATTAGCTAAACCATTAAGTGGTCCAGCCAAAACATTTAACGCAGCAGCAAAGGAAAGATAAGGATCTGAAAGTGCACTAGTGACTAGATAACCAGTGTGAGCAATATAGCATTCTTACCGATCTCCAAACAAATTTCAATCCGTCCAAAGAGATACACCTCTCACTGAAAATCAGCTAGCACGAAGCTGAAAATATCTTGAAAATGACGAGGAAGAGGGCGAGGTAGAGATCGAAGCAAAGATCGGCAATTTAGGTGGAGCGTGAAAGAACACAATCAGAGATGAATAGGAGCAGATCTAATCGCGAATTCGATAGGCTAGAAGATTATCAACCCCTGCAACTCGTGTCCGCTCCGCCATGGAAAGACATCAAGATTCTCTAAGCCGACGAACGCTCGAGGAAATTCGTCAAAAGCGAGCGGCAGAAAGATTGAGCAAAAAAATCGTCTTCAGGCTCAGATCTGAGCACACTTTCAGATGCTAACAATATCGTAAGTATGAAAAAACATCAGAGAGCAGAAATCGGCTTTCTGAGACAGATATTGGCTGCATAGTAGCTCAGATAAAAGACCTCGAGAAGAAGAATGCAGAGTTGGAGGAGCGAAATCAGATAATGACTTCAAAGCTCAGAACAACAATGGCAATGCTCTCAATCAATATATCGTTCGAACTCTTCGCAGATATAGCCACAAGACGATGAACGATGGAATGGTAATGGAGTCCGTAAAGGAAACGCGCTTGGATTGGATCGACAAATACCGAGACGCAACAGTGAACAGATAGAGTAAGAGTGCAGACACCATACTCACAGATCGAAGGATCGTTACAGCTCTGATACCATACTGATAAATTAAGGAATTGAGAGACTGAGAGTGGAAGCTTGAAATGAAGCTCTAAAATGTATTATTCCAACTCTAAATTATACAAGTAGTAGAAGTGTTTATATAGAAGTAAGGATACTTAACAACTAAGGAAACTAATATTCCAATAGTTACGACCCTAAGAAACAGGATAACGATTAGTAACTTGAATGAGTAGGAATAAGATCACCCTTACATATCACAAAATGTTGTTGGGCCATTGCCTATATCAACAAAATAGATTACTAGAGAAATAAATGATATAATAACAACTATAAGATCAAGTATATATATAAGGAAACAAGCTCAACTTACCTTTGCATAACCTGAAGACACTTCTGATTAGAATATGTATCAAAGATAATAGGAAACCATTCATCATTCACTTCCAATTTCACCGAAAACAAATGAAATTGCTAGAATCATTATCTTGATTCCAAATAACAAAAAAGACTGGTAAAAATATTAGGGTTTTGAAGTCACAACAAATACAATTTGAGAAATTCTTAATCTCGAGTTCAAAGCACATGTAT